>SJOL01011346.1:1185500-1284934 GCA_004794785.1 Opisthorchis felineus | reverse complement strand
TGTCGTCTGACCTTCACAATCCGGCTCGTGTGCATCAGCGGTCGTCAGCTGAGCACATATGTGCGTTTTCGTATGCGTGTGTGTTTACACGACTTATGGTGGTCTTTGTGAGCGGAGAAATATTTGTTGGATATTCTAGGCCCAGGTTTTGCATTAAATTCCTTAGTTCTAATGGGACATCTGGTGAAACAGGTCAATGTTCAGAAACAATACACTACTCATAAGGTTGCTGAAAACTCTTCAACAACCCACGGCCGGTTTCGCCCTCCTTGAGGCTTATCAGGTAGTCTCAGTCCGCGAGTTTCTGTCAACCTTATGTTCTACTTAAGAACATGATAAACGAGAGATTCAGTTGGGTTTCGGGTGAGTCTCCTGTCAAAACCAGGTTGGTATGCAGTTCCTTCTTGAGGCAGATGATTGGTCGGCACCACCATTCATTTAGGCGATAACTGCATGCGTTGCTGGTGTACAGAAATGGCGAGCTGTGGTATTAATACAATGGTTTGTCAAAAGGGAAGTTGTGAAAGGCGCACATCTATGGTGTACTGGTTATGGAGAAACAAATCTGGCGCCTTCGGAGAATCTGGTCTCGGTGGGATAGAGAGAGTATTGCAGTATCTGAAAGCAAATAAGGAAACCTAAGGGAACCTAAAAATTCTTCCGTGTCTGTGACAGAAACACTTCCGTTCCTGGTGCATTTATTCAAGTGTAAGTGGTGGGAGCTAGAAGTTCAGTGGGGTACATCGATTTCACAGCCATCAACAACTGGCTCGTAAGATTTGAATCATGTTAGGAAATCTGTGGTGAACCGTTACGTTGCTAAGTGACCACCAACACAACAATTCACTGAAAAGTCTTTTGAATGCTACCAAGCACAAGTCAGGGGTTGAGCTGTGGGATTTTTCGGTGCTGCTTGAAGCTGCCGCGTTTTCAGAAATTCTATGCGTAGGTGGTATTACATTTCATTGAACATCGTACAACCTATCGAGAGGTTTTGCCAAAAGCATTTACCGTCAATTCTTCCGCGTCATAGCAATGGGGATTCGTCAGACGTTTGAAAAGAGCCCGTGGAAATCTGTCGTCGGCATGTTTATATCGAATGTCTAACTCCTACTTGTCTGCTGCTGGTCACAATCGAAAGACGGGGACAAATGGACCGACTTTTACGGGTTAACAGCAAATTGACGTAGGAAGTGGAGGAACCCACCTACAATAATATATTTACAAGGATCCCTCCAAAGAGTACGCATCCTCCTGGAGAGTTTATATTAACATTCGCTATCATTCACCACTAAGCTTATGACTCCAGCAGAAGAGTGCAACCCTCAAGAAAGACAGGATAAGCCTACCTCCGGTGGTATTCCTTCTTCGGAGGAATCATTTTTGTCTGTTTTAGTGTTTTGTTACAACTCACTTCTTTCCTTTGTTATGTATTCAATGTACATTCATTCATACTGTGTCTGTTTACGCTTTCGCACCTGTAGGTGAACCGTACCTTGGTAGATATTTCTACCCCTCGCGGCTCTCCGGTTCACCGTTCACTTGACATCCATGTTACACACACTTGCACGTGTGATTACGTCTCTGTAATTTGACCTGAAGCAGACGCGACGACCTGATCTAAAAGACTGTCCTTAGACATGTGACACACATGTTTCTGTCACCTAAACGAAAAGTACAGCTTGTCTGCAGGTCATGTGTGACTGCAAGAAATTGCAGCTCAGTCACCGGAAGATGGATAAATCGGCGGCAATCCAAGCGAAAACTTATTAACTGGGCTGTTGAGCATGAAGTGGCGTTCTACGGAGTGGAATGTACACGAAGCATACTCAAGCACGCCTTTCTCATTCAGCGTGTCTCGACAATTGAGTTTTTCGGATATGAATATTCAACCAGTTGTACCGATTTCCCTACATTCTAAATGTGTCCTGTCGATATAGGTGTCACCGCACCTGCAGATAAAATGATAAACGACCTGGACTAGGGGGAATTTCCTCTTCGCGCTGCTGACTGGTTAGGAACTGGTTTATCGTTAGTTGTGCGACCGGGAAAGTTTGATCAAGAGAAGCTGTTTGAAGCTTCCGAATATGTAACCCCCTTAAATGTTAGGTGGAAGAAGACTGATGAAAATATCAGTAACAACTAGGTCTGCTCTAGCTTTGTGCAGGCTGTGGTTAGACAAGACCCTCCGGATAGCCATTCTCTAGTGATGTTCGTTTCAAAAGCTCCTCTTCTTTGTACAATGCATCGGAAGTCTGTAAGCGTCGTGTCCTGCAGGATAATATCTTGAGCAAGCCGCGTTTATGAGCCACCGGCCAAAGCCTGAAAAGTGGATGCACCGACCACGCGGACAGCGCGTCTTTTGAGCAGAACAATCAAGACGCTTAATCTACCGTTTGGCTCTCGTAAGACGCAGATAAACAATGGTGACTGTTATTGAGAATATCAAAAAAAAGACGAACAAAAATCTTCGGTAGTGAAAATTAGGATATATCAACATAGCGTTTTGCAAGTTTGGCTTTACGGTATTGGCACGCAATTTCCTTTCTATCATAGCTGAGAATATGTCAGCAAGCGTAAGGCCTGGAGGATCACCCATGGTAGCGCTGTCAGTTTGAAGAAAGGGCCACGTTCTCAATATTAGGATGAGTATTCTCCCTGTCAGTAGAGCAGGTGGAGCGCCTGCTCAGACTTTTTGATCAACCATGCAGTCGCATTTAAAAGAAATCCACAGTAACGTAGCTCTATGTAAGTAGAATTTGATACAGACATCCATGGAAGGTTTGGAAGACATTCCATTGGTGATGCGACAAAGATCAAAAAAGCTTTTATGTGATCAAAAGTCACTGACTCGGAAAATCTGTCTACATTGGCACTAATCTCCGTCTATCGCTCTTTCTCCCTTAATGCCCGCAAGTATATTACAGACTGTTGCAGACATATAGATGATTGAGTAAAGTAAAGGAAATTTTGAGGTTCACTCAATTATATATTTGCACAGTTCAGATGAAGTACCCTAAAGGGCCTCAGTGTTTCAAATAAATAGATAAATAAATAAATAAACAGCTAAATAAATAAAAAATAAATAATGATAAATAATAAACACTAATAACAATAAGAATATAATACTAGATAATACTAGATAAATAATAAATAATAAATATAAATAATAAATAGTAAATAAGCAATAAATAATAAATAATGAGTGAATAAAAAATAAAAATAAAAGTAAACGGAAATAAATAAATAAAATAAAATACAAACAACTAAATAAACAAATATACCTAGCGTCCATCCTGATATTTTCAAAAGTGCCAAATCTGCGTACATCTAATGTGTCACTAGCCTGTCATACGAGTTTCCACCATGTCATCCACAATGATGCACGCTGTCACGCCACGCAACGTACCCTTCGTATATATGTACGAATTTGGCGGATGAAGCGTTTGCACAAGCATGTTCGTGTTAGAAACGGCAGGTTGTAAGTGCATTCTTTAAAGCATATATTTCTCGTGTATTAGTGTCCGAATGGAAATCTATACGTTAGCAAACTTGCTATGCATATATTTATGTTATACCTCTGCCTCTCTCTCTCTCTCTAGTTTTCATCCTGGTACGTGTGAATTTATCGGTATAATTATTATGAAAAAGCGACCTGTTATTCTGTTCTAAACGCAGTGCCGGGAGTGAGATACCGAGTATATTGCGCAGCATTTGTCTTCGACCGAACTCGACTGTTATATTCAGTCCGTCTGGTTGTCATGCTTATTGTTCGAACCTCATCATTGAAGGGGCGGCTAATCGAAAGCCACTAGCTTCGGTCATGTGCAATAGTTCAAATGCTCCAACAGAGCATTTTCGTGTTTGAGTTTGAACGATTGGCCTCTTCACTGGAATTAAGTTTGGGCCGGCTGGTCAAAATACACAGACATCTCGCTATCGGGCTGGCTCTGTTTGTGGCTCATAAGGTAGGCGCAGTGCCCACAGGCTGAGACATCCTTGTCCAGACTTGAACAGCATATTAGCGAAAAGTTAACTTTTGGGTTGGAATTGCTGGAACTGAAGACTCATTGGAGTCCCCCGTGGTCAATAGTCTGAGGATAGTCTTCCGCATGAAGTGCAGCTTGCAGACAATCTGGAAATTCCGTCACGAAGTTAATCAATAACGCTGAAGTCTTCTGAGATAAGTAGGATGATTGTCTCAAGAACTGAGCTTACCTGGGCGAAACCGGAAGTAGGTTATCTGCGGATATTGACCAATCGTCTCATACCACTTAGATCTCATGGCATTTTGAGATCTACTTTCAAGGAGATTGCGATTTCAGATTTCGCCTAGATCATCCTTTATATCGCTGGGTACGATGTGTGACATGTAAACAATAAAATCAACTTCATACTTATGTGACCGTGGCTTAGGTGACGTGGACAACTTCTGGACCAGCACTGGAATGCCCACTATAGTCTTGCATCTCTCGGTGACATAGCCTGTCAAATGGACGCACGAAATATTGTTTTCTCCTCGAACTGCTCTCAGTAGAAACTCCCACAGCGGAGGGGAGGATGCTGGGAGTACTTGTCCTCTCCCAGGAAGTGGTCTGTCTTCCTGCCAACGAAGCTAAATTGGTGACCTAAAAGTCAATCGAAATCGAGATGACAGAGCTCGGAATTGAATACCACTGAAAATTTCTCGATCAATACGGACAACGTCACTTTAGTACAACAGAATTTCTCTTTTGTCTGGTGAAAATATTACTGGTATTTTAACGACAAACCGAAAATGACACAACCACTGTATGCTAGGGGCTGGTTCTAGAAACTATTCGTTTCATCCATTGAGAGTGAAAGTTCTTGAGATGCATGCGGCTACTGATCAAGAGGAATCAAGCCAATAAAAGTTCACCTGTGTCATTTAAACGCAAACTAGCAACGCATATAATCAGATAAATATTGATAATCGTCCAGGAAATTTATCAGAACTGTTCAGAATCAATGCAGTGTTGTTTCCGATAATAAATTTAAATTGTCATCTAAGGAAGTAGAAAGCGTCTTCCACGCAACGAAAAGAAGACTACTTCCAAAAAACAATCCAGCTTCTTTCCATCCCTTTTTCCGCGGTTTATTAATCTCTGGTAGTGCAGCCTAGTTAATTTGTTTTATTTGTCTGAGTGTCAGTTTTGGCGGTCATTTCGTTGTTAACAGCTCATTCGCGTGGCTCTGTGGCCAGTGTTAAAAAAATGAATAGTTTACTTGCTGTACCCATTGGGTGCATAACTGCTTAGCAGGTCGCAGGAGACATGATGGTTAGGATATTCCCATGTTGCCTAAACCTAGACAGGATCAATCGGGTTCGAACCATGGACCTTCCGCTTATTGGCTTTGCACCTTACTAGCTGAGCTATCTTGAACTTGGTGTCGCTTCCGCATAAATTCTTTGGCATCGACAGTGGCTTGTTTTATTTATTTATTTGTCTTTATTTGTTGTTTTCGTTTACTGCCTGACATCCGGACACGGTTAAATTTACCCCGCATTTTTCATATCGCCTGCTGCAGTGGAAGCTTTACTGTAATTGATGTAAGACAGTTCGTTGAGCGGTACCCTAGAATTCGCTGGCTTCAGTCGTCAGCCGGATTGTTTAGGCTGCGCATAACTCAATGACAGTTCGGTTCGCACACCGTACTCCAAAAATTCCTTGATGGAGTCGTCGCTCCTATTCGGGTATCCTCGGGGAGAGTATACAGTCCTCCTGAAGGACTACTCATGTTCAGATGGATTACAGACGAATCAGCGGCGGACTGGGAATTTCTTTGGGCCTCTTCAGAGGAGTCATGTCTCGTTGGGGAACTAATGTACAGTATTTCGGACAGTACATTTCAAATAAACCTCAGACGATCCTCGATCGATTATTCGTCCTGCCAACTGATGACTCCCTAATCCGGAATGAAAAAAAGTGAAAAAGTTACACGCACCTCGTTTCCGACACATAAATATATTGTCGATTCAAAGGTATGAATGCGATGGCGTGTCAGAGTATCTGGTTGTTTACGCCATCTGTGGCGTCTCCGAGCTTGTCCACTCACATGTCTGTATCTTTTCTCTATTTGAAAATACAAATGCGAAGGAATCACTCTGGTCCGAGTAACAAGTTTTTTAAAATCGAGTTTTAAAAGTTTGGCCGATAGGAAGTGATCACGGTCAATCAGTGCTTTATGACCGTATCGGATTGTTGAACCACCACACGCATCAGCGTAAGTAGACAATTTTGATTCCCGAAATGAGCCTTTCATACTCAGTTTGATAGTTAGGAACTGCGAACCCTGTAGGAGATGCTTTACTCCTGTAAGGCGTACATTCGGAGTTTGTTTCTGTACTTTTGGACATCTCTTGGCTGCTTGGAGGAGCCGAGTTCATCCTTCGTTCTAGCATCCGGTAATGGCTGGCTATTCTAGCACCAGTGAGCTGGATGTATGGGGTTTGTCACACGGATTCGGCTGGAAAAAGGTGCATTCCTAACCTAGCTTCTCTGACGGTAATTTTCCTACTGACTAGTACAAAAGAGAGATTAAACTGAGATTTTATTGAATTTCTGGTTTCTGATGGTTTCGCCTCAAGTATTTTTGTCCAATAGACGGCTGTTGTTGCACAGCATTTATGGAACTAGGATTTCTGAGCTATCCATGAACATCGGTCATGCATTATTGAAGATGAAACTCAACCGAAAACATTCCTTCCATTTTTAGTTCTCGAGGTCCCAATAACTAGGCGGTACCCCAATCAAGCAATGAAACGCTTGCTGTTGGGGAGGGCACCAACTTATATCGTTCAGACACTTAGTACCCGCCAGTTAAGTTCAACAACAGGGGAACTAGAAACACCAAGTGTTTCGACCATCAAGCCCAATAGTTCATGTGGCTATATTTTCCTGTTGTACGGCCTCCGTACGGTGAGTATGACCCGTAAAACGAAGGTTCCGAGAGGCAGCATGATGAGAATGTGCAAAATAATGTGAACTCGAATGATCGACCGAAGACTACATTGTACCTATTCGGGCAACTAGCATTAGAACGAGTCGTGTGGGTAGTTGCTCGCAGGCCGAAAAAGTGTTACCTGCAAACCACAGCAGGTCAATATTCGAATGCTACGAAGGTGTCGGAAGGAAAAGAGGTAAAAAAAACATTTTACCGGGATGTGACGCCTTGAGGTAAGATAGTACCGAATCAACGGCCCAGCAAAGCTCGTGGATGAACAGATAGTTTGAAAAAACGGGTTTAATTTTGTAAGCAGAAGAGTGATTTGCATAAGGCTTCTCTTGATATGACGTAACTACCTGATGGGTTAAGTAATCGACAAGTTCGTGCCTACTTGTGTTTAAAGGTCATATACAGCTTAGTGCTGCCAGATCCAATGCCCTCTGTCGATGTGGCCGCCGTGTACGTCACGTGTTTTGATAATCCGGGGACGTGGTTTTGCTGTTTTAAGGGCCCCACACGTGCCCGTCGACAGTCGCGTGTTGCTAAGACAGCTAATCGACGCAGCATCTACAAAAAAGTATTTTTTTAAAAATTTTTTTATCCTATGTAGACGCGACACACTACTCACAAGGTTGCTGAAAGCGCTTCAGCAGCCCATAACTGGTTTCGCCCTTCTTGGGGCTCATCAGGTAGGCGCACTCCCCCAGTTTCCCTCACCCTATGTTCGACTTGAACCTAACTTGGACAGCTTTTGACAAATACACTCATATGCATATCACAATTTGGTTTTGATGGGAGACTCAGCTGGAACGCAGCTGAATCTACCGTCTATGATGGAATCATCACAAACGAGAGATTCGGCTGGGCTCCAGGTGAGTCTCTCACAAAACCAAATTTGTTTGCAAATGAGTGTATTTCGCTAATTCCGTGCAATTTGGTTTCAAGTAGAACATAAGGTTGACGGAGACTCGTGGACTGCGCCTATCTGATGAGCCCCCAAAAGGGCGAAACCGGTCGTGGGCTGTCGAAGGGTTTTCAGCAAACTTATGAGTAGCGTATCACGTCTATACGATGTATCACGATATCTCGAATTTCGTACCAACTGAAACATGAGGCGGCCTGCTGCAGCACATCCAGCTGCTTAAGAACATCATAAACGTAAGATTCAGCTGGGTTTAGGCTTGTATGTTTCTGGAAACAAGTACAATACGTTATTAGGGTGAGTCAGGGGTCTAATCCTCGATTGGATTATTGTTACTGATGATTATTCAACTATAGTTATTATGGACGTAATCGGTCTTTAACGGACAAAATACGGATAAGAGGCCATGTTCTACATCATGATTCCAAACGTCTTAGCAAAAAATCACCATTAAATTCCAAGGCATACACGCAGGGGTGGCGTTTCAACCTGATGAATAACAGCGGAGTTAGAAACGCATAGGAAAACAATCAAAAATAATGAAGCATGCGAAGGCTTGATGTTACGGATTTACAAGAAGAGACGAGTTTGCATCTTGCCCTAGTTTTTTAATTGAAAAATCCCTGGACGTGAAAGAGTGGGGGATGCTGTGAGTTTGAGGGTGTAAAATGTCGGCCTCTGAACTTTTGTTGAAGGTGGAATTGAGTTTATTTGAGCAGGTGGTTAGTCCAAAAGTGTTTCAGCATGCAGTTCTGGTAACATGAATAACATTAACGGAGACGAAAGAAAGCCAGCTGAGCAATTAACTATATAAGGCCTTTTGAATGAGGGAAAATCCCACTTCCTGTTAATTCAGGATACTAGATGGCGGTGAATAACTCTATGAGTATACTAAGGGCTTTCTTTCGTATCAAGGGGAGTAAACTTTACTCAAGCAACGTTTGGAGCCTGAACCTAGCTTTGCCGTCCCAATGAAGGAAGAAGCCAGTTAAATGGCTGTACGTATGCTTTTTTGTATACCAGGTGTATAGCAGGTGAGTTCAGTCTACCGCCATTAATGGACGCCTGTAATCAGGTCCAAAACCCGCACATACACAAGGTATTTTATGGGTGAAAACGTGGAACACTTTGATAACAAAAGGATAGTCTGATAATCAAAAAATTAGAAGAATGACCTTTCGGCTGGTGAAAACCTCTCCACAAGAACTCGCAGCATTGGAGGATTGAGGTTTGTCTTTTCACGCTCATCTACTCATCATACGTAGTGGCGTCAAGTAGCGAGCTCTCTCTGACTTATTTTGTTCAGGAGGAAACAGATTTACTTCTCCATATGTCCACGCATATCATTGCGGTTAAAATTTTCATCAATTTGTTCATTCCATACCTTTTAACTTAACAGCTGATTTTGAGTAATTTTAAGGTGCTTGGGTGATTTTCAGAGAACGAAATACCATGGCTTTCTCACCCATTCCACTGAACCTCACGTGTACCGACCCAAACACATGTCGCCACCTGCTGACTTGACCACTCTAACCGACAGAAAGGACGGTAGAACCCATTATGTTGGACTGACAGTTTTTACCGGAAACAGCAATGGTGAAGGCTAGCCTCTATATATCGGTAGTACCGAAGCTATTAAGCTGTTTCTTCCAGAAGCCACCGTATTTTAGGTTCCACTCATGTCCGTAGAAAACGTAGAAGGATTTTGCCAACCAAAAAAATATAATTTCAGCGAAAGTCCTGCAAGTAGAAGCACGATGCTCGGCAAGCATTGACCTGTCGATTCAACCGCAAACCTTTTGTCATTTGATCGATAAAGCAACTTGTAATTTGTACTGGTGTTGCTGCTGGAACCAGCCGAAAGTTGTCTGTGGCCCTGAAAATGCAGATCACATGACAGTAGAGATTGCTTCACGTTTTTATCCAATAGCTGGTAAGAAACAACCTGCAATCAGTTGTGATATCTACAAAGGAAGGACTTGGGTTCAGTAACACAGGTTTCATCCAAAAGATCACCAACAACGACCAACGTTGACTTCGTTAGTGAAGCACCAAGTCTTTCTGACCAGAAGATACTGTCAGAATTCCTTTCATTGTAGAATATATGTGATGGACTTTCTCTCTATGATACATTTATTCCATTGATTCGGAGAGGGAAGAAGGAAGAAAGCGGTTTCTTTGTCTAGGTCGGGGACCAGAATCTTTGAATGATGGGCGTGGGTCAATCTTACACTGTCCCGCCATTTAAATGGTTTTAGTTGTGAGAAGTTTATCAATAGGCTGAACGGAGGACAGCCAGTAGTGGAAGCCCACTTGCTATTCATTGTCCATGTAGGCTTTCATTCCAGCACTCCTGATTTCGCCTGTCTATGAACCCACTTATTGCGGTGGTTAGGAGATTTCCAAATGACGCACTAGAAATCGAACGACCAAAATGACGGCTGGAGCAGACAGAACTGAGCTAGTAGGAAACCAATAAAGTGTGACTTGAGATGTTTGAGCCGTTCCAACAGAATTTGGTACTCAATGCAGCTCACAAGTACTCTCGTGTTAATTGTCGAGTATTTGTTAAGCCACTCCAATCGTGTGAACGCCAAGGACTGTCTGTGACGGAAGTAGGACCGTCTGACCCCACGTCCGACATGATCGTTAAGCTAGTGTGTGTCTTATAGAATCCTTACAACCACAACTTTTGAAAAAAAAACAGTGATCAACTGAACTGCTATTTTATGTTCGCCCAAAAAGTTAAGCAATCACTACGGTTTAGCTAAACGGGCTGAAGATAGAAGCCAGTTCAATGCCCGGTTGGAAACTGGACAGGACAGTCATTAAATCTAGCTGTTGTCACAGATACAACATATTTACTCCGGATGAACAAATTAGGGATAGGCATGCCACGAACATACACAGGGAAGAGGAATGGGGAAAGCTAGTCCTATGAGTGCGTCTGCAGAGGTATTCCGAGATGTGGCGACCCACACCCGCAACCGTTAAATATTCTTGAAGAAGCTGAACGAGACCCACTTGACCACTACCTTTAAATGAAGGCTGTGACAACAACTCATTGTGGGTCTTTCAAGCGTATTAGTATAGTCCAACAGTAGAAAAAAGAACCATCTGGTTACAATAACCAAGCAACTAGATGATGGTGTGTGTACCAACTGAGAGAGGACATCCAAAGCAAACGCCTTCTCCAGCAGACAAATTCAAAACGGGTTGCTCTTCTGGGCCTCTAGGATAACGGCTGATAAGCACGCAGAAAATATGGAAAATCTGCTGTTGGGTCCTCCAATCGAAAGAAATAAGGCCGATGGTCTATTGAATAGGGGCCAGCACTGTGTGGATTGGTAAAGATTGCTTGCGAATGAAACCATATGGGATGGAATTTCACCAATGTCACAAGTCATGTAATCCTTGCAAGCCTTTTACATCCCTACTCGTCTTCTGCTACTATCTAAGTAGAGCAACCTATTGTTTCTGTAGTCACTTATCAGAAACCTAGTTTGACGTTGATATAAGTTATTTCGAAGGACAAGCATCAGGTTATAATATGTTCCCAAATGGCTTCCGTTCACAGATTCGTCTACCATTCCATACCAGCCCATGTCAATCGCTTTACCCATGACAGATCTCGTCTTTCTTAGGGTTCATCGGACAGGAGTAGTCCCCCGTTTTCTGTCAACCTTATTTTCTACTTGAACCCATAATGTACGAATTTCGCGAACTACTCTCAATGGCATACCAGTGCGGTTTCGAAGGGAGACAGATTTTAATCCCAGCTGAATCGCTTGTTCATGATGTTCATGATGTTCATGATGATGCTGTTTAAAAGCCGACTTGTGTATCAGTTGGTACGGTATTCGAGATATCGCAGAATATGATAAACGAAAAATTCAGCTAGGATTCAGTTTACTCTACGATTACCACCAACTTGATTTCATCATTATCATCATCATCATCGACAGCATGACATCAGTGTTCAACACCAGTGCTTCGCTGCCGTCACGAAGAGACTGGACCTTACCGTGGTGTGACGGTTTGCGCACCTCAGCGACCTCAGTGTCCCCGCGACACTCACAGAGTCTCTCATACCAGGTTAGTCAATGGTTAGAGGTCTGACAAACAGTCTCCTGGTCCCACAGGTTGGGGGTTGGAACATGTGGCGACTTGTTCTGTAGAAATGGTAATGCATTTGCATTTCACGCCAAACACCAATGCCTTGCGGTGAGGCTTTTGGTTTTGGTTGGGGGCCCTAATCGTCCTCCTGTCTTGGTGTGGGCGCCCTGACACTATCCCAGCCCACGTACAACCATGACACTTACAACAATACCAACTTAGTTTACAAATGAGTGCATTTCACTAGCTTTGTGTGTGGAACAAATTAGCACGAATCCTCATTATCCGAACTCGAATTCATCAAACGCAGATTTTACTTTGACCTCAAACTTCCTTACTTTCATTTCTCTTCCAAATGAAATTATCCCTTTCGGTATCCCAACAGTGTTTGATACGCCTTTTCATATCCTAATGGGATATTTCCCATCTGCTCAAGTACTTTGCGAAAGAGTTAAGTGAAGCCGTACCGGATATTGTAAATGTGTCCTTTTCCAGTTGCGCCACACTCGAGCTTCGGAGGACCGTTTGTGGTTAACCAACTCCCAAGATGACCAAAATGGAACCTTCTTATTTTTTCTCATCAAGCCTTGTTAAAAATCACGATCAGACGATGTTTCTGACAAATCGTATTATGGCTATTCCTGTCTCTATCCTTGCTCACTTCAGTCTCTAGACAAAATTAGCTCGGTAGTTAAATGCCTTTTTCTCGGCTTTTCTTCGGCGTTTCGCACCGTGGGCATACAGTTTCTTTTACATAGGCTTCATTCTCCCGAGCACGCTCTTTCTTCTCTCTCATTTGGCTGGATGTATATTTCTCTTTCTGTGCACAAAAGTGGAACAGCAAGGCTTCCTGCCTTTCCCAACGTGGTATTCTTCAAGTTGTGGTTTTCTCTTATTTTCTTCACAAACGTTATCTGGATGATTCCCGGTCTATTCATCTAGCAGAACTTTTTCATATATTGACAACTTTGTTCTTTATGCCGCAATTCCCTTCCAATCCGAAACCGGTCATTTTGAGATATCTTCATCTGATTACCCCCCCTGCTGTACCCAAATAAACAGACAACCTAACTGCTCCAAATACATAAAAACAACGCTTTTACGCCATTCTGTTGCCAATTCTCGTCGGAAGAACGTTGTAGAGCGTCTCCCGCCATATATATATATATATATATATATACTTTTCTTGACTCAAAATAATTCGAATACGCAAGAGTGAGTTTCTCCAGCACTTAAATGCGAACTGCATACTTTGGAACGATCTTCTAAAAACTAAAAAAATCCCAGTTGCGTTTAGGGAACTACAGTTTTCATTAGCTATCCTAACAATTTTATATGGAGATTTGTGTACTACTGTGTGCTACTCGTCATTTTCTACTACTCTCGTGTCATTTTTCCCGGCTTGATTGGGAAACACTTTTGTCCGTTGAAATGAGGTCTGAAATGTTTCCGTGGGGGCCATTTGCATTTTCTACGCTTACTTATCGTCCCTAAATTAGGTCCTATTCTGCCTGTTCACAATTTTACTCAAGTGTCTGACCCTATCCATTCAACAAGGTGTTTCTGCCGTAGTTCCCTGTTTTAGTTATTCCATATTTAGCATTCCTACCTCACCAAAAACCTGAGACCCGTCAAGGCCGAACTGCAGAAGATCTTTTTCCCTTAGTTGCCTTTTTTGTGTTTCCCGCTTTGCTTTGAATACCATCAAATCTGTCCCTCAAACGGGACTCAGTGTCTATCTATTGATAAAATATATAACTAGAGAACGTAAAGTTCGTGTAAACGAATCGTGATTTAGAGCAGAAGTTTTGATAATCATGTATGCCCATCCAAATGTGGTCTGTGATGTCAACTTACTTACCCCTTACCAACTCAATTTAGCTGGGACGGTTGATATACACGACGAAGAGAAGCATTGTATCCGAAACGTAGTTGGGCAACGCAACGCAGCGCAACAACCGGAGAACACGACAACGGATTCACGATAGCTAGACTGAAAGAGATTAGTATTGCTAGACGCATGATTCCACAATGAAGACAACAGGTTTCAAGGTCATGTACAGTTGGATTCCCAGGTGAACCTCTAGGTAAACAGACCGCGTCACTAAATATTCGGCTTCCTGTTGATTGTTGAGGTCAAGCCCAAGTTTTTTTGGTAAGAGTTCTGTTTTGTTTTTCTGCACATAGCAAGACATGTGATGTGTAGGCGTCAGTTTCCGCCTGATTCTGTGGTGCTTAATGCTTCTGGCCAGGCTGAGCGGCTTAAACAAGCTTTTGAGAATAAGTACTTCCACAAAACTGTTCTAACACTACAAAATCCACTTGAATCGTTCCACCACTGGCTACAGAATTCCGATGGATTGCAAGTTGATGCGAGAATTTGCGAAAAGCTATCTGGTTAATTAGTTTGCTTGACCTTTATAGAGAAGACCTTCTGTGAACCTGTCAGAAACGCCTATTTGGAACATACCAAAGCAGGTCCAACGTGTGCTTCACCTGATCATACTAACACAGTCTCTTTTAAGCGTCCTTGTCCTGCCGCCTTACTCCACCTCTCCATTGGAGGTTAACATGTCAAACTGATACGGTTGGAAACAAAATGTCGTGGTTTGCATTTCTGAGCCTGAAAGCCCCGAATTTAGGGGTAAACCATAGAACCGGGTAACAAAACTTTCCACATCGTTTTAGTGTTTGACTTATCCTAGGGTTGTTAAGTGTCCCAATCAACGCCGGAATGACTATCAGTCCAATTTAGGTTCAAGTAGAACATAAGGTTGACGGAAACTCGGAGACTGCGCCTACCTGATGAACCTCAAGAAGGGCGAAACCGGTCGTGGGCTGTCGAAGAGGTTTCAGCAACATTGTGAGTAGTATCCTTTATGAAAATCTACTGCGATATCTCGAATATCGTTCCAACTGAAACATGAGGTGGCCTTTGTGCAGCACATACAGTTGAAGGATGTCATAAACGAGAGATTCAGTTGAGTCTCTCTTGAAAGCCAAATCGATTTGCAAATGAGTGAATTTGTCGACTATCTGTGCAGTTTTCGCCAAAATCAAATTTCGAATGAACGTATCTCCAAACCTTTGTTTGCATGCAAAGAAACTTTCGTGAACTTGTGCATCACCTGATTCTTATGCTACCTGCAAGCTTGTTTGTCTAAGCATTTCCAGCTGTTTGTAACATTGGTCTGGATAAAGCATTCCCTACTTTGCTCAACTGCGGTCAAAGTTGAGCGGAATTCAGTTTCCAAGAAGGAGGTTTGCTACCCAGGTGTATGGTCAAACTCAACAGTGACGCTCACAATATGATCAATTTTTCCCTGACCACTTCTAATGTGGCCTTGTTTAGGTCTACATGTCGTATTTAATGGTTTCGTAATAACTAAATGGAGATACAGGTTCGCATCCATGGGGGTAAGCTTCAACCCGAAAGTGTTTAGAATCCGAATTAGTCCTCCGGGCTTTGCTGGCTGTGTGAACCAGGTGGTGTGAGGAGATTGAGCAAATTATCAATGGAGTTTTCGCCTTGTCGTTTGAGCTGGTCTACGCTGAAAATCCGAGAAACACTGTTTCATCCTTATTGGGAATCATCATTAGTGCGCATCTCACGAAGATCTCAGAAAGTCTTGAACCCACGACTTCCCGGCCAGTGGCTGAACACTTAACCATCTGGCTACAAGCAAACCGTCAGCAGTGTGCTCATCTCTCACTTCGACAGGACATAGTGCCACTCATCCTTCAATTACAGGAACCACATCACGTGGTGACATATTGATTGGTTCCTCGAGTGGCAACTTCTTACAGGGAAGTTTCACTCTTCTTCTAAGCTACTTGTGAGTACTAGACGCATTCATATGGAACTAATTCGAAAGAAGAAGAACAACCTCTCAACGGTGGACACTCTTGATGAATTTCACCTTCTGTCCCCAAATCTGTTTTACCACAGGAATAAAAACGCTATTTCGTTCAAGAGCGTGATGCTCCATACAGTGAAAACCTCTCGACAAGCCCCCTATCCTTGTTGAGTGAATGTAGAATATCAGGATTTATCTTAATCGATGAAGTAAAATACCCGATCCTAACAAAGCAACTGTGTTACATAAAATGGACAGTAAACAATTCGCCTCATGTCCTGGTTACGTCAAGCAATTGAGTACATCGCAAATGTGGGAGAAGTAGACATTACCATCAAGATGTGTCAGTTGTATCTCGTATAACGTTCTCCATATTTCTGTTCCCAAAGGCTAAACTCAATGCATTAGTGAGTATTTTTGTTTAAAACTTAAGTGTCTGCTGGTGGCAGTTAGTTTCGCATCCAACAAGTTGTACTCCTGAGATGGAACGCCCTCGCCTTGAACAGTACTGTTCACTTTCATGATGTGCTGTTCTGACTCTGTCCAGTAGCTTGTTGGAGTACATCAGTGTGCTTCCACTTGCAATATATGTTCAGCTGTACCGAGAAGTGACTTCTGACGCAATAAATAATGATCGTTCGGCTGTAACACCCTTCCGGTACCTGGCTGCCATGCTACACGAAGTGCTGAGGTACTGCCAGGCTGTCCAAGCCGGCATTCGAGACGCCGAGGTTGGGTTCGAACGACGGACCTTTCAGTCAGTAATTTTGCTCCTTTACCACGAGCTCTCCAACTCCAATGACTGGCCACCAACCCTCACTGGCCAACTCGATCATCATAACCTGAAAGCCTCTTGGTGGTGCTTACAACAGGTAGATAAACTGAAAGGGATGGGAAGACTCAGTCAGAAGAACGGAACAAGTAAAAACATTTAGATAATCCAAAAGGTAAATGCGACCCAGTGTGTTGTGATTCGGAACAAACCTAGAGGATAAAAAAAGACAGTGGCCTACTATTAACGTCCGAATCGACGATTATTCCACGTATCTGAGGTGTGTGACTTCAACTCAGACAAAGGTGCGAACGTCAACTGCGCTCAATTCTTTGGCTAGGAGCGGGTAATTTGTACTACAGGACGCAATAACCCTCGACCTACTACCCTTCTTCAGTAAGTGCACGGGCCCTCAATTGAGGGGCTTTTACGCATTGAGTAGTTATCTCCTAAAGGTTGATTTTTGAACAAAATTGCTGTAGACGAAATTCACTCATTGGCAACTTACACTGTTGTTAACGAGAGACTCAGCTGAAACCATCGTCTATGATATTCTTCAACTGAATGTGCTGCATAAAGGCCGCCACACTATCATCGAGATGAGTCGCGAGAAGGCGAAACCGGTGGTGGATAATCGAGGAGTCTTTGCCACCCCCCACCAACACCACCACAACAACATATTCCTCATAGATCATTTGGTACGATATTCGAGGTACAACAGTATATTTTTTTGGCATAACACGCTACTCATACGGCTGCTGAGTACTCTTCGGCAACTCACTACCGATTCCACCCTTCTTGAAGCTTTTGAGCTGCAAGTTCGTGTGAAGCGTACATAACATTAACAGAAGTTTCATTTGAGTCTTCCGTTGATACCAGCGTGATGTGTAGATGAGTGTTATTCGTCTAATCTCTCCATTCAGTAGGCCAAGCTCGGTAGGGAACCCAATGGGAGAGCCCTTGACGGCTTCATTTATTTTGTGCAAAAATGTGGATTTAAATTGGAATTGTACGTTAAAAGTGAGCTCAAATGTGGTTGCTTCAAGAAGACGGTAGGAGTGGGATTACGAAATTCGATGAGCCAAAACAATCTCGTGTTACTTCTCTTTTTATCAACTCATAGAGACTGGTTCATCAGATTTGACACTCCCGATCCCCACCGTCTCCTATAAACGACTAGTTTTACGCTGTACACTTGACTTGAGATTCAAATACCAGTCTATATTTAACCGACAAATCAATGGCGTCCCCATGGGTTGCCCTCTTGGTCCCCTGTTGAGGGACATCTTCATGGGTAAACTAGTGCTTGGCTGACTGAATCGGGAGACTAGACGTACTCACTTTTACCGATGGCACGTAGATGATATTTTTATGCTTGTATCAAATGGCTCCGAAATGGATGCACCCCTTCACTCAGGTTACTTTTGAAACTGACAGCAACAATGTGCATCACTTATTGGGTGTTAAATTAGTCACATCATCTACGGGTTCAATTCAGAGATTTGTCTACAGAGTGCCCACACGGATGGGATAGTACGCAAACTTCCGTAGTTTTGTGCCACTGAGGCAGAAACGAACCCTGATTTACATGTTAACGAACTGAGTGAGGCGAATCTGCTCTGCTGGACTCTGAACTGAAGAACATTGCTAACGTGCTCAGAGATAACGGTTATTCTGAGAGATTCATAGCCAAAAATATGTCTGCACATTCTGTCCAGCCAAGGAAGGAAGCCAATCTACTTGAGTCTAACCCATTAATGCCATCCTTTGGCAGATAGAGTCACTCACAGCTTGCTTAAATCCCTATAACGCACGTTCTATGCTGCAACTCCGCGAACTTGGCTTACAACCAGCCGTTTGCGCAACTTCAATCCAAAAGGAAAGATGCCAGTCCTTACCCAGAATATGGTATTCCTTCGCTGTTGCTCAGCGGAATATGTTGGATGCACGACAACGCAACTTGCTTAGAGAATACGTGAGCATTTCTTGTCGGAACATTGCTAGACTCAATGGTCAGCCAAAAGCCCGACTGCGTCATACATGGTTGACACCGATCACGAGATCAGTCCCAAAGAGTCGTTTTAATTTGTCTATCGAGTATCCAATAGAATGCCAGTATCGATCCACTGGCGTGGCTTGACTACAGCCGAAGCAGTCACCAGGCCTTTACGAAAACTGGTGCTATGCTGCCGAGAGCGATTCATGCGAGCTCTGAGGCTCTTGATCATGCAACATGAATCGGCTGGCCCAGTAACTCAATGGACCTTAAGACCACCTCACAGTATCCAATTAGATACGACTTGAGTTTGACTGATAACCAGTCGTCTGTGCTCCCGCGTTTTCTAATTTAATGACCAATCTTGCTCGTTTATTTCATTAATTAATCCATAGATATGTACTGACATGACGTCACTGTGTTCTTGTTGAGTCAATGGGAATGCACAAGTGAATGTCTTCAGTTAACCTAAGCAAACTTGTGAACATGCATCCTCGCATGTCCATCAGATTTTTGGTATAAACGGTGCATTTGCACACAGCACACCGTCCTCCATACAAGGCACATAGGCCGTCAGCCACTGGATCGCTGTTCGAGGTGGTTTAGCTGTTCACTTGTGGATTGGAGTTTCTAACTGGTTGGGTTTTCACTCAGAGACTGCACTTTTGTTTTTACGCCAGACAACACGAACTTTCACATTTGTGTCCTCATTATAAGCGCCAAAGCCTCACTCGGTTGTTCCAACCCAGGTTACTCTCGCGCTGCTACCCAAATTCACTTTTTGGTTCGACGTGATGTCATTGAAAGACAGAAAACCGAAGCAGCGGAGAATGAAGCTGAACGGTTTACAGTATTGATCCCTTGAACGGAGTATGCCAGAATAGTGCAGCTATCCAGCTAGAGTCATCTCACTAGATCACAGTGCGCAACTAGCTGCAAATACATGCCTCTATGATGCTTAGTCCAAACGATTAATGGACAGATTTGGCAGGAATGATAGGCAACGAATTAGTCCTCCGCAAAATGTTCTACTATCCATTGTAGATTAAAATACTGTTTGCCGAAAGGCATTGCATTTTCAAGAAATTTCACTTGATGACTACTGACGAGCCAAACAAGCGAGCGTTATTTGTAGTTGTATACGGCGATGTTTCACAGCATTTTCCTAGAGTTTGCCCCAGAAGACCGGGATCCTTCGTAGCCGGCAGTATTACTCATGAGGGCTAAGTACATCAGTTTTTTAACATCAACCAAGCTGAATCTACAGATAACGTCCCACTGCGTATTTCATCGAAGAAGATCACAAACTAGAGATTTATTCAAATCTCCGTGGGACTTCCCGGTCATACCACTGCATATCCAAATGGGTGTTTTGTTCAATGCCGGTGACTGTTTGAATGATCCACAATGGAGTCACCGAAAGCTTAACAAGAAATACATTTATCGCTAACTGAAGCAGTAGGCCCAAGCTGTCCACAGTCCTTACACCTAGTTAACCTACGGGATGATAGGTAAATGCCTCAACTTTCGAACATGCATTGCCGGCATCATGCAAACGTTGCGGTTTTCAACAGGCGAGACGAACGTACCGCGTTGCATGCAAACCACTCACGAAGCCCCGGGGACACCAGAAGCTTAGCCAGCGCTCACTTGAACACCGGTCAATGGACGAAAGCAGGACGGATCGAGCACGAAGACTACGTGGCCATCGGCCAATCAGAACACGGGATAGTGACTGTCGCTAGAACAGCCCCCACCAGGCAACCAATCATAACAGAAGGACAATCGCATAAGCAGCACGCATAACAGTCACCACAACTCAGCACGAAAACGAGGTATCGCTATGCTGGTACGCGCTGATGATGTCACTTCGATTGGCAATGAAATGTTTGCGATTAGATTGCCTAGCTCAGCAAACCAAACGAATGTACATTCTCCGTGAGAAGACAAAACTGTCACTCTTTAGACTCGCAACTTATGTCCTCAAGGCCAAGGCGGATTCTAATAACGTGAAGGATGAGTAACAAAATCATAGTTCGCGCTCATGTCTTGGTCGAATTAGGCTATGCTTTTAGGCGCGTCCAGGACATCGGGGAAAGCGAGTGGCTATTACTAAAGGAGGCGATTTCAAACGCAAACTCTTTTCGTTGGTAAATTCGGGTACTGGATGCTTTTTCCCTTTCGATGCAGTTCACACCGTCATTAAAGAAAAGCAGGCAGCTGAAGGACTTCCCGTGGGATCTGGTCGAAGAGGTTCATTCACGTTCGTGTATGGGAAGATTAGTAGACAGTTCACCCAACAGCCTTGCTTTTCCCGGAAGAAGACAAATTATGCCAGTCAAATAAATATACGTTTAACCGATATCCAATATGCTGGTTTTACTCCTATCGTTTGTCTCCTGCCTTCTATCACAATGCTGCTGCCTTTTCTACGGTACCGATAGGCACCTTGGTTCCTATTTGCCATACAGTGAAATGTTGTGCAGAAGTGAAGCCCAGGACAAAAGTGAAATCAATCATGTTGGGTGATGATTGAAGGGTGAGGGGATTAATCTCCTAATCTGAACCTCATGTCCAAATTCCTGAAGAAGCAGGATCCTCCAGTTAGGGCTGCTCGATATGCAGCGGCGTTTGATACAGAATCTGGCCGGATGCGTGTAGGTGTAGTTAATGTTGTGGTTCTTGTATTTCCACAAACAATCCGATTGTCATATAAACCGCAATCTTGTGATGGTCAGTGTCCCTTTTTTGTAGCTTAACGTCAACACAGCATCTATCACAATCGGGCGAAGTCAGTGGTTCCCAGGAATGGTTTCCAACCTGATTGAGGAGGCTCATCCTATTTCATGTACTCTATATCTCACAAATAGCTTTGGAACTGGTCAATTAGCTTACCTAGTGTAGCAGCTTCGATTGCCCTCCTCCCCGTATACTTTTGCATGCGACTGGCTTCTTGCTTGTTGATGCCATGTCTATTGTCTGAAAGATAAACATCCGACAGCCCTACTCATAAAGTTGGTGTAAACTCTGGACAGCCAACCAACGATTTCAACCTTCTTTCGGCTTATTAGAATGACCTGGTCCCCAGATTTTCACCAAGCTTGTCATCATCCACAGCTTTTGCTCGTGCGAGTAAAAGGACGCACATGTTGTCAGACGGCCACTGAATCAGTGAGTCATTAAACTAATCTCCCTGTAATGGGGTGGCGTATTAAAAGCAGGACTAGCCAAATAAGGGCACTGATGGGATCTCATAAGGACAACTGTAGATGAGCTTCGTCCTCACGGCTGACGTTGACAACGACATTATGTACGAATAGGCCCATAGAACAAGGAATACTCTACAAGAATTCCTCAACAGGAGACCGTAAAGTCAGAAGGAGTATTCTGAAAGGATGCAAAAGCTTCCTCTTCTCAGCAGGTATATCATATCAGGCTTCTGAGAGGGTTAGTTGAACACGTCGTCTTGAACAATGAGTAACAGTAATCCTTCTGAAGAGGGATTCCATGAGCAACATGAAGGTTGTTCCTCTGTTGTGGATTACCTGCTGTTCTTTGGGAATTCATGCTGGGTCGTGGCTGACTGGGAACGATGTCATGAATATTTCGGAGAAATGGACTCCCTTCCGAGAGGTATATATTGGTACTTTTAGTGTATTTATCACGCGGGTTTGACGTTGCCCTTATAATTCACCGCAGGTATTTTATTGCCTGCTGCACCTGAGGTTGTGTACATAGATAAGCGTAGTGCGCCTTCCTTCCGGCTGTTTCAGTTGCGTGCAGACATTCATTAACTAAACCCGACGTAGGTTGGAGTTATTGACAGCAAAGAGACTCCTAGACCTTCTGTACAACTTGGTGCAAAAGTTAAGTTGAGCTGACTGTGAAGCTGAACGCCTTTATGTTATCCCTGGGTACAGATCCTTGGGAAGGACGAGTAAGAATCCCGTCAACTCTTTCTGTGTTACAACAACACTTTCAGGTGTTCCACATTTCTCAGGCGGTTCGACTGCTCAGGAAAACGGGCGTTGAATGAACGGAAGTGGTGACGATGATTTTGGGGGAGAGAGCGTGGAGATTCTTCAGATCAACAACGAGGAGTTATGCTGTTAATCATAAAAACTCTCAAGGTGCTAAAAACACTCAGTTCCAGTGCGTCGCTCAGTATAGTATATATTATAGGACCCTGTGGAAAACTGATCAACCACGTGGCACCGTTTCAGAAGAACATTACTTCGTTTCTTGTTCTACCAATGACAAGTAATTTCGATGATCAGAGCCGTAGATAACATCTGCAAACTTTGGTTATCGATCAGCACCCATCGGTGCAATGAATGCTCAAAACGGGATCTGATGAATAGCAATAACTGAACTATCCGCCCAGACATAACACACCACTCAAAAGGTGGCTGAGTAGTGTGTTACGTCTATGCAGTGTATTGCGATATCTCGAATATCATAACAGCTGAAACATGAGACGGCCTGGTGTAGCACATTCGGTTGAAGAAAAACGTGTTTCAGGTGAGTCTCCAGTGAAAAAAATTGATATGCAAATGAGTGTATTCGTTTACCTATCCACCCTCCAGGTATCATTGGTTAAATAAAGTGGTATCTAGTGGTTTCAGTTTAAGTCACAGTTATTTTGCACACCATTTTCCCCTGTGTCCTCGCACCTGGTAATTTATACGTGTTTTATTTATCTTTGTCTGTTGAATTACCTGAGTATTTGATTACGATACTAAAGTGCCCAACCTGCAAGTTGTTTCTCCTACTTTACTTTGTACATCATTGCACTAATCTTCTGATTACCAAAACAGATCTAAAGGGACGTGATTTTCTAAATCACATGATAAAAATTTTGGATTTAGGCAAACGAAATCGTTTGGATCAACTCATCACGATATGAAGAGTTATGTGCAGATTAAAGGAGTTAACCGGTCTGGGTTGGTCAACACTACATGGGGATATGTGCTGGTCGAATATGGGTTAATGGCCTCAGTAAGAACTCAAAATCTTCGCGAGATGGATCCGGCTCGCTGTTACTTGGTAGTTCTTCCACCTACTGAGTAAAACCGGCATTTGCTGCTGGCTTGTCCGTCGAACGTGTCATCTGGCTTGCAAATACTTCTTCAGCATCCGAGAAGATACTGTCATTGGGCTTTTGGGTGAATATGTTTCTTCTTGTGCTTGCGTTTATGTAGTTTAGCTGACGGTATCATATATCTTAACTGTGATTGGCCAGCGGGAGCCTGGTGTTCTAGACGTTTATTGGTCTTTCAATAGTCAGCCAATTTTGGAATAGCAGAGAAGAATATGATCGGGCATTACAGCACAAAGTTTGACAGGTAGATTAGGAGGGCAACTGAGTAGTGTATTACGTCTATACATGTATCGCGATATCTCGAATATCTTACCAACTGAAACATGAGGTGGCCTGGTGAAGCACATTCAGTTGTTTAAATGAACAAAACACACCATAAACGAGAGATTCAGCTGGGTTTCAGGTGAGTCTCTCGCAAAACCAAACTTGTTTGCAAATGAGTGTATTTCGCTAGGAACACAACACCTTTATTACAACAAGCAAGTGCGTGCGAGTGCAAAAGTTACAACGGCCCCGCACTATTTAAAGGGCACTTTTTGACATTGATCCAGGCTTGGTTGTTGGTCTGTTCACCGAGCTTGAGTGACCCACTCAACCCCGCACTGACGATGTCACCTCGATTGGTGAGGAAACGCTTGCAATCCAACTGCCAAGCTTGGCGAACAGACCAGCAACCAAGCAGCGCACCCGAGCTACCTATATTCCACAACATTGCCAATTGATCCAGGCTGTCTGATGGGCGTTTGATGAACACCCATCAACATCGATCGTGCTTCTATGAAATGCTTGAACGCTGATCATATTCGGCCGTGCTTCCGTGGCGTGCCTGAACACTCATCGGCTTTTGCTGAATTGATTGAATGATTGACTGGCCGGTATGCTTGCCGGCTTACCTATTGAGATTTTGGTGGAGTTTTAGGGTCTTATTAGGTTCCGGGCGTTCTGGCGTTACTTTCAGGAATCTGACCTTCCTGATACAGCCGAACTGTCAGATTGCGCACACCGGAAGGACAGTTCATTAGAGAATGCTAGCCATAATGATGGAGCAACGCTGGCTGAATAAGTGAGCAGGACGCATATCGAACCCAGCTGATGGGCAGTTGTACATTGATCAGATTAAGCTGTTACAATAGCTGTTTGTACTCTATCGACATAACTTGACCCTTTGAGAGTTCTGTGAGCTCTTCCAGAAAATGAATATTCTAGACTGAACAAAAGGGGATAAAATCGATAAAAACGGGTGAACTTGATGTAGGTTTTTGTGCAATAACCCTGTGTTACATCAGACAGTGAGCACTTTTAAACTGTGCTTCTTAATTAACAAAAAAGCCAGTCAGACACGTCCTTCTATCGATCTTTCCCACTCTGTTTGCTGTCTTCGCGCCATCTAACTTTTTGTTCTTTGCTTTTCCTACACATATGGTTTTGCACGTCGCAAGCCGAGAAGGCAATGACGTGTGAGTGGCTGGTCCTCGGTTTTCGCTTCAGCGTACAGCATCCACGAAGTAACGGTTGCAACGTTTATCATTCTCTTCGGGCGAATGCTTTGCCTAGCGGCTGCTTCATGTTTCAGTTGGAACGATATTCAAGATATCAGAGCCAATTCCCGCATATGGTACAGTTTAAAAGGTGGATAAAAGCTCTTGAACATCAAATTTCGTCCTTCTTGTGGCTCACCGGGTAATTTCAAGTAGGCGCGGATTTGCGATAGTAGGTTGTCCAAGGGAGCTGTCCTGAGTTGTGTCATTCCAGGGAGAATGGATGGATACGTTGAATATGGTTCCAACTGGAACATGAGGTGGCCTTTGTAGAGCAAATTCAATTAAACCGTACTATAGAATGTGGATACAACACCAGCCTAATTTGCAAATGAGTGTTCGTCGCAATACTTGAAACAATATCTTTTTGGTTATTTGAAAAGGAGCACTCAAGCCTTTAGTGACGGAACAAAATGTATACAACGTCTGAAGACAAGTTTCAGACTCCGAATCTCAGGTGCCCATATGGGGATTTGAATCGAGGTCTTGGGGACGCAATTCTACGATACTGTCCATCGGGCTGTCTGGGATAAGGGGCTGTTACAATCTCATCAAGTCACGAAAACGTATGCTCCAAGGTCATGATAACTGGGATACACCTATACCAGTCCTTCATATGCTTCGATCAACCAGTAAAAATCTTGCCATTCTTGGCATGTTGCGTAGTCATACTGAAGTAGCGAACCTAAATGCTACGCGGCGGTGGAGTCTCTCATGAAAACCAATTCGAGGTGCAAATGAATGTAGTTCGCGAATTTCGCACAACTTGGATTGAGGTAGGACCTACAGTTGACGGATACTCAGGGACTCCACCTGGCGAGCCTGAATAAGGACAAAACCAGTCATGGTCTGTCGAAGAGTTTACAGCAACCTTGTGAGTGGTTCCCTCCAAGGATCTCTTTTGCCAAATACACTCATTTGCATACCAACTTGGTTTTGACGGGATACTCACCTGGAACCCAGCCGAATCTCTCGTTTATGATGTTTTTAGGCAACTGAAGGAAACCAAATTGATATGCAAATGAGTGTATTTCGCTAATTTCGTGCAATTTTGGGTTGAAGTAGTACATAAGGTTGATGGAAACTCGGGGACTGCGCCTAGCTGATGAGCCCCAAAAAGGGCGCAACCGGTCGTGGGCCGACGAAGAGTTTTCCGCAACCTTATAAGTAGTGTATTACGTCTGAACACTCTTTTTGTTTCCGCCTTGGGTGATGTACTCCCCTAGTGAAGACTCCACATTAGAAATATTCTGAGAGAGTGTACATGATCAGCACAGCTTACACATTAACCCGACACGTTGGTTAACTCATTCTGACCGGACATGACAAGATCTGACAGGTAACCTGGTTCTGAACAGGCACACAACAAGCCGATTGAAGGTAACTTGGCTGCAGGATCGGATGAAGCATCACATGACGGCTCAGTAGTTCGCGATTTCCCAACGATTGTCATTGTTTTGTTTCTTCTAGAATAATGTTTTTTTAGTCATTTTTGGTGTTTAGTGTTTTTGAAGCAGATAAAGCTATGGGAGGTAGAGAAACCGCTAAGTCCGAGTAACCTAGATTACAGGTGCTGAGTATCGTCACGCAAATTAACCGTGTTGCGTTTCTATGTGTGTGTGTGTGTGTGTGTGTGTGTGTGTGTGTGTGTGTGCGGACAATAAATTCCCACATCTACTGTCCAAAGCAGTCACTTCGGACAAATGGAGGTTCGCAGAAAACACCCACATACAAGTAGACCCTCATTACTCTGTACAATTCTTTAAGATAGCTGGCTTTCACAACGGGAGACCCATGTCGAGGTGAATGGTGCAGATGTAGGGCAGGCAGATACATGTGCCACGGGAAGGGCTGTCCTAGTGTAGAGGGATGCAGATACTCTAAGAAGCACACCTGTCAGTCCCGTTTTGACGGGGATTGCTTTTGAAAGGGATGATTGTACAGGGTGTGCACCTAGACAGTGAATTCCAAAAGGTCAATACCGGTCCACTGCAAAACATTCCAGTGAGTGAAACCTCATTTGTCAGAGATCACGGAAGTTTGCAAGCCGCTGAATGTTGTATGATGTGCATCATGAGTGTGCTTTATCTTTCACCAGTTTTATAGAAAGCTTCAGGTAGCGTACTAACAAATCTACCTCAAAGATCTTCTAACTGCTCCAAGGTAGGCTGGCGGTTTGCTCAAACTCTGTACCAGACAGGCAATAGGCCATTGTTACTGAAGGGTTAAAATTGCTTTACCATAAAGAGAGACATCAGTGTAATTACTGGTGTTACTTGTTACTAAGGCAGTCGGCAGACGAAACAAAAAATGCGTTTTCCCACTTCTAATGGCTCCTGACAAGTCCCGAGGGGGGATCGCATCAATGTGCCACAAAAACAAGGAAAAAGATAATGAGACAGGGCATCTCGCCATTTGAGGACGAACTTTTGAATATTTGTGCGATTTGAAAGACATCTTTCTTGCCAGTCAGGTTGGAAGAAGGTGGGGTTTTGGTGGTGTTTCTGGCTGGCCTGCAGCCCCCCCACCCGCCGGCCCTCCGCCCCTGTTCAATCAGTTGGTCGACGATACGTCAGCAGATTTTGAAATCCAGTTTCATTTGATGGGAATGTGGAGGACCTGGTTTCTCTAGCAACGGATGTACCAGAAATCCCTTTGGTCACGTTGCATCCCGTATCGAGACAGGTTAGGTCACCTGTGATGGGGGGTTTTCATTCATCATCGAAATCGGTCCAAATCAACCCCGAAGCAGCAGTTGAAGAATACACTAAATAAGAGACTGATTCAAAGTTTGTTTGATCCCCCAGTCTCCGTGCACCGAATATAGGAACCAGAAGAGAAATACACCCAAAATCTTCATTCCATTTGACAACTCAAATTAATAAGCCAGAATAACTACTCTATTTAACATGTTTTATGTAAAGAGGTTGGTCGATTCGGTCAATTTAACCCTAAACTACACGAACTTCTGGGGTCGAGCTTCAGTAGTGCCCATACCAAGCACCATCACCATCAACAGCAGCATTAGATTAGTGTTCAGCACTGATGTATCGCTTCCGTAACGGACGTCATACACATTGGTGGTTGTAGGTTGGTTGTTAACGTAAATTTCTGGACGCCCCTTATACGGACCGTTGCAGATCACTCGAAATATCCTGCAAGTTTCATTGATCCTAATCTTCGGTCCAACTTGTTGCTAGGCCATGATCTCATACACCAGGGATATACATCAGTAATACGCTATCAGCGAACACGAGAATCTGTTGTGGGGTTTGCGGGATGTGTATTGTTCATACTCACATCACTCTCGTTTGAGCAGTCGTCCTCCTGTCCTGGCGTAATTATTCCGGTGAATCCACACCAAAGGGGGAAGCACTGGACTCGAGTTTCGCTCTTATTAGAGCTCATCAGCAGTGCATACCCAATGGCCGTGCCGGGGCTTGAACTCCGGACACCTGACATGCGAGGCGAGCGTGTTACCACTACTCCACCAGCGCGCGTTGGACGCATCTGAATTTTCACGTCTGAACGGACGAACGTGTTCCCACAACAGACAAAAAAAGTTGTCCAGCGGGTTTCAAGCTTCTGTGGCGCTACCTGACTGGGAACTCCTGACAGGCGGGTCAATCGATCGTTACAATCAGGACAGTTACCGGGTCGTCGTTCGATGATGAGCTATAATATGAGAGAAACTCGAGTTCAGTGCTTCCCCCCTTTGGTGTGAACTCACCAGAATAATTACGCCAGCACAGGAGGACGACTGTTCAAACGAGAGTGATGTGCGTATGAAGAACACGAGAATATCATTATCACGAGAGCGACGGGAATACCCCACGGCTTTTTTGCACCGCAACGATAAAATTTCGGCAGAATTCCTTTGTTTTGAACTCCAACTGAGGTTGGGATCATTACCCACCATTTAAGCATTTGACGCCACTGAAATATGACTTTGATTGCATGAAACTCTGTGATATATTCCAAAACGACTGGCCAAATCCGTAAATCCAAAAATTAAGTCAGCTAATGAGTTAAAAGTGTCCATGGAAAAAGTACTTTCCAGCCAATTTCGACTCAAGATGGAAGCACTTATCATACCCTCCTCAAACTGTCCTTACAAAGAACACACTTTTCTGTCTAATCGAATAGGTTGTTTTGGGTTGATTTCCCGTAGGTGGTCATAAACGGTTCCAAGTGCTGACAATCTGGCCCAAATTATCTACTGTAACTTCATCACCGTAACTAACGCTGAATCATTGTTTAGTACAGTTTCATTTACAATTTAATTTACAAAAATTTTAAGACAGTCCACTTTCGGAAAAAAAATTGAGTGAAAAATAACGAATGCAATCAAGTTGACGACTTGTAGGAAACCTAAGTCTACCCAATCGTTGTGTGTTACACAGAAGGTGTTCGTTTGCCCAGAGGTCAGCTCTCACTCGACACTGCATCGTGCGTCATCTAGCTGCGGCGCACATTCGGTTCATAGTTGCCACGCCGCCTGACGGAAGCACGAGGGCTGAGATGCAGTCAGGTTTCCTCAGCCTAGACATCAGCAATCGAGAAGCTACGGTTTGTTTCGAATCACGGACCTTTCGGCTAGTAGTTTTGCACCTCAACTTCTGTACTGTCTTGAGCCCGTAGCGACCAGAAACAGTTGCAAAAACGGACCCAGCCTTACTCCCTGTGTATCACTAACGCACACATGTGTTTTCCTCTCGTCACACGCTGTTAGACTTGTCTTCGATACAAAAAAAGAAAATCCCATTACCTTCCAAGCTTGTTCAGCTTTGGTGACTATGAGATCAAACGCAGAGTGGGTGCACCAGATCCGTGAAAGATAGATAGTGGTGAAACGTGATAAAATCGTAAAATGGATGTCTTCGTTTGTCCTCAGTATGAGCGAGTATTTTCGCACCACACCACTTGGCCAGAATAAGGATTCGGATCCAAGAAAAAAGCTACTGATTCCTTAGAATTAGGTTTAAGTTGAGTTATCTTTTACTTACTTCGTCCAATGTACCGGCTTCACTGTTCCCATGACAATCGTGATATGGACCAATCAGCAGCGTTTGTGCGTTCACCGTATGATGCGGTGGCACTTCACCATGCCTCACCAGTTCCAAAGCGGCGGTTTGTTCAGCCACTTAGTCATCGTTTTGTGACCAGTTATTGTGGACACAGTCAAAGACGGTATCGGGTTTGTGGTGACAGCCTTTCTGTTGACTGCTATGACAAGAGGCCGATACGTCAAAATGACCGAAAAACCCGTATGGGTTAAATCAATACAACTAATTTTAACACATTAACAATCGGCTTGAACTGAACAGAGTGAAAACCCTGGTCACCGACCACACATGCAGTTGGTCTGTGCTTCGTCTCCCCGGAATTTGTAATCCGCTTCATAAATGTTTTCAAAATGAATGTGCGTGAGTTTTCTGGTCAAAATGAATTTCTCCCCTGAACTCTCTCAGCTCTATTTTGACGGATATGAAAAACCGATGGAAACATCTAGTTTTTGAGTCTGAGAAAGCCTATCACTTTGTCTATTCATGCTCAAACAGTTCCCTTCACGGTTACTATGACTACAAGGTACACTGGGTGGTCAACAAAACATCGCCTGTCTGTGCGCGCACATAGTGCGGCCCACATACTTCTATCACACTATGGTATTCACTGTGCACCAGGCTGCTCAGCCCGTGGTGTACACTTGAAAGTGGGTCGTGCACGCCACCACTGTGGCCTTGTCACGCCAGACAAATGTACTATTAAGCTATGGCCATTGGGGTACACCACAACAAACTCTGTCCATCACACATATCAATCAACCATCCTAACACAAGTTATTTTACATTTCACCGATGTGCCACTCAGTCGCATTCGTTTCATTTTGAGGTTCATTGTGGAAAGATATCAGACGGACACTGTGTAAAGCAAAAAGTTACCGCCTATACTGCTGATCGTGAGAATCCCTGAGCTTGATCAGCCAGCTGATTATGTAGCTGAAATGAGGGAACAGGCTCAGACATTGCTCACCCAAGGTCACTTACCCACAGGTTGTCGTTCCTGACCGTTTTTCTGTTGTCCATACTAACATGGAAGGCCCCCGGTTATATCGCGGTTTGCATTTTGCGCACCCAGCGCACCCAATAATTATCAGGTCTGTATTTGGTACGAATGTATCTTTCTGCTGGTTTTCAAGGTGTATCGTGTCTCCACAATACCTACAGTGATTAGTTCTCATGGAATTCCGTTTCACTGGCACTAATGACATTTCGGGGGAATCGTAAGACGTTGTATCCAAGAAAGCGATTGATTTTGCATTGCAAACATCGGAAATCCCTGTTACCAGTATGAAGAAAAAGCGAGCAGTAACCTATCCAAACTTTTTTAGCAACATGCACAAGAAGACACGCAAATCCATGAGTATTGCCCTAGAGCATCTGATGAAGAATATCCTTACAAAATAACGCAGCGCAAAGCGTGGACGGACCAGTCGGCACAGTAACCAGAGTTACCGGAAACGAACTACCTAGCGAATCAATCAAATACAAGCAATAAAGACAACCACACAGCACAGAGCAGCTTGTGTGGACCTGCGTCACCTGTGGCGTAGGCGTGACATCAGCTTAACCGTCAAGGGTCGAGTTTACAATGCTGCCGTGAGCTCCATATTACTATACGGATCAGAAACCTGGCCGCTGCGCACCGAGGACGTCAAGGGACTTTCAGTGTTTGACCATCGATACCTTCGGAGCATTGGCCGAGTCTGGTCGGGACACCGGATAAGCAATGCTGAATTACGTCGAATGGTGTTCGGAAGAAATAACTCACCCTGAATAGATGAACTGATCACACTCCACAGGTTGCGCTGGCTTGGCCGCGTGCTGCGTATGCCAGTCGACCGACCTCCTCGAAGGGTTCATTTCGAGCAACCACGTGAAGGGTGGAGACGAGCCAGGGAAGGTCAAACAATGACTTGACAGCGAAGGCCATTACCAGAAAACTCAGCTGCGCTGGTCATTGTCGTCTCTCTGGATGGGGACCGCGAGACGGGACACAACAATGGTTAGAGACATTGTCAAACATGGTCCAGTCGCGCCCTCAATGGCGCTCATGCATCCAAGCTATTGCCTTCAATGCATAGCTCCCTTCCCAATCCCCCCACTTAATAGTCCACTGACAGTCCTGTGTTTACGCACTTATCGCTCCCGTCTCCAATGCGCAGCTACCTACCTCCCCAAATCATCGGTGAACGAAATTGTGGCAGCGACAGCCACTGTACGACAAGTACGCGGTTCTTACAGCTGATAATAATGATGATGATGGTGTCCTCCAATCCCCTGGTATCTGGTACGCCAGCAGGTCCAGAATATAATCGCGCCATTTCCGGTCAGTAGTTTCGCGCAGCTGAGCTATTTCGAACTCCTTCAAATTTGATAATTTTTGGAAAGAAGGCCAACGAAAGCTCCATCCGTTGTATTGGTCACTTATACTCTAACCAGTGAACTAGTCGGCATGACGTTAAAACGCTAGGAACACCACTTAAAGGGAACACTACAGAACCACCGACTGCTTCAGAAATCGAAACCTGCTTTTGGAAATAAAACCGATGGTTTTTCTCCCTAGCGACTTCACTAGCACCTTTACAACTTCGTGTCACATTTATGAGATCTCTCCAAACTGAAGTTTCATGGTCTGCATAATCTGAGCTTTCAAGCATTGAATTTTTCTACTGTGTTGGGATGAACCTCATCTTGAGCAGTACTATTCTGTGAATATCGAGATACTTTTATCGCGATTGAATACGCCGTTGCACCATGCAAACGTCAGTCATTCAAGTCAGTCAGTTATCCACTCTGTTTGCGGACCTTTTAGAAATGTGCCATGTAAACTGGAGTTTAAAAGTCGGTTCTTGCCAAAAAGCTGATGTAGTTCATTATTTTGGTCACGTGGTTTGACTCATTTTGTGACACAATCCCAGTGATTCGGATTCGTTTCTGGTGAGCTGACAACTCCGATAAAATAAAACCACAAAAATTCTGTGCTTGGGTTCACACTATCTATCCACTCTTGCCCGTAGATATTGTTTTTTTCTGGACCACACGCCAAACTTGATACCAACTATCTTGAATGATTTGATGGTTCGATTTCTTGGCCTCACCCAATCAAATTACTCAAATGGATAGAAGTCGTTTTAATGGAGCCCTGAGAAGGCTACTGACATTGTTTTAATAAACCAGGATTTGATTATATGAGATGAAGTAATGTGTCAAGTCTGAACTTAACTCACGCACCCAATGAGCTGATGTTCTGCAAGCCACCCTTCCCCAAAATGATGCATTACAGGACTCGGAAGGCAAAATACACCTTTCACCAAGCGTTCTTCACTCAGCCAGTCGGCAGTCGGCGTGTGTTAGTCACGCAAAAAAGACGCTCCGTGAGGAGCACATGCCATCGACTGTAGCAAAGTTGCAAATTTACGAAGCTAGACGGTTCAACACGCCTCTCAGGGTAACTGTTCATGAGAGACGAGCAAGGATACCACTCTCCTTCCACTCCTGCAATAGGATACAGTCGCTGTCAACCCACCTATTTAGTCAGGTGCTGTAATTCATCTGTGATACCTTTTCAGTACCTAGCTGCCTTGCCGCCCGAAGGAGGCACGAAGGGTGAGATACTGTCAGGTTGACCAAGCCTAGACAGGATCATTCGAGATGCAGTGTTAAGTTCGAATCGTGGACATTTCCCTCAGTTCGCGCCCCAATCACTGTGCTATCCCGAGCTCTGTCCATGGGTCATAAAATAGTTTCTGCTGTAAAACAACTATAGTGGAAGCTAAGCGATCCTCAGGAACAAGTAATTTTCGCTCATCAAGCTAAGCGGAAAGGCAGCGGTGATAGGTTTGTCTCGTTACGTCTACTCCATGAACCCACATGCACGGATCAGTCGCCAATGCCTCCCCACTGAAGCTGGTCCAGCTGGTTCGCTTCAGCTTCGTTGATAAGTTGATCAAAAGTTGCAAATGTCTTAACATGCGTTAAAAACTTCGTGTTGGAGAGTAATTGATCTCTATCCATGTGGGAATATCTCTCATTACTCCTGTTTTTCTGTGGTCATTTTTCGGCTGGCCCAAATTATTTTACAGGGAAGGTGGTCTATATTTAGGTTGACTTAACTTTGTAGTACTGCCCAACTGTCATCGCAGTGAATAGTCTATCGCACCTCTACAATCAAGCATGTTCCGTTTACGTGTTGTTCTAGAGCACTGATGCATTTTTTCGGTACACATTCCAGAAGGCGGTATCTAATTAGGTAAGTCAGTAAGCTTAGACTGTGTATCACATGACCCCTGGGGATTCGCCGAGTAAACTCATATAAACTAACTCACATTTACAACGGTCTCATTCGAACAGTTCTTCTGTTGTTCTGGCGTAGTTGTTCGGAGGATCTCCCATTAAAGAAGGGAACTGTTCGACTCGATTCTCATTCTTATGAGGGCGTATCAGTGCGTATCCTTAGCCGTGTCAAAGTTCGGACCACAGACATATGACAAACGCAGTGAGCGTCTTACCACTGTTTCATCAAAGCACTATGGACGCATCTGAATTACCAGGTCGAAAATGAAAAAATGTCCAGCAGATTTCAATTGCCTGTGGCGCTACATACCAGGACTTTCTGAGAGGCGTTCAGCTGACTTACGCAACCAGGACGGTTACAGGGCTGTCGCCCGAGTCGTCGCGCAAACCAGTCAGATCACTCGAGCTCTGACTCCATTCGCCTTTTCAGATGTGTCCGGCGTGCATTGGTGAAAAATTGGTGACGCGCTCGAATTGCACGTCCGATTTCCGGAGTTCCAAACCCTAATAAGAGTAAAACTCTAGTCAAAATCTTCCTGTCTTTGGTGGGAACTCACCAGAATAATTACACCCGGACAGTAGGAGGGCTGTTCCAGCGACAGTGATGGGAATGTGAATTATACAAGTGCCGCAACCACTTGCAAAAAAATCTTAGCAAATAAACCAAATGACCTAAGACAAATGATTAACGAAATACACCCATTTGCAAACAAATTTGGTTTTGAGAGAGACTCACCTGGAACCAAGCTGAACCTCTCGTTTATGATGTTTCTAAGCCTACCGGATAAGCCCTAAAAAGGGCGAAACCGGTAGTGGGCTGTCGAAGAATTTTCAGCAACCTTATGAGTAGTGTATTACGTGTAAGACAAATGATGTTGTTGAAGCACTATAACGCATATTTGAGCGAGAATTCAACTGCACGCTACACCCAGAAGTGAAGCTATGGCAAGATGTAGTTAAATAAAAACTATGTCTTTTATCGAATTTCTCCCACTGTAAAAGCGCCCCCCGTTTATTCTGAGTGTGAATAGGAGAAGGCAGATTACGAGAGAAATGAAGCCCACGTATGAATTAGAATGCTATTTTTTGTTAAAGTGTTTATATTCTAGCCCAAAGTCAACCGTGAACCGATTAAAAAACCATAGTGATTTTCCAACCGGTGTCGTCTCGTCATATCAGGTATTTGGTTTCACTCAAACACGATGCGAACTCGTGAGGAGAAGTGGATTTGAGTCGGACCGATAAGTTAGCCCTCATAGGTGAGCTATCATTTCCAGCCGGTGAAAGGCGACAGGCAGAAGATGTTTGTACTGGTCGAATCAGTGAGTGTGTATGAAGCAGGATGTTTTCAACATAAAGTCTACTAACTCCTGAGTCGATTCCAAAATGCTCCAACTCTGGGTTATCTTTGCTTCGTGTCCGTTTTCGATACGTTTGATTGGACTCACAGAAAACCCTTCATCTGTGTCGAATTCGCATTTACCAATCACTGGAACCACCGGTGATTTGGCTCATTTAGATGGTTGGACAATTCGACCGAGGAACCATCTGCTGCTGGACGACCGATTAGCATTTACTGAAGAGTTAACCAGCGCGACGGGGACGAACGGTATGTGGTAAGCTCAGAGGAATCGCGAAAGTCTTCTTTTCCGAGAAGTTTGATCACATTTATCCCTTTTGGAGGCAATAATAAAAGTGGAACGAAACGTCAAGATTTTATCCACAGGTTCGTTTTTGTCAATTTCGCCGTCAGACGAGACGAGATTCGGTCTGACCAAATTGCGACCCAGACAGTCGAAATGTATCAAGGTTTGACGAACGGTTGGATATAGTTGACCTCGAATCGGTGCACACAGACTACGAGACCGTATCGCAATAACAAATACAACAACAGCAGCAAAAGTCAGACAGAATTTGTCAGCCACCTGAAAGGTCGGAGACAAGATATCCACCATTCTAGTTCTGTAGATGTCAGACTTACTCATCTTGGTCCTTTTTCCAACTGGGTGGAAGCCTAGAAAGACAGGCAAGATGATAAAAAGCCACCCAAAATTCCGAATAACGGTCACTAGTATGTAGGTGGAGTGAAAGTTCAAATGGACTGATGGCCCAGATTCAGAGTGGACACATCTGTTTGTCAGATTTCTGATGATCCTCTACGGTACAAGTCAGACGGACTACGATTATATGAGCGTGAATAACAAGTGGAAACACTTATACCCATCATAGCTTCACACATCATGTTTACCTCAGAATCATGCTCATGATTGATCCAAATCAAAGAGTATTGATGCAGCAAGAGACTTTATCCTGTTCTTCGTCTGGTATTGGTTTCTCCTATTTGAAGCTTATATGGGTCTTTCGAGATGTACCTTATCAACTAGGTAATAAGAGTCATCTGAACCAATGCTCTGCTGTTTTGGCTTTCTGTGAAAAGTAGACTGAGAAACGACTGAAGTGGTTCAAGGCGACCGAACGGAGGGTTTAACTACTGCAAGATTCTTTAGATAAGTGTCTCAGTGGGACAACCGGTGCCATTTACAGGGGAGCTGGAAAGCTATAATGGCGGGAAGAAGATAGAGTGAAGTTGGATGGAGGGAGGTGACCAATGTTTAGCCATACTGCATGCTTGTTCTGTTGATCAGAATGTCACCACGAGGTAGCATGCTCACATCATCGAGAGAACAGATCCAGCATTATCATATGTGAACCTAAACAAGTACATCGACACAGGTTGGAGAGGATTTGTGGACCATATCCGTCGAGTGCGGTAGCCAATCAACTGGTCTAGGCCCGTTTGTGCACGTAGCCTTGTCCCTACCGCTCGGCGCTGGCTACACTAGGTCAGCAAACCTATTTCCCCATAGTGGACCTTGATAACATGGTGACAATTGCACTTTCTGCCAGTAGAATGGAAGATAGTAGGCGAAACCTAATCAAGCTCGTAACGCACTGGCAACACGTAAACAGCGAAACGACTGGTCTAAGATTCACATGCAAAAGAGCTACTGATACTTGGTCTCGCCAATAAATCTGAGCGACGCGACCAGAAATCGATTTTACTGAGATATTGTTAGTTCTAGTCTAACTAAAACAAAACTGATCCCAAGTTCTACTCTACTGAAATAGACTACATCCTCAAACAGTGATAAAAACAGACATCTACAATGGGTTGTCCTAGTCCAACGATCTTCAAGAAGAACAAGGCGACCATCAAAGAGGATTGGTTGCAGTACACAAAGGACTACACAGTGCCGTACTGAGCCATTGGCGGAGCCCTACCCTGATGACAGGTCAGACAGTAAGTCTGAAAATTTTATCGATCCGGTAGGAGCACGTTCTGGGTTACAGTCAATTGGATAAAGTTTGGTCAATGATGATGAGGGGCGGAGACAGTGGGGAGGAACAGAATGAGATAAGTGACCGGACAGGAGCTATTTGGAAGTGGCTGCGGATATAATTTCTTGCCTGCAGGTTCTGAAATGTATTATTAGTGTTTTCATAAAGGAAGCTACTCACAAGGTTGCTGAAAACTCTTTGACAGCCCACGACCAGCTTCGCCCTTCTTGGAGGTCATCAGGTAGGCACAATCCCCGAGTTTTCCGTCAACCTTATGTTCTACTTATCAGTGTGTTTCTGGAACTGTGTTTGGCAGGAAACTTTTTCACTGCAGTCAACATGCTGCTTTCCGGGTGCCAAGAATTGAATGGTGAGCCTGATATTCATGAGCTTATTCACCTTATTGATTACATTAGCCATTATCTTTGCTTACATCACATGAATGAACTCTCTTTGGAGGTATCTTTCTTGGGAGGTACGATGGAGATCAAATGGGAGGGTGGTTGCACCAGGCATAGGGAACGGTAACGGTGATTAGCTGAAAGAAAGACGGCTCGGAATGAAACCTGGATTATACGCATACTGAAATATTTCCTACGACCCAACCTAAGCTGTACACTCGTACTTTGGATTGGTATCGTTAGTTGCAGTCCCACTCTGAGCTGTAACACGTCAGCGATCTCCGAATGGGAGAGAATACTCAGAAGCACGAAAACTCCCATCGATCAGCCGGCGTTTGACAGTTTGTCCGAGAACCTAGACCGACAACCCATTTCAGTTGTCTACCACCAAGAACAGAACAGCTTCACAGCATTCACCTCACAAAGAAATTCCCAGAAAAACTCATAATGAAACTCTTCTGTAAATCACAAGTCACACTCATTCGTAGGTAGTCAGTGTTCATGGATTTGATTGCGACATTTGTCTTTTACAAGCTAGTTTCTAAACTCAGTAAAATGGGGAATTCGTGTTCCCTAACCGAGTTCAATTCATGATGTACAAGACATCCCGTTGGCTTTACAAAACCGAATACAACGATTATTATCTTTCTCGTTCCAATCACTCCGAATCACATTCTCATTTGGCATTCATCATTTTTTCCAGGACAGTTGTACTCTTCCCATATGACACTAGGGGTGGGCCTCGGACTGCATGTGGTTAGTGAATTCTTGACCTGCAACCGAAATATGGAAGATATCACATATTCTGATTGCGTCATATTTCGCCTACATAACCGGAGCATTGATGCGCATTACTTCGCTCGAGGTAGGCATGTAAAATGCCGGAACTGCCACATTCAAACTGGGCCCAACTTGGTGGCATGGACTGACGTCTATGGGGATGAATTGTATGCTCTTCAGAAAATGTTACAAGTAACTTTTGCACCTGACTGTAATTTTCGACTCCGTTTAGTTTTAAAACAACCGTGGAAGTTTGCGAATGAAATACTCTAGTATGTACGCTCACAGCTGTGGTCTCAACAACAACCCCTGCACAATCAAAATTGCCTCTCCCCTGCAACAAATTATGGATCATGGATGAGACGAGCTGGTCCATTCGGCTAGCTGGAAAAATCATCGGATTTGACCCTGGTTGGATTATTTTCTCTGTAATCGGATGACTGAGAACCTCTGGCAAATTAAGAAACTCACTGACGAACAGTATCATTCGGTGAATCCTGATACGTCAAGGCAGCCCATGAGTTTGTAAGAGCAAAGAAGGGCGGTGTTTTATACATCAGACTTCGTAGTGGATTACACTGTAAATAACAATAGGGGCAGGATGTAATCGGGGCGGCTTTTACCAGAAACAGTGATACCGAGTCACCCCTCAAGAAGTTCGAGTACTTGGAATCTAAGTGTGCAGGGACGAGGGTTGGAAGCAAATTTGCGGAGATCGCTGGTGGTTGGAATGTGTGAAGTGGCTAGACAACTGATGACGAGCAGCTTGAGACATCTCAGCCATCGAGTTAATGAACAGGTGGTCCTTGGATTTTCGGTACTACCTGGCTAGACTTGGACAACCTGACGATACTTCATACATCGTCCTTCCCTCGGGTTGCACGCCAGTTATTCACCGAAAAAGGTGCCACAGCTGACCGATTTGATTTGATTTGGCGTCGTTGACAAAGCTGAGCAGTTGAGTCTCTGAAACGGGGAGTCGATCTTGGTGATGTATTGTTCATACAACTCTGTTCGGTGTGGATAAACAGACAGTTTCATCGGAATCACTACTGATCATCATAAAAGAGCTGATGATCATAAAGCCATGGGCTTGGAACTTTGTAAGATACAGTTGGATTATAAAAAATTATATCTTCCATATTGAGGCCTGTCAGGTGGACGGAGGGAGACCAGACATATTACTAGCCTGAGACTGTCAACCAAAGACACACCTATCCGGATGAGTCCAAACAAGGACGAAAGGTCCCGTGCGCTTGAAATTCTCGTGATCAAGAACACAGCTCTATAATGTCTAAACATCCGGTAAAATTATGAGGCAATATTTCGGTAGCCGTGTGTCCGTTCGCGAGAAATGATGACTATTCCGATGAGACAGTCTGACTGGGCACCAGTTGTCAGGTTATTTGAATTGATCGAGATTGCTAAAATCAATGTTCATATCAAATCCAAAAACTTTTTCTAAGCTGGCAAACCTAATAGCCAGATGCGCAGTCATCAGTATCCTGTCATCTAGGCTTCTGGTTTATGCCTTAACCCGTACCTGACACGATCGGATGGATACCCAGCCAACAAGCAGAACAATCTTGTTTTCGCTATCACACTTACAGGATAAACTTAAAATTTTTGTGCTTTACCCGAGTTTCGTCGTATAAATAATAACAATTAGTAATAATACTAATAATCGTTCGGTTGTAACACTCTTTCGGTGTCTAGCTGCCGAAAGAAGCACGAGGGCTAAGATAGTACCAGGTTGCCCAAGCCTAGACAGGAGCAATCGAGAGGCAGACGTGCTTTTGGAACAACGGAGCGGTCAGTGAATTCGCTCTTTACCCACTGAGCTACCTCGAGATCTTCCTGTATTTGAGATAATTATAGGGATGACCATAGCTGATGCGTTCAGTTTTATGATACCAACGGGATGCGTGAATGCTGAATTGAACTCTGAACTGAACTCTGAATTGAACGCTGACAGAAGGTCAAATGGATTTAGAAACTACCTTATAAAAGACGAATGTCGCAATCAAATCCATAAACACTGACTTGTGAGTTATAAGAGTTTCTTTATGAGGCGAGTGCTGTTAAGTTGTGTTTTCAGTGGCAGACATCTGAAACGGGTTGTCGGTCTAGGTTCTCGGACACATTGTCAAAAGCAGGCTGATCGATGGAATTTTTCGGGAGTCCGAGTATTCAGCCTCTTTTGGGGATCACTGACCTGTTGCAATTAGGGGAGAGATTACGACTATCTGTTCTGAATGGAGATGTAGCGCAGCCTCACGGACTCTTGGAAAACGATTGCTGGCTTGAAGGGATCGGGGTAATTAGCAGGGAATCAATCGTGACATATTCGTGTCATTTCCAATCCCCACATGATTACACAACTGAAATTGTGATGATTTATACAAGTACACTCATTTGCAAATCAGTTTGGTTTTCACGGGGGATTCAACTGAAATTCTCGTAGTTTCACAAACGAGAGATTCAGTTGAGTCTCCGGTGAAAACCAAATTGATTTTCAAATGAGTGTATTTGTCGAACTCAGTCGAATTTGGGTTCAACTAGAACATGAGGTTGACGGAAACTCGGGGACCGCGCCTATCTGGTGAGCCCCAAGAAGGGCGAAACCGGTCGTGGGCCGTCGAAGAGTTTTCAGCGACCTTGTGACTAGTTTTCTTTGTGATGACTTATTTTTGGTTGTTATGGTTTTTAGCCAAGATGAACATAACGTGTTATACAGACTCTAGCCATTTAGGAACCATGTTTGTAATAAACTGGTTACACAATGCGACTAAAACTTCGTTTTCTTCTCACCATGAATCACCTATAAACTATGCCAAAAATTGTAAGATCATGATACAAGCTGCTTGAGAAAAGGGTGCCTAGACAGTGAATGTATATGACCCTGGGAAGTCAGAAGTTGTCTATATTTGGGATAGGAATTTAACTTGACGAAATTGCCATGGGCCGAAATGCCCGGGGCCAACACATCTGAGGGTTGTCACTTGTGTGCATGGTGGTGTCGGTAGGCCATCATTGACATGTCTCTGGATCGGAAAAGAGGATAGGCGGTCGTATGAGTCTTTGAAGCCAGGAATCTACGACCATCTTACTAGGATGCACGAATGAGTTTGCTCCATTTCTGAAAACAACAAGAACGAACATATTTAGCTGACTTTCCGGGTTTTGAAAAGCACTTTCCTCCTCTAGCATTGTACTCTATGATATCCATTTCTTGTTTCCGATTCAGCGAAAGAAAGCATCTAGCTACACCTAATTCTTAATATGGGTACCGTCCGTTATCGTCACTTCCCCATCCCCCAGGGGAACGGACGTCTTCGTTATGACACGGGTGAGCTGAACCATGAAGCCACCTGGGTCGGTCCAAAAAGATATGGATCGTGTGTATGGAACGATCAGTGGCTTTTGCTTTTCCGAATACCGACAGTGACGATAAATGTGTTTTCAGAACGGAACTGTTGCGCACCTAGAAAGCAGACGAATGACACCAAGAGTACACGTTATGTCCTGTTGATTTATGATGAGTTCATGCTAGAGGGTGTATGTCCCCTCTCTGAGCTTCATGTATAAATCACTGCTGGTCTTTACCAGAACGAGTGTGATTCAGCACAAACTGTAAACCCCAACAACGCGACGTCTGCTTTACGATTTTTGTAAAGAAAGAAAAAACCGCACCGTATGTGCGGTCATTCTCGTTGTTTTTAGCCCTGTGTTTTACTGTCCGGGACAAACCTCCAGACAAAATCATGCTTCGTCTGGTCTGACCTTGTTCAGGTGTCTGGCAGGCTGTCTGAACAAAATCGCCGTCGCAGCAGATGGCGAGTAGGTCACAAACAAGGACTGTGAAGTGTGGATTGTTTACTCATCAGACAAACAATCCATGGCTAGCCCCCCAAAAGTACAAAGTGTTGTTTTGGCCATTATGCAGCCGACAGCCTAGCTTGCACTTTGTTCTTTGTTACCGACACGGTCCCGATGGAAGGACAGCATTTATCCGCTGGCTTGTAGAATAAATTGGTGCAACACTTTCTGCCAAGCGGCACAAACCTAGTTAAATTAATTTTCATTCTGGGCTAGACCACTGAATACTTTTGAATTTTGAAGACATTTCGTCATGTTCTGAGTTTATCCAAATCTAAGGAGTGATGCATCGAAATCTGCGTTGCAATGCACGTTGTGTCCTCGCAAACTTCTGTGCAAACGCCCTTTACCTTTTCCTCTTCGATACAATTTAGGATACTGAAACTTTCGACACGTGCATCCGGATGGAGTTATGAGACATTTCGGCTTTCTCCACAGTAAGCGCTTCGGATAGAGAACATCACAGTCCTGTTTTTCTCTCCTGAAGTGTGGCCTCTCCACACACAGGGAGGAGGGACATTATTCGGAACTCTTCAGAGAACCGGCCTCGCTTCGAAAGGGTCTCTCTTGAGGAGATTACTGTACATGGTACTCTGAATGTATTATTTTGCTTGACTAGATTTGCGAAACGTTCACCCAAACAAAGGCAATCTCATTCTATTGTACGCAAAAACCTATGCACTTAACCACTGAAGGCGACAATGGTTTATCATAAATGTGACTGAATTCCGCAGGCTCCCGGTTTGAAGTTCCCCAATAGATACGAGCATTTCGAATATTAGTTCGGGGAGGTGCGGTGATCGGACAACACCGGAACCTGCGAACTTGGACGAGTACCCTGCCAAGTATGCTACCGTGGAAACCTCCTCACATTGTACATGTGCACGAGATTTCCATACTGATTCGCCGAACTTCGGTCTAATGTATCGGTAATTGATGTCTGTCAACGCCTTCGTATGAGTTCCGTAATGGTCCTGACGTTGATGCCACCCGGATACTCAAATGGCACTAGTTTGGATTTGGTGCATAACGGTTTTGGGAGATCCTGAGTATGGACCCAGTTATGTACAACTCAAACTAAAGGACAATATCTGCACAGCAATCAAACCCGCTATCTACCTCATCTATCGTGGTGAAGATCCACTTTTCGCAGTTGGGTTCTACGCATCTGCCAAAGATTATTACTGGGTTCTGTTTGGTCGACTAAGTCGGTCACGATTTCGTTAAACAGCCGTCCCTACAAGGTGGCCCCTCTGGGATAGCTCGCTAGAAGTGTAACATTTTGTGAAGGGTGTTCAGATCTCATTAATGTCGCCTTTTTGATGACAATGATGTTCCCAGAACCCCGTTAAACAGTTGGTAGCTATTCACAACTTGCCACCGAACCGTCTCCCAAGTTGCCTGTCTTGAAAAATGGTGTCCTATGCATCTCCAATTAGCTGATGCCAGTCTGATACGTAGCTCTACTCAATAGGGGAAATGCACTTCGATATCGGTCCAAATGGAACCAGGGCAACCTTTGAATAGCGCATTTAGTTGAATGAAGTCATAAACGAAATGCATTCGGACTATGATTATAATTACCATGCAAATAAGCGATCTAATCAACGTCAGTAACACTTTCACATGAAGTAAACAGGGGTGTACCCGGTAAGTAGTGTAGTTTCTTCTGACTGAAGAATTTCGTGAATCCAACCGACTGTTGTTCTAAACAACCCCTAAACAACCCCCTTTTTGTTGAAGACACTACACGCATTGGATGAGGGATGCGTCTTTTTCTCTGACAGAAGCGGAGGCTATACTCAGTTGTTGTACGGACGATGTTACACTCAACCAACCTACTCAGTGAAGTGTCATAGTGAAGCAAATGAAGAGTCTTTAGTGACCTCATTTTCCTTCAGGTAGTTTGTCTTTGTCCCGACGAAACCAATGGAACCTGTTCAAATAAGACAGGTTGATATCCACCGGTCCAGTAACTGTTCCCTTACTGGTGGTAGGTTTCCAGCTTGCCCTGTTTTATTTATTATACCTTTTATTTGGACAGCCGTACATGGGGTATGCATTAACAGCGGTCGAAAGATGCGACTTGGAGAGGGACAAAAATATTTCATACTGGGGGAGAATTTCGCCTATAAGGCATTTATCTTTTCGTTCTGTAGGGATATTGTTTGCTGAGAGGGATGCATTTAGTGGTAAAATCATACCTCCACAGGGTTACTGTGTGTACCTGGACGTCAGTTTGATTACAGGTTTATCGAATGGCTGTTTTCTGTTGACCAGAACTCGTGAAATAAGCGATCTCCGGATAATCGGTTGAGAGGCTTGGTGGGATAGTAAATTTTCCGTCGAAATACACTCATTCGCAAATTTCAACACGAGACCCAACTGAATCCCGACTGAATTCCTCGTTTACGATATTCTTCAACTGAATGTGTTGCACAAAGGCCGCTTCATTTTTCAACCCGTACAATCTTCGACATGTGACAGAACCTTATAGGCGAGCGATTCAACTGGAATTCCTTTGAGCTTCCCGTTAGAAAACAAATTACTCTGTACATGAGTGTAGTTCGCCGAATGTGTACAATTTGGGTCCAAGTAGAACATAAGGTTGACGGAAATTGCAGGACTCCACCAGCTCGCTTAGCCACAAGAAAGGCCAAACCGGTCGTGCAGTGTCGAACAGTTTTCAACAATCTTTTGCGTAGTGGTCTTTCGCTTTCACAGTGAGCGGGATAGCGGAAAATTCTTTCTCGCACACTTCACTGGATCATTGTGAAGGCAGTATCATACAACTATCGACCACACAGCGAAGTGATTTTGGAAGTTTTGTATATGGGAATATTCTGATGGGGATAAATATGAACCTGCGTCGTTTCCTAGCATCCCAACACGTGTGATCTATTGGGGCTTGCACATGTTCCACGTGCATACAGATATGAAAGGTGAGACGAATAGCCGACAGAGCTCAAAATTCACCAACATGATGACATATTAGCGTATATAACACGAATCAGGGTGGGATAATTGACGTGTACTCTCTCTGTCTCTCAAGTTTAAAAGTGGAGATCTTTGAATATCCTCTGGGCCAGAGGGAGGTGTTGTTTCCGTCGTAGCGCAAAGTATATTTGCGCACAGTTGACAGAGCGGGGCGAGTGTTATGCGAATAAGAAACATACGAACAAACAAATTCAATCGTGTGAATCAGCGAGGAACATGTAGCCAGCAACAGACCGAAAATTACCATGAGTTGTTGATCGATTTTTGTTAAAGCGCAGTACTGACTAATCAATCAAACTAGTATACGTCTGCGTATGCGTGTGTGTACTTTAAGCTAGGAGATCCAAAAACCAGGATTTCAGCGGTGCTTTGGTCAAGGGTGCTTTTTTGGTCATCATGGTCCGCTTCGGTAGTTGGTGGAATGTGTGTGCACTCAATGCACAGTGGAAATCGGTCCTAGAAAATCGATGTGTCTGGCTGATGGTTGTGCGAATATGGCAATTCATATGTGTATGTCGAACAAGGCTGACCTTCGGAACATTGTGCACTAGATTTGGTTTGGTCCAATCGATTGCCTTGGCTGTTACTGTGAACTTTTTGGTCAGATACTGTTCTAGTCTGTGTAAGTTAGACAGCAGCCACTGGACATTTCCGATAAACGTCAACCTTTATTTTTCGATTGAATTTCGGGTATCAAACACTTCAATGTGTTCCTATTAGAGTGAAATTCATTAAAAAAAATTTGACTTTCAGGAAAACACAATCTCTGTGGTTTTTAGAGGTAGAAGTAAGGTTTTGGAGTTCTGTACGAATCCGTAACCGATTATGTTCAGGAGCGTCTGTAAGTTGATGTGATTAAGGCTGGGTAGAAGAGGTCCAGTTAGGTTAGCAAAATGGACTAACCAGATTATTACTGGGACGAGAATGTGTTCACCTGTGTCTACAGACTGTATTTCAGTACTGAGACATTTGCTCACTCTGTTGACAGATTCTGAACCGAAGTTTTCGTTGGCCCGTTCTTCACAGATTTCGGTCACAAGAGAGGGACACGTCTTGTTAAGTTACTTTCGAATTGTTAACTTCACGTGCATTTGTCGGGGTTGACTTTACTGTGTTATTTTTCCAACGGGTGCCATGATTACCTGAGCTTTCAGGGGTCATATTTGTTCTTTCTAAGAGTTCCGAATTTTATATATGAGAAAGCCATTTTGCCGGGGATCAATGACGGTAATACGCATTGTTAAATCGACCGTAGAATGCTCATAGGTCACCAGCACTTTACAAAGCCACACAAATCCTTGCATCAATTTGGATGGAGGGCTGCTCATTTCCCGTAGTCGAATTACCGACGGAAACACCAGAACTATCCACTCCACACTGGTCAACCAGTCGTTCAACTGACCAGACGTATATTGCCGATGTCTGTTGCAGAAGAGGATCCCGGTAATCAGATGAAACAGACACTTGACGTGAGAGAACCGTCCAACGTAGAATATATTTCGGAATCGTTAATCTGAATGCTGTAGAATCCCAATGATAACTGTTTCGAATCTTACTCTCTTGCTATTCTCAGTTCAGCCGTTTACTCCCAAAGTGTTTAGTCCTGCTGCAAGTCACTCACCGTCCTCACCTTGAGGACTACAGCCAGAAGTATAAAACATCACGACCCCTATCACGTTTGATACTTGTCGAGAAGGGTACCGCTCTCTGTCCTCAATTCACAGTGGTCGACGGGAGGTGGTTCAGTGTTTACGAAACGAATTCACCTCGTAAGTTTGTTGCGTTCACTGCTCAAAATGTAAAGAAATCATCGAGGAATTATCTGGAATTATCTAACTGGCCTTAAGGCTGGAGTCCTGGTTGGCCGGACCCATGGATTCGAAGCAATCTCAGGTGAAATTTGGATTACCTGAACGGGCACGTACTCTTACTATACTGTATACTCTATTGCCTCACAGGTGTACAGAAATGAAACATAGGCATTCAACGACCTTGTCGATGATGGTGACGATGATGCTGGCGATGATAGTGCACACGAAGCTGTAACTGCAGTCTTCAGAGGCAGGAGTCAACCAGGTGAGTAACATGAAATAACTCCTCAGGATGCTTTGCTTTTAAAGATGTTGTTGGTTTTCAAAATTCGGACTTAATTGTCACACATATGTCCAGGTCCTGAGTGCTTCTATGGGTACGAATTCTGCGAACGGATGATGGTAAAAATTCACTCATTTTGGGTGAGTGTATCAGACTTTCCGTACTTTTGTCCATCCGTGAATAGGTTCCTCGAGTGAAGACTTCTCAGATGGAAGGCTTAGGCAGCTTGTGAATTACCCCTTTTCTGAACTATTTATAACTTGTCAGTTGCATGAGGTGCGAGTTAGTCAAGCTGCTGATCAGCGGCCCTCGGCCGAACGGTTTAGCACGTACCTGCCAGCCGGGAGATCGCGAGTTCGAATTGTCCCGGCGATCCGTAAGATGCCTACTGCTGATGCTTCCCGATATAAGAGGTGACAGCTCTACAGTGCTTATCGGTTTTGTATTCACTTAACAGGCGAAATCTCGATTGGATTTCTCAATGTTCCTGTCAATACCAGCATTTAACTCTTTTCGGCAAAACGTGTGTTTCCCATCTTATCCAGCTAATCTGGAATAGAAACCGAAAAGCACCACATTTTGTAGAAATGCGTTGGAATACGTCAGCGAATAACATGGCAGTTATGCTGAACCCAACAAACCTCGACTTGACAAATATTTTTGGCCCTATCATCCTGCGACAATGCAACTTCGATGTATTACAGGTTGAACTATTGGTCAGGCCAAGTTGTACCAAGTGAAGAAGAGCCGGAATGGTGGATAATCACTGCTGTTTGATGAGACATTCGACCATTAGATTTGGAGTCAGTGTCATAGACCGATTCCGCTGAAGTTCTCCTGTAGAAGAGAAAATAAGAAAGTGTCATTCTTTCGGTCCTTGCAGAGGGGTGGTCCCTAAAGATGGATAAAACCCCGTGTCTTCGAGAGCATACATATATATATATATATAGTATACACGAAGGTCAAAATAAAATAAATAAGATATAATATAGCCTCAGTTAGAATAAATTTAAAATTTCAGTGTTTGGTTAAAACCGACACATGCTATGGCAGTTTAATGCGAGACGGCTCAGTGGTTAAAGCGCGAATTTACTGACCGGAAGGTCCGTGGTTCGACCCCGACCTCTGCCTCCCGACTTCCCCTGTCTAGGCTTGGACAACCTGGCCGTATCCCAGCCCTCGTGCTTCCTTCTGGTGGCATGGCAGCTAGGCACCGAAAGGGTGTTACAGCAGAACGACGACATGACAGTTTAGGATCCTACTGTTTGACTAGCCCGCCACTCGGGCGCCAGCGTCTGTACGAATCCCTTCTGAACAGAAAGTCCGAAATCATATATTAGTGACTTCTACGATGGCCACAGTCTTTGTTTTGCTGAAGTTCAGCCAGTGTGCTGATATTTGTCAGTAGTCGTCATAGCTGACTCCTTCCCTGTACAGATGCTACTAGCCTACACACCCTCGGTTTCGAGTTTTGATAGGGCTGGAAGAAGGGTTTATGTTTAGTTGGATGCCTTATATGGACATCTTGACAACCAGCAAATCTTCCCCCTTAAACAGATAATGGCTTTGTAATGAGGTTGAGCGGTAGCTGCCGTGGGCACACCACAGCTAAAGAACGCAGACTTTGTCTTGCCATTTATGTAACAACTCAGGTCTAGGTGTATCGTAAAGACGTTTTTGTCCTGCAAGTGAAGGCCATCTAAACTTAAGAGCCGAGGAACTTTGTACTATTTTTTCATCCTTATTGGGAATCACCAGTGAAGCGCATCTCACGAAATTCGAGGGAGTTTCGATCCTCCGACCTCCCGATTAGTAGTTTGAACTCTTAGCCATGTCGCCACGAGTGGTTGTTCAGCTGAGTGGCTGATCACTAAGACAGGACACAGTGCCACTCATCAAGTGGTCGCGTATTGATTAGCTCCTTGAGGGACATCTCAGATGGAAGTTTCACTCATCGAGTGAATTTCACTCCACCTCTGAGCTACTTATAGATTGATGGTAGTTTGAGGGTGTGAATTTCGTGATTGGAGGACGAGCGGCACTACATCCTAAGTGCGAGTTTATCACCACGCTGATTAGCTGCTCGCAACCGAAAGGTTAAGTGATCAAACTACCAATCGGGAGGTCGCGGGTTCGAGACCTTCTGAAGTTCTGTGAGGGGTGCACTGCCGACGATTCCCAGTAATACATATTCACACTACTCTCGTTTGAACGGCCGTCCTCCTGTTCTGGCGTAATTATTCCGGTGAGTCCACACCAAACAGGGGAAGCACTGGACTCGAGTTTCGCTCTTATTAGAGCTCATCAGCGGTTCTTGCCTATAAAAGTTTTTTTCATTACCACCATCTTCATTGGCAGCTAGCCCTCAACTCCTATAGAAAATCATATGGTAAAGACATAAATCAATAAGATACCTCTTACCACTTTCTGGACTGTTAATTGGATTGGTTTCTGAGTTCTTCGTAGTCTTGTTGTACAACATATAGGCTTCACGACTGGTTAGAGCTATGCCCTGTAAGCGACCATCTACATACATAAACACGTACGCAAACCAGTTTTATTAAACATCAACAGCGGAACCGGTAACGTATGAACTCGAACTGGTTTCTCACGTGACCAGATCACCAGACCATCACGCGGTGCCTTCTGGTTTTTTGTCATGCCATGAATTGTAGCCGACGAAAATAGCGTTGTAGCGGAACAATTTTCCCGGCTAAACCGACACCAAGCAGCACTTGAATCAACAATGATGGTTATGCGCTCTCACATGTGTACAAACAACACGGATTCCAATAAGCTACCGAGCACATATGTTTAGTATTCTCGGAATGACAGTCCCGGTAACGGTAAGAAAAGTGTGAACAGCGCTCATTTGAACACCGATTTGTTTGGTTGTAATCCCAGCTGAATTCCAGATGAATCTTTCGTGCAGCACATTCAGTGAAAGAGTATCATGAACGAGAGATTCAGTAGAGATTCACTCGAGTCTGCCATTAAAACCACTTTGGTGTGCGAGTGTGGTTCAAGAATTTCGTACAATTTGAGTTCAAATAAAACACAAAGTTGGCGAAAACTCGGGGATTGCACCCACCTGATGGGCCCGAATAAGAAGAACGAAACCAGTCGTGGTCTGTCGAAGAGTTTTTAGCAATCTTGTGAGTAGTTTCCTTCAAGAAGTAAGAAAAATGTTTTTTCTTGGGTTTTGCTCATCAGGTAGGCGCAACACCGAGGTTCCGTCAACCCTGTGTTCCACTTGACACCGAACCGTACGCAATTCGCAAAAATGCACTCATCCATCGAATTCTCTAAAACCAACTGAAAAGAAGGAGAATGAGAGGACAGGCCTGCTATATTTGTGAGATGCTTCACTAGGCACTTGATTATGGGCCTATTCTAACCATGTTTCAAGCTGTTTCAAGTTTGTCGTGTGTGGTATATTGTTCACCATGTTGGAGTTGCTCAAGCAGATATGAACCACGATTCCGATCTTAGTTGTCCCAGACTTAACAACGTCAAAATAAATAAAAAAACTGAATATGGACAGCAAACCCATTTAACGTCATCCAAACGCATCTTCTTGTCTAATGTAACTATTTCAAACGTGAACTGGGTTATGAGTTAACCAAAGAACAAATGCACTTAGGACCTGGACTCATTCATCTTGCACCGGTTTGAATTCGAGGAGGAAGGTGATGTTATTTCTGTCGAACTTCACAGAAATCATTCCCGTCTACTCTACAAGGAGGATGTGATCTGGCCAAAAATACGTCCTACAAAAAGGTAAGGCAAATATCCCACCAAAAAGTTGTCAAAACCTCGACTTATGAACGAGGACTTCTCGAAAAAGATCACTGACCGTGCACGGCGGGGGGGGGGGTAGGGCATAAGTTATGAAAGTTTTCGTATATGACAACATCCATATTCGTGCCTGGGGGCGAGTTGGTTCCATGGTTAGAGTGCGAATTTACTGACCGGGAGGTCCGTGGTTTGGACCCGACCTCTGCCCATCGACTTCCCCCGTCTCGGCTTGGGCAACTTCGCAGTACCCCAGCTCTCGTGCTTCCTTCTGGTGGCCTGGCAGTTCGGCTTCTGAAGGGTGCTACAGCTGAACGATTTCTTTTTATATATTCGTGCCTGTATAAGAGACGTTTTGCACAACTACAGCTCCCATCTAAAGATGGCAAACCCTTTATGTTAAGCAAAATGGAAACAAAACCCATGAGCTTATAAAAATTTCATAGGGCAACGATCATGGGATCTGGTTGGAACTGGGGAAGGCTTGCAATAAGGACGCACTAGTCAAGCATCAGTCGACACATGCGATCCTTCAAAATAGGGGAAAATAGACTACTTTTCGACTTATACACTCATCTGTATTCCAGCCTAGTTGTGACGGAGACTCACCTGGAACCCGGCTGAATCTCTCGTTTACTGGCACAATTTAAATATACCTCAGGTCTTTAGCTGACAGAGCGAGGAAGCGGCACGTGCCACTTGTCAAATTGCTCACTTAGGCGTGTTTAAAACAAAATCTCAACAAAGACTATCAGGTAAGATGCCATGCAAAAGAAATACAAAAAAACGACTACGGGAAGTCGAGGGGTTCGGAGTGCGATTCCCGGTTAACCCACTTTTCCGTAGGAGCAGACACTCAAAAATACGTAGAGTTGGTACGAAATTGCAAGAGGAGATGGGCAGGCAGCAAAATCTTGACATTAGTACCTAAAGTTAAACAGACCTTAAGCGGGAGCAAAATCCGGGGGATGAGCAGCAAGAGGGCAGGAGGGCGTAATAAACTACTCCTGAGTAGTCAGAACAAATAGGAAAATAACCACTGATCGCCGTTGATTCACAGGAGGAATCCATATATATATATACAACACAAAGGAAGCACGAGGGCTGAGATACTGCCAGGTTGTCTAATCTTAGACAGGAGCAGTCGAGATGCAGAGGCTGGGTTCGAATCACGGGCCTTCCGGTCAGGTTCGCGCCTTAACCACTGTGACATCTCACGCTCGATCCACAATGGCTTACATGTAGATTGTATTCCATTACCAAATGGTCCTGAGAAGAAAGGATTCAAAATACAAACAAGTGATAACGAAACCCACGGTTTAAAAACTTTGTTAGTGTGAACAGGTACGATATATCACTGAGCATGATAGATCCCAGCATACTACTTTCCGCTCACTCAAGAGAATGGCCTTCATTAAGAAAGGCTTTTGTGTTGGAGGGACATTTTCCGGAAGCTCGCCGGTTTTCCTCCGTAAACACGGCACCTTTTTCTAGTGAACCATATCTTAGGTTTGCTGATGTTATGAGGAGATTTGACAATTTTACTGGGGATTTCATCTTGCAAGTGCAGTCAGCCTAAACCGAAACCCGAGAATCACAGTGAAGTTTTTTCATGCTTATTGAGAATCATCAGCAGTACACATCTCGGGAAAACCCCGGGAAATTCCAAACTAGTGGCCTCCCGTTAAGGGCTAAACAGTGGGGCCACGAGCCCCTGATCAGCAGTTCGATAAACTAGCACTCCGGATATAGCGTCGCTCGTTCTTCGATCATGGAATCCACATCAGGTGGTCAAGTGTTGACTGGTGAGCAACGACTCCCTAGACGGAAGATCCATGCAACTTGTGAACTATTCCTCATTCCAGACTGGTTACATTCTGCTGAGTTAATACTGCTGGTGGTCAGCCACTCGTGGATGAATGGTTTGGTATCTTGCGTTGTCAAGCCTCCGGAGGTAACCTGCCTTATTACGGATATCCGTTGTTTGCGTTCGGTCACGCTAACTTCTGCTTCATTCACCCGTTCCGTTCAGAGTAATATAACATAACATATATAAAAATTTCTGTCTCCAGAGCAGCTGGATCAGCCAAGCAGCGGAAATCACTCTAAAAATACTGTTAAGGTCAAATGTACTGCTATAAACTAAAGTAAATAGGACAACCGCTCAAATGAAACACAATGACGAATAATTCATTGACAAGTCTACATGACGTCGTTTCTGTCTGATGTACACACACACACACACACACATGGTTTCTTTCGGTCAAATGAACACAAAGAAACGAACGAACAGACACGTACGCGGCGGTCGAAAAAAGTCATTGGTAGCGTGAGGAGACTTGGCAATGTTTAATAGTTAACTTATGCTAAAAAGCCGACGAGAACTGTACGACTGTTTTATCCTTCTTGGGGATCATCATCAGTGGGCATCTCACGAAACTCAAAGAGTATCGCACCCGCGACCTATCGGCCAGCAGTTTGAACACTTAGCTGTTTCCAAATCTCCGACAGTATCTAAGTAGCTCGTAGGAAGAGCGAGATTCACTCGACGAGCGAAAATTCCATCTGAGACGTTGACATTCGAGGAATCAGTGAATACGTGATTAAGTGATGTGGATCCCATGGTTGGAGAATGAGTGACGCTACATTCTGTCTAATTGCAAGTTAATCACATTGCTGATCAGCCACTCGTGGCCGAATGGTTGTGTTCTAAACTACTAACCGGGAGGTCGCCAGTTGGAGACCTTCTGGAGTTTCGTGAGATGCGAGCTGCTGATGATTGCCAATAAGGATGTAACAACTGTACAGTGCATCCAGGCTTTTCAGCATAGATTGCCTTCATTTACAGGATGAAATCTCCATGATGAAAGTTCTTATGTAAATACTGGAAACCAAAGATGCACCAAAAGGAATATCCTGATTATGGTTATGCCAAAATATCACACTGCCGAATTCCCAACGATTGGAACTATGTCCGCATACCAAAGAATGAATGCCTTTTGGTGAAAAAGCCCCGAATGTGGAAAGGCAAGTCCCCTTAAAAGAGAAGTATTTTGGATTGCTACTTCTTGTCCGGATCAATAGTATGTCTCAAACTGGTGTGAATTTCTATGATAAGTCCATAGTGTAAACAGAAAATAGTTTCGAGTACATGTGGCCTCCTATTCAGAAATGTTTTGTCGATATATTTTGCTGCCGATGCAAGCCAACTGCCAAACTCGGCGAAGAGATTAACTGCCACCGGATCAACAGCAATAGATGTTACTGTATTTATTTATTGTTTCGGATAGCACCATCACATCGGTTGGTTTCACGTGTAATTTCATGCCGATGAAATTTCCGATCCCAGAAGACGGCCGAAATCCTTGAGTGAGGCCCAACAAAACGACCACACGGCCATTATGTGACCGCAACTTGGTTTGCTTCGGGCGGTAGTTCTGGCGGTCCAAATCGCGAAGCGATTTGATTACACGGAACAGGTACAATAAATACTGGCCTTCCTACGGCAAACTTAACGTATAATGAACACTAAATTGCAGATAGATGGACTTCCTAAAAGATCCAGTCCATTCGTTGCTGGCCCAGTTTACTAGTCACGCAGGACCACGCGGTGTAGACCGCAGCCAGTTGATAGTCTTCATAGGAGAGGAACTCCAAATCGTACGCGTGTACCCTGAATAATTTATCTTTATTGGTCCATGTTTTGTCCCTCTCCGCTGATTCGAGAGCCAGTTGCAAGCAGTTAATAAACTAGTGTCAGTCTTGATGGAATACACTAATTTGCAAATTATACTGATGTTGACGGGAGAGACTGAAATACACTTCTCGTTTCTGATATCCTTGTTCAACCGAATGTGCTGCACCAAGACACCCTTATGTTTCAGCTTGCATTGTTGCTGAAAAGTGCTATGAGTACGAGTTTAGTATAAGAAAAAAAACATACTAAAACACCACATAAGCCTCACTACATAATAAATGCATATATGACAAGCAAACTGCTCCCCTTTAAAATAGTTTTGAGCAACTAAGCTTCCGTCCCGTGAGTGAAGTCGGTCAAATCTAGAGGTACTGCACAGCCGTTTCGTCCATCTGACGTATCTCCTGGGTGGTTGGAACCCGCGACCCCCTGGCCAGTAGCTCAAGACTAAACCATTCTGTTAGTTAGCTTTGCGATTAATTCGTACTTAGATAGGATATAAAGCCGCAATTTTTGTGCAGCTCGACGACAACACGGTGCACAAAGTCAGGCAATGCATGTACCAGCTGATGCGCCACTCAGATTTTGGTAGCCAGCAATAGTACGCTGTTTGTTCATGATTGTTGATAGGAAAACAAACGTGGAAAAATGCGGCGAGAGATCCCAGCTGATTCAAACTGATTCAAATACTCTAGCCGACATTCTTAGTTACCTTTTTGGTTGATCTGGCCGTTGTCTTTTGCTCGATATTCACTGCCTCCACTAGCTTTTCTAAATTTTTTTTAACAGTTCAAAGGTACGTGCAACCTCGTTCAAGCATTCCCCAGGTCTCAACGAAGATTGACCCCACCAAAGACAGGCCATTTCGAGGAAATCAGGTATTCGGCCAATCAAGACAGATGAGTACGGGTGCATTGCACTGCACTGTGTCAGGTCACGAAAAAAACATACAAAAATTTCCGAAGGTCCTCAGGAGTGTGCTTCAGCACCAGTCCTGCAACTCTCGACAGATCCCCATCGGTTTCGCCCGTCTTTGAAGTACTTTAATTTTTTTCTAACCTTAGTAGACTAGGTTTAAGATGTTGCCTGAGATATACATCTGAATCCCAGTTTACTGAGAGTACCATATTTGCGATGTGCTAACGTCGTTTTCTAATTTATTTTTGGTATATCAAGGCTTTCTTAGACAAATGTATGTGTCCAAACGGCGGTGAGCCAGGTGTTGCTGCCAATGATGACGACTGTTAGAAGAGTTCTACCAAGTCGAGCTACTTATCCAGCCAATTCTCATCTTCAAAGAAAGCAGTTTTAGTTTTAGTTAAGTTATTTTTGTAACTATAGTGCCACAAACAGCTCAAAACGACCTTGAAGACTGAAAATGTTGTGGTTTTTCGGATGCAGAAAATCAGAACACTTCCGAATGGAGGTCAGTTCCTTACAGATGCAAAAGTGATGCTTCCGTCGGCAGTGACACTAAGCGTTTACTAAGGGTTTATCACCAGGGAGAGATAAAATAACATTTTTCCACGTGATCTATTCTTTTCACGAGTTACTGATCAGTGCCATCTATCCAAATTCACGGAGCACAGTTTATGATAGCCATAATATAACTCAGAAGGTATGTGCACTAATAACAGTTTTTACTATGGTAGATAGTAGTTCACAGTTACTAGCTGCACCATGATAAAATAAATACCGTGCGAACAATGGAATAAGTCAAAATGTGGATAACTCGTGAGAGTTCCTGGGTGAATTCCGGACGCGGGACGTGTCTTCTCTGTAGTATAGCTGCTACATGTGTTCCGTAGTTGTCCGTGGAATTGAAGAGTTTGGTTGACGCCCTACGCGCGCGAGTATGTGTTTTTGGGCCGAGTTGCATGCCTATTTATTGTGTGCAGTGTGAAGAGAGGGGTGTCCATTCGTGTTTGATAATTGCACGAACATGAATACAACTTGACCTGGTATGGTTGCAGTTCGTATGCCTGGCGCGTGACGCAAGTGGTAGCCGCGTGAACAAAAATGGATGGGAAATTGTGGTTGTCGGCTAAGGTTGCGAGCGAGACAGGGTTTTGTCACGTGATTTGTGCGTTTGCGGAACAAAGGAGTCGCGTGATCTAGTGAGCACGGATGTACTAGACAAATTAAGCGAAGTTGTTTGAAGGGACAAGGAAGTGACCGCTACAATAGTAAGTTACCCATCAACTGTGTAAATAAGTGTCGGAAGATTCGAAGTTTCGTCTTATGGGATTTTTCGTTTTGGAGCTGATCCCCTGTTTAGTAAGTAGGTTTTTTGGGTCCTACTAGGACTGTGGAAATACCAGTTCGACCTCATAGGACGTCCTCACATGAAAATGATTTTAGCACGTCATTGTTCATATTGAGAGTTCTAAAATTCCCTAACCTGTGAATGCAGCGGTGCCTCATTTGAACAGTTCCGGAGTCCGTATTCTGGGTCACTTGCAAACTTGCAATGAACTATACCTGACTTAATTGTTGTGGACATGAAGATATCACGTTGAAGATATCACGACAGCAAGAGTAGACGTTCTTGCACTAGAGTATGAAGTGAGTCTTGCGGTGAATAGGTCTTTCAGCTGTAGCATCCTTTCCGTGCCATGCCATCCGAAGGAAGCACGAGGGCTGGGATACTGCCAGGTTGCCCAAGCCTAGACAGGGGAAGTCGAGAGGCAGAGGTCGGGTTCGAACCACGGACCTTCCGATCAGTAAATTCGCACTCTAACCACTGAGCCATCTCGCCCCGGTTGGACAATCCATTGCCACGTATCTTTCCTCACGTGCTCCAGTTCAAAGAAAATTTATTAGGCAACTGTGTTTGTCTGCTGACTATTCGAACACGGAATTCCTGATTTCGGCGCGTTTTGTTCATCTGCGTACGCGTAAAGGTTTCCATCCTATCCTGATATAATTCTGAGCCATGCCTCTGAATGTATATAAAGGACACAAGTGACCATATTTTTCTCTATGAAACGGCCTTCACAATGTACAAATTGACCTTGCGGTTTCAAGCAGAGCATTGGAATTAGCTTACAAAGGAAAATACTTCACCGACGCCTAGTATCTTTGCACTTCACTGACGCTTCCTAGTCGCCCACTGATGCACTTTTCCAGCTGGCTGGGCTCTGAAGTGTATCTGTTACTAACGGTAGATAGCTCAGGAATATACTATTGCATAGTATTCTAGAGAACAGAACAGAACAGAACCAGTTCAGGTTTCGGCGTTGCACATCGGATCAAGGCCGACAATCTGAATGGTCGCCAGCGGACCCGACGGTTGTGAGCGGATATCCAGAAAATTGACCGGACCACGCTAATAGAGATTTGTATGAGCTATACATTAAAAACGTTTGCAGATTTTATTAGTTTATTAATATGTGATTAGGGTTTAAAAATGTCCCAACAATAAAGATCCTAAAACTGGCAGAGTGGAACTTGAAGCTAACAACACAATTGTCGTTCAGCAGCACCATAGCAAGCCTGCTCTGTCCGCAAACTGCAAACAGTAAACTTTTAGCCCACTGACGCATTCTGTGCGCGAATCGGCAGTTTTGTATCTCTGCCGTCCGCTACAGCGATGAAACTATGGTTTATTAATATGCCTTAGCTTTACTTGAAATTGACTAGCGCAGTTTCATTTGGTTAGAGTTGCAGACCTATCGCACCTAGAACAGCCCGCATGTGGCAGGATAAGACACCACACTGACGATAGGCTTTCGCAACTCACACAAGTCGTAGTCACGAGGGTCTGTCATGTGCGACCTATCTAAGAGTTATCCGTTCGGCAACCTGTGTGCTCTTCATCTAAAGGAGAAACAGTATGGTGAAATGCACTCACTTGCATTTCAATTCGGTTATGACGGGAGACTCACTTGGAACTCAGACGAAGCTCCCGTTTATAATGTTCTTAAGTAGAACATGAGGTTGACAGGAACTCGGGGACTGCGCCTACCTGATGAGCCCCACGAAGGGCAAAACCGGTCGTGGGCTGTCGAAGAGTTTTCAGCAACCTTACGAGTAGTGTATTAGGTCTATACAAAGAAACAGTATAATTATATGCGTTGTTTGACCTCTCATATCGGTTAAACAAACTCTGTGTGTGACCTTCTCAGCGTGAGTGCAAACATTCTTATATCACTTGCATAAAGTGCAGTCAGATGTATCCACCTGTTGACATAGGGAACGGATGCATCTGCATTCCACGCACGAGAACGCGCCGACTTCAAAGTACACAACTGTTTACAATCAACTGCATACCAATGTATACAGAACGAACCCTACGCCTAAGCAACTTGAAACAAATGGTTGTGTGAGAAACTCACCACATGACTGGCACATTCGAAACAACCAAGGGTTTCACCTAGAAAAGTTTGGAAAGTTGTATTTCGTTTCTTCAAGGTTACTCTTGTATGTGAGTCACTTTGATGTCAGGTATCAGGTAAACACCTTGCAGTGACCTGGGACGTTGCATAATGTACTATTGGTGCACATCAGCCAAGTTGTCGTCACAAAGACAAACCGGTTAGAACAATTTTGTTGGTTTGACCTCGAGTTCTCGTGGCTGATGTCATGTATGTGCATCGAATTTGGAAAGGAGTAAGGAACAGTGTAACAGAACAAAAAAGACTGGATGCAAAATAAGCAAGCGATAAATATCGGATGTCGTTGTATTCGTAGAAAAAAAAACTGCGCACTCCCAAGCATGTCGTCTGCCTGCACTCAATAACCATTATAAATCGTCACAACTCAGGAAGGTGGGAGATGGAATCATTGGCAGCTCAGGTTGCTTAAAAATATACGCATAGAACGGATCGTAAGATCGTCAACATAGACAAATAGTGGAGAATCCAGAATCGTCGTAATTGTGACACAGCAAACGAGAAAAACAGTGACAACCAGCTTACTAGACGAGTCATCAAAAGATTCGGCTCAACCCACCCACTTCCATCTTCATTTAATCAGCTGTAGTCAGCAACTCGACTGCGCTGCTACACGCGTAGGTACGTTCCGATTGTGTACGACTCTACCATCCATAACCGCTTTTGAGAGTACCAGGCATACTGATTGAAGAGCGAATACCGATGATCAACTATGCGTCTTCAACAAACGGTGTGGCTTTCATTTCACCAAGGTATAATCCGCCTTTCGGGAAAAGAGCTACTTTCTTGGAAAGTTCACAATGGTGTTCTCCGACAGTCGAAATTTAGCAACATTCCTCTCGGAGAACAGTTATCCCCTCCCGGATGAGTTAAATAGCATCCTACATCTAACTTACTGCTTGACAGGGAACTAATGAGAACTACTGTGGGAAACTACGATGTGATCCTCACTAGCCCTCGGTAATGGGGAATTTCATGGATGAGAGGCTGAATAAACACATAAATAATTGTTTCGGTAGGGAAATCAGTGCACTGCGACAGCAAAATTGATGGTGAGCTTTCCCATTTTCAGGTCTATCATTAACCTGTATCACAAGCTGCAAAACTCCCAGCACACAGTACACTACAGAGGAAAGGGGCGTTCCGGCCCGTCCTCGGAGGGGAATCCCCTAGGTTTCGCTATATTTTCGAAATTTGATTGCATTTGTTTGGAGTGTCAAAGCTAGCGAGTGGTTTGTACGCAAAAAAAGAAGCCTGTAGGAAGAAGAAAGCCTAGAACCGATATCACAAGTCTGCCTCAACAGAACCCTGTACATCAGGTGATACGCGAATCGATGTTTGTTTCATCTTTGGTCTTGTTCATCGGCTCCAAAATCTCTGTCCCTCTAGTAGACTTTCTCTCCCTTCTCCCAAAGAGAAGGGCGAAAGTATCTGTACAGGCAGATGTAGCTCAAAACAAGGACTGATCGATCCGATTTGCATGTTCTTTTGCTATCGTGGAATCATAAGAGTTAGTGTCAGAAGTCGTATTCGATTTCGATTTTTTTCATTTTTTTGAATTGATTAAATATTTGTTGAATTTACCTTGGCACAGATAACCGTAGTAAACCGCACATCTGCGCACACCGAAGATGCTGGTGTTGTGTTACAAATAACTGATTGAGTGCCATTAATAAAGATGATAGATGCAGAGAAATGTGAGTTTCACTTTTTAAAGCCACTCGTGAGTGGACCGAAGGTACCTAATCCAGGTAAATAATGAATGGCATGGGCAAAGTGTGCGAAGGGTCAAAATTTGATGGTACTCGTACTGCAGGAGGAGAGCTTCAGACTACCCAAGATACAGGGTCCCGAGTGAGTGTTTCTGCGATAGAGTCATTTGGCACATTTAACTCATAACATCTGTTTTGCCTCACATAGGTAACTTCTCGCACAGGTCTTAGTTGCGGTGGATGAGTCCAAATCATTTGTACTGAAGGAACTAAGTTGAAGGATGAATGTCCCAGTTTTTTCACCTTGTACATAATGGAATTTTCTGGATAAGTTGCCCATCTCTCTGGGAAATGAACCAAACTGTTTGTAAATCGTGAGTTGTGACCTGTTGGCTGTTTTATGGTCGACTGTTACCCTCCAAAATGCGAAGCTGTTTTCTCGAGATCCAGAATGACACTCAGAAACAAGAGACAGTCTTATGTTCTGAATCTAGCAACAGATTGCTTGGAAGACAGAAAGCCTTCAGAACACTGTAGATGCAAAGCGGTATCCTCAAAGTGGTTGCAGCTCGTTAAGCATTCAGTGATCATCATCATCATCATCATCATCATCGTAACCGCCGTCATTTTATTCTCAGAAATCTTATTTATAAAACACATCTCCAAACATTTTGGTGATTAATTACAGGGCGATTATCGGATCCTCTCTCAATTTTTTTAAATTCCGCAACGGGAAACCGAATTCTGATATGTATGAGTGTTCTTGGACAGGTACTGCAGTAAAGTCCAAATGAGTCTTCGTTTGTCACACAAATTTCACTAGTTAGTAGGAAAAAATAGACAACTTTTTGAGTTATACTCTCTTAGGATCTACGCTATTCTGGTGCACATGACGATTATCGGGTAAACCAGTCACATCGCTCAAGCGTAGACAAGTTCGGCTGAGCATATCTGGTAATTCAAATGAATCCGGTGTGCACTGTTTGAGTGGTGGTAACACGCCCATCTCGCAGGCTAGAGGTCCGAGGTTCAAATCCCGGCCTCGGGTACGTACAGCTGATGAGCCCCAAAAAGAGCGGAATGCGTCCAATGTTTTCTCCGTTTGTCCGTGTGGACTGACGAGAATAGTAGCTCCAGGACTGTTTGAAATAGTGTTGCGGATGTTAATTCTACAATTGCGCAATTACCTATATACAGGTAATCAACAGTTTTCTGGCAGGTTTGGAGCATCTGTGGCGGTACCTGACTAGGAAGTCCTCAAGTCAGTCGCTTGACGCAGCCAGAGCAGTTACTGAGTCTTCGTTCGAGGAGTCGGAGAAACCAGTCACATTGCTCCAACAAACGTGGTAATTTAGGCGCATGCATATCGTGTGCTGGTCGAGTAGTTCTAACATGCTGACTGGCGTCTGATGTCCGGGGTTGGAAGGTCGGTATGGCTTAAGATATGCAGTGCTGATGAGCTCCAAAAAGAGAGAGAAACCCTAGTCCTGTGCTGCAAGGCTTTGATGTTGACTCACCAGAATAATTCCAGCAGGACTGGAGAAAAACGGTTCAAAGAGAGTGACGTGAATGTGAAATCTAAAAATCCCGCAACCACCTACAACTACAAATTTTTCTGGTTTTCTTCTGTAATAACAGTGCAAATCAAGGCTTTCATGTTATGCTTCAATGGGTGAATAACGGGGTATCAAGCAAAAATGGGCTGTTTCACCCTTCCTAGAGGGTTGCGTTCCTTTAGCGACGAATGGACACTGAATTGGGACCATCGAGGAAAGCTGCTGTGGAGTTTATATATCAGATGTATTTCCTAGAGTGAGTTACACACATGAGATCTTTGTAATTTTAAATCCTGGCGTGCGTGATAGATTTGTATACACTTATTCCTGGTTTCTACCAGGGACTACACCGTGCTTTGTCGTTACGATCTCAAAAACTGAGCAGAAAAGATCCAATCAACTCTAGGCAAACCTCAGTTTCTTAGATCATCGGGTGTTCAATATGTTCGCCCTAGATGGGAAATTGGGTCGACTAGTCTTTGTTTGTTCGAAGTCGTCAGTTGTTTTAAACTCAAGTATTGGCTAAAACAGAAGAGGCTCTTTGGCTGGATAATCGAAGCCCGAGCTCTCCCCCAACGAACAGCTTTGTTGATTGGTTGGAGGACGGTTTCCCAAATCCTAATCACTATTTTTGTAGGCTGATGGTTTCATCTTAGATCCTCTGTGAACTGGAAAGGTGTACACATACTTCTGTTTTATGTGCAGGATGGAGGCTTTGAGAGGCCCACAAGTATAGAACACAGTAGCAGTTGTCTTTGTTGCCATTTTTCCCAAGTATTTTCCAGTATGAGAAGATCTGATCCGTGTTATGGTCTGTACCACTGCCCAACCATTTCTTGAAACAGAAGCCAGTGTTGCAATATGCAGACAAAATAATTGTATGGAATGCCATACTGGGCCTTTAGGAATGGAGCAAGAAAGAGGTCCAGAATCCACCCACATTGTGTTCACCACTTTTTCCATGTCCAACAAAGATAGCTGAATCTTCCAGACTAAAGTGGTTTCACCCCCAGGAAACCCGGCATCTTTTTTACACACACTTCAGATGGGACTCCTCAATTTCGGCTTATGGGTTCGGGAGATTAGCAACTCCATCCGCTTTAATGTTCCTAGATTTGACTCAAATTGAGGTGCATGGCTTTCTTGTCGCCAGATGTTTCAGGTTCAAACAGAGAAAATTACCTGAAAAAGATACTGGGCAGCATGTATCGGAGCGATTTCTGAAGCTGACCAATCTCCTCTTAGGAGACAGTGGTCCGAATGTAGTCGTAGTAGCCGGCGCGTTGAACCACTTATTCGTGGTGTCTACTGGGTAGCCCGGAAGTCATTTTGGGTGAGCTAAGAGTTCAGCAACTCCAGGCAGGGCTGACCGGTCTGTCTGGTTTCAGCTTACTGGTTGCTTTTGACAGTGAACAACACGATCTGCCTGGTGCCCCTGCACTAGTTCCCACCACTACCCAGGAGAGGGCATTCGGGCTCACGTTTGAGGACTGTGGCAAATGCTGCAAAACGAAAGATAGCTTGGTATCTCACCGTGGAATTCAAGTTCATGAAGGATGACATAAATATGGTGGCCAAGCTCGCCTGTACTGGGTGTTCCTGCCGGTTTCTGACGAAGCTTGGCCTGAGTTAACACCATGACGCACATCCCACTGAGTATAATACGGATGAGCTTGTGTGAGTGAAGACTTCCGGTGCACGCTGGTCGCAACAAGAGTCAAATTCACTCCTTCGCCTAGCTGATAAGTTATATCCATCTTGTGATATGCAAACTGCACTGTTCCAGAGAGTGGAACAATGTTTCCCTGGTCGATCGGCTATCAGCATCAATAACATGTTGCGTGTGCTTAACTGGCAAGCACATTTGGACGAATCGTGATCTAGTGGCCCCGAGCAGTTAGTTCAGCATTCGTCTGACTCAAACAAACTGTACTGTGTCACGCTTGGAAGCCAACTCTGACGGTTCACTCGCTAGTGTTGACTTTCTGGCTTCGCCCGAAGGTTGCAGTCTGCCTTCGTGACACCGGAGCAAGTCATGCCGCTTCTGGGCATCCACGCATTCAAAACACTTCCACACACATGGAGGCGGAAAGATGCAGCGTCTACCGAGTTCGCTCGGTCATGGAACTAACTATAAAAAGGAGACTGTAGCTTACCTTCGGACACCGAAAAGTACTGTATGCGGGTGCTTTCTGTCCCAAAACAGGTGGATAGCCAGCTAACACACAGTGCTATCACCAAATTTGAGCTTGACCGAGCCAATTACGGGGAGGAATTTGTCCATTTGATCCGCTTGATGGGCAATTTGTCCCCAGGTTTGGACATGTTGACTCCCAGAATACTTCGCGTGTTCACTGCCAACGCCCTTGCTGAGCATTTCGACATGATTTTATCAGATGGGGCTTGCCCACCGCGTGTTACTCTAGTTCCGAAGGTCTCAAACCCGAGTTCGTCGGAGCAACTGAGACCAGGTACGATGACACCCACTCTTGTCTGATGCTTTCACAAAGTGCTTACTGATCCCTTGAGCTTTAGACACAAACTGCCTTCACTCCAGTTTACACACCTACATCAAGACGGTTGTTTGGAGGCTAATTCGCTGGGGAACGGTTTGCTCTGTCACTCTCCAGCGGCTACTTTCAACGTCAGTTCGGCATGTGCTGACGACTCGAAAACCTTCGATTCTATTTTGCATGACTCTGCCGAGGCGTTTGGAGCACCGTCCTCCCTAGTTTGATACATCGCATCGCTGTAACAGCTGGCCCTAATTCAACGGTTCATTGCCGTAGAGAAGTAGGGCAGGGAGATCCCCTCTTCCCAATATTGCTCCTCATAGCGATGGATGATTCTCGTGGGTTGTGAATGCTACAACTGGGCTGTCAGTCCCATGAGGTCCTAGCGGATGGTTTTAACTTCGCTGACCTGTGGCTCGTGTGTGCAGGAAGTCAGCTTCTCCTTAAAGACAAGCTTGAAGCTATTGAGGTCGAGTTGGGGGGAGTTCGTATGGCGATCAACGTCTGGAAGTCGAAAGCAATGGTGGTTTGTGGGGACATGACACAGTAGGCGATCGCGTTTTTTTTTGTCGAACCCTTTTGCTTTTCTGGGGAACTCGTCACTTCACACAGACAACACGACTTATTTAGGAGTCCTCCTTCCTTTCATGGGGGAACGAATTCTGCAATCATCGACAGCAGCTGCTGAAACTGCCTGATTTGGGAACGCATACTCCTTGTCAGCAGCATCAGCGAGTGGAAATATGAAGGAACTGCCTAATACTTAAGCTGATACATTCGCCCGTGCTCAACAAAGTTCACGCAACACCCTCAAACGGTTGGATAATCATATCATACAGTCTAACGAAGGACACCCAAATCAGCTACATCCACGCCGGTATCCACTCGGTATCCCACGGCTGAGTTAAACCATTCAGATAAAGAGGAAAGCATGTACGGAAAGAGCTGCTGTCTACATAGTACCGAGTACTATGCAATGTGGTGAATGATCCCGCATTTTGAAAGTCTGTTCGGAATCCCAGCCTTCCGATCCGGATCCACAGTACGTACGTGAACACTAAGGGAAAAATGGTGGCTGCTCAGGATGATAGTCTGCACAGGAGCGCCGATTGTCGCGGTGTGTCTGAGTTGGTCGCTTCGTCTCGTTCGAATCGGTGTCTTATGTTTCCAGAACGCTTATTTCCCCAGGTACTTATTCCCAGTATCCAGCTCCGGTGTAACCTGCTGAGGACAGGAGCTGGTTACGCATGTTGTGGTCATGGTTACCAGACGATCTTTATTCGTGAAATCTGTGATCAAACATAGAGTTTAGTGCTTATACTGTAGTCCTATTGGGTCACACATGGTGCTGGATGTGCTTGTCATAATCGGGCTGCAACAGAACTTGGAAAGCGTCTCCCTAGTCTGAGATACACCAACTTCGACGTCTTTCACCAAGCCTGACCTAATAACTGTTCGGAAGTGCCGAGCGACGGGGATGGACGTAAGCATAGCCTCGGATGGAAGTGGAATGCTTCCGTGGAATGAGAAGAATGATTCTTTCTATCTTTTCCTCGCTAAGATATCAACTCTATGTGCTATCGAATGTGATGATGGTTTCTTGGTTCACCAACCGATGATCATTTCATATAGAGGTATCTAATTTGAACAGTCCACCAAGGCTGTTGTCAAACTGGATCTTTCTAGGGTCACAGTGGATCAGTTGTGATAGCTCACCATTTCGGGCTGTCCACCTATGCATGGTACATGGCGTTGAGTGTTATTTCTTGCCAACCTGACCCTGTATGATGGACACCTTGTGCCTGATGTGTGAGTCTTGACTGTGCGGGCGTTTACTGCACCTTGAAGAGGGCTGATCATTGTTTTTGCTTTCTTCAGTTGCATGTCTCCACCCGTCAAACTTTTCTTCGCGTCTTGGAGGCCGTTGCAAAACTAGTGATGGCACCCTTTCTTCTTGAACTTTTGCCCATCTTTTGTGTTCTCCTTTACCAGATCTATTGACTGAATTTTTAGGTGTGTCCACGTACTTCAAAAATAACAAGCGATGATAGTTTTAGTGGTGACACACCCTCGTCTGAATAGTTTTTCTCCACTATTTTTTTTCTCCTGCGCAATGCTTCGCATCTGTCGCTCGCATCCTTATGTTTGTGATTGCGCTGTTTAAAGGCAAACGATACCTTACGTAATGCACTACTCATAAGGTTGCTGAAAACACCTCGACAGCCCACGACCGGTTTCGCCCTTCTTGGGGCTCATCAGGTAGGCGCACTCCCCAAGTTTCCGTCAACCTTATGTCCTAATTGAAACCAAATTGCACGAAATTACCGAAATACACTCATTTGCAGGCCAATTTGATTTTGCGAGAGACTCACCTGGAACCCAGCTGAATCTTTCGTTTGTGATGCCTGGAAACATCACAAAACCAGATTTGTTTGCAAATGAGTGTATTTCGCTAAACAATACTAGTTCCTAAGAATACCTCAGGTTGTAATCATGGCTATGCTTTCGTCCACTGGACTGACCAATTTGGTTGCAAACTTCTCACCACCATTTGTTGTGGCATCGTTGTATTGAAAGCGCATATTTAGAGAATGGGGTAGTGGTTCATAACTGAAAATTATGAGTACTTCTTGCCTAATTCTGCAAGCATGGATATCACATTTAGAGTCAACTGCTGGGCGTTTGCCAAGTAATGAAACCAACATCACTCTTGCGGACGTACTTCCTGGAAAGGGTCTGCTTGTACGCCGGTGCACATGGAAAGGATAAAACCAAAAAGATCCTCTCCATGTTTCGTAACTCGGACAGGCTAATTGCTTGTTACTGTGGTACTAATATTCGGGAGTCAGGACGGTGCGTCTGAGATCGAGTCATTCCTGGGGACAACAATAACAGGACCGGTCTACTCAGACAGAGTCAGCTCCAGCGAGAAATTTACAAGCACTAGACAGTAAGTCACGTGGTTTCCCGAAACTTTTGAAGTATTGATTAGTTTTGTGCTTGCTTCTATAACTAAGGATGGATTGGCATCATCAAATGTACGTCACCGGAATATTTTTGGTGCTCCAGTTTCATTCCACATTAGCGGGGACTATTCTGCATGGCTCACTTAGTCCCTATGTTACAGAATGCTTACAAGACTGCTGTGAAGATCTGGAGATTGTGGAATTCGGGTCTTGTGGCAGTTCTGTCCAATTGATCCCAGAGGTTGGTACTTGGACTTCATTGCGAATTCGTTTCGAGCGAATACATGAGGTAGGTTCATGCGCTGTCTACTACCTCGGGCTGACCACTGTTCGCGAAGGTTTTCACATCAACCCCGAGCTACTAATGAGTAGTATAAAACAAACAATAAATAAATGAATCCGCATGGTCTTAAAAAAAGACGCAAGTTTAGATGTCTCAATAGTTTCATTTCTTTTAGGGATTTTCGGGGCATAGATTTTGCTACGTACAAAATCCAGAACTATCAGAAAGCCATTTCATGTTCATAGATGGTTCTGATTGGATATACCGCCCGCCTAACTGAACTGTGGTAAACAGACCGCTTAAAAAGGGCGTTGCTTTATTTCATCTTATGTGGTGTGCTAATCAAATTAAAGTTCAGGAAAAACTGACATAGTTGCAAGGCCCAACTTTCTGAGTGCCGGACACAACAATATTAGGCAATGGTAGGTGGCGAACTAAGCAATAAGAATAGTTGTCAGGCTTATGCTAATCACCGTCAGGCGTACAAGCACTTACTTGTGATAAATGATGCATTCATGGTTAATGCTTTTAGAGGGATGCGGAATGAGTCGTCAAATTGGTCAATGTGTGACAGGAAGGTTGAAGTTCATTAATACATGAACCTTCAAAAAACAAATAAATAAAATATAATCGTTCAGCTGTAGCTACACCCTTTCGGTACCTAGCCGCCATGCCACCCGAAGGAAGCACGAGGGTTGGGATACTGCCAGGTTGCCCAAGCCTAGAAAGGAGAAGTCGAGATTCAGAGGTCCGATTCGTGCTCTAACCACTAATCCACCTCTACCCCACATGAACTTTCAAAGCTTCCTTCTTCAGCAGCCAGTGTAGTGGGTGGAGTTAATGAAAACAAGTCTGATAGGACCTTCATAGGTGTCACTGTTTTCGGTACTTTCACTCGTATTCCGCGATCCGACATGATCTGCCTGTCGTGTGACTGCACTCCTTTTGGCCAATATTTCACATAAGGCCCGTACTTACGTCTACAGATAAGAGAGTTGAGTAGGCAGACCTTATAATTTTTCAGGCGGGTGATGGTCACACTGATGTCTCATTTGTGAATTCGGTTCAACTCTGGCTTTCTGGTCACAGGGCATCTGAATAAGCCTGTTTATAGTATACACAAGAACACCCGTTTTAGGGGTATTTTATAGTCTGTATCTAGTGTAAACCCTTGTCCATGCAATAGTTTGAGAAAATTTTAATCAAAAAGACAAATGCTTGTGCCTTGTCTCCTCATGAGCACAAGAGCCATAACAAACGGTTTTGGCCGTTTGTCTGCAAAATATCACAATGGTGCCGTCCTCAGAGGCATCATCCGCTATGACTGTGGACAGTTTTGGCACATATAGCCTCAGTAGCAGTGCGGATATCAGGATATTGTACAGACGTAACATACTACTCACGAGGTTGCTGAAAAATTCTCGACATCACGCAACCAGTTTCGCTCTTCTTGAGGATGATCAGGTAGGCGTAGTCCTGGAGTTTTAGTCAACCTCATGTTCTGACTGAACCCAAATTACCGCATATGCAGTTGAAGGATATCATAAACGGGCGATTCAGCTGTGATTCCGGTGAGTCTTCTGGTAAAACCAAACTGGTATGCGAATGAGTGTATTTGTCAGACGTGGAGGTAAATTAGGGGCAATGAAGTTCGCTCAGTGGGAAAAAGACGATTTGTACTTGAGTTTCTTGGGCAAATGTCTCTTCTCTGAGATAAGAAAGTTATGAAGCCTAGGAAAAGAAAGGCTGCAGAAAGTTTGTAACAATTTCATGCCAGCAGACTAGTTGTCGCGACCCCATAGGTGTCAGATCTTCAGCCACTACTGTTCACAGTGAGTCCGAGCTGTCTTGCCTAGGGCTTCTACGTGTGAAGTGTGAAACCATAGTTCTTGATGCTTTGTACCAGTTTCTGCCGACAACTATAATATCATTGAAATATACGACTGGGAAACGTGGTGTCCATTATCGGCTGAAAAGTTGCCGGCTCGCATGTAATACTGAACGACAGCCTACTGTAATTGAACCATTCCTGGTGCATAGTGGTTTTCACAATTATCGACTGCTCACTGACGCTGAGATCTGCAGGTCCGATGAGTTTGTTGCTGTAAACCTTCTGCTTCGGTTCAACTTAGGAGAACAGACTACGGAACTGACTACTGGGACCGACGGTGTATAGTGGTATGTCTACAGCGCATCAACCAATCATCCAGTCAACCATCGGAACTGTTGAATATAACTTCGAGACCACTGCTACTTTGTGTGTGTCTGGGCTTGTAGGCTGCATGCATTATTTAGAGAAAAGTCCCAGCTCTGTAACCGTTCCGTCCCGTCCACTGACACGCCTGTATTGCCGCACCAGTTATACCAACTCATCATCATCATCATCATCATCATCATCATCATCATCATCATCATCATTATCATCATCATCATCAACATCATTATCAGCTGTAAGAACCGCGTACTTGTCGTACAGTGGTTGTAGCTGCCACAATTTCGTCCATCGATGATTCGGGGAGGTAGGTTAGGTAGCTGCGCAGTGGAGGCGGGAGCTGATAAATTGGTGCGTAGATACAGGACTGTCAGTGGACTTTTAAGTGGGGGGATTAGGAAGGGAGCTATGCATTGAAGGCAATAGTTTGGATGCACAAGCGTTATTGAGGACGCGACTGGGTCATGTCTGACAATGTCTCCAACCTTCGATACATCCTGTCTCGGGGTCCTCATCCAGGGAGACGGCAATGACCAGCGCAGCTAATTTCGCTGGTAACTTTGCTACCAAGTTATTGTTTGAGCCCCCTGGTTAGTTCCCACCCTGCACGTGGTTGGGCGAGAACAGCCAATGTGAACTATCCAACCCACCTCCCCAAATCATCGGCAAACGAAGGTGTGTCAGCTATAACCACTGTACGGCAATGAAGACCGCCAGGAAAGAGTATTGTTTGTCCGGAGGAGGTCCATTAATTAGAAGCAAGATTTGATTGCCGACAGAAGCACTATTGGGTACGGATTAATTCAACGTAGATTCACCATTTCCGACGCGATCAAATATCTAGTTTCGAAGTGGGAAAACAGAACCGAAATAGAACTGTTCACACTTCTTACAATGTGGTGTTGGTGGCTGCGGTCGTCTGGGAAATTCCTTCAAGAAGGGTTCAAAGGTTCCATTAGCTCTGTTAATTACTGTGACGTCTGTGTTTGTATTGCGGTTTCTAATTCTCGTCATCACCAATTCATGATTGTAACTGGGATGGGATACAGCTAGGGCGCAGAGGCCTAGACAGTTGGACGATTAGGGTCATCAACAAAACTTCTGGCTGAAAAAGCCTAACCGCAAGACAGTGATGGTTAGTGTAAGACCGTCAGAGAAATCTACTTTCTTAAGGAGCAAGCCGTCACACACTTGCCAACTCCCAAAATGGAGAACCGACAACTGTGTTAGTCAGACCTCTACCCATTGACCAACCGGGCATGAGTGACACCGTGAGCGTCACACGTACACTCAGCAGTATAGTTCATTGGATTACGAAGGTAATGTTCAGTCATTTCGTGACCGAGTTTCTCAGCAGGAGACAAATCTAACAGCAATGAGCCGACCAGTTGATAGTCTGTTCAGCTGAAAGCCTTTACGTTGACTGTCACTCCTACCCACATGAGGTACAATATTCTGATTCGTTTCATGGTGAACCTTGAGAAATCCTATAGATTGTTGGAACGTGACGGATACATTTTCTGTTGAAAATAACAGAGCATAATTTCGTAACTATCTCCGCCAAAGTATAATCATGCGGAGTATTTTAGTGACCTAGTTTTGCCTAGTGGCCTTAGTCCTGTCCAGGGCTGTAGATAAGCTCTTGCATACCCTGTGCCGTCGTCCCACCCGAAGCCGGTTGTGAGACAGCTGTAGATTGGAATCGCACTGCGATAGCTTCAAAAACTTGAAAGCCTTCCTGCTGTCGTTTTCGAAGCTACTGCTGTTTATTCCGTTGTTAATTTCTCTGGTGCCGCATTTGTATTAATTCCCTCTTTGTCCTGTGTGAGAAGAAACACCTGGCTTGCTTACTAGGCATACATAAACCCTGACAGAAATGCGTAGTGAGTAGAAATTGATAGCTTGACTAAGCAAATCGAAGCCGAGCAATACTCAGTAATAGAAGAACAAGCATGAATGGTCGTAAGCCTTCCGGAGTGAAGTCTGTGTGACTTCACTTTGATTCACATTGTAGGGAATTTTTCCATCCTCAGTGACTTCCCATGAGCATAGTTGCTCTATCGACCACATTGTGAAACCTCACACAGTGTTAGAGTGCCGCACGAGTAAATACGACTCACAATGTTGATGCTGCCTGATTTCACGGGAGATTTCAACTCTGTCGATTTTTCAGCTGTGCCATCCATAGTTGCGCAACGACAAACGTCCCAGAATTCCGGGAGCATAATTCGTTCCTTATGTATATGAACTTTCGGGCATAAGGATGCATGGGTATCTCCCTAAAAGCTTCCACAGATAATATGGTCCCTGGAAAAATGTTTACTCCCTTCATTCTTGTTTAAATGACAAGGCAAATACTAGAGGGTTCTCGAAAGTCTTGTGTTAAAATTATCGCGTAATCGCGGGAAAGAAGGATAATGTAAATATGGAAACGTAAAGCTAACTGATCAAAGCATACTAATGGCTTGTGTTTAGTTAATGTCAGGAAGGTCAGATCCCTGAGAATAAACCTAGAATGCCCGGAAACTATTGAGACCCTCAAACTCCACCAAAATCTCAATAGGGAAGCCCAAAAGCATCCAGGACAGGCAATCACTCAACCAATTCATCTAAGACTGACGAGTGTTCAGGCACGCCACAGAAGCACGACCGACCATGATAAGTCTTCAGACATTTTATAGAAGCATGGTCGATGATGATGGACGTTCACTTTAAATAGCGCGGGGTCCCTTGTAACTTTTGCACTCGCCTGTTTGCAATAAGGCTGTGGTGTCCCTTGTTGGCGAGTCTTTTCCCGGCACTGAGGCACTGAAACGGGAACAGCAGTTAGATATAGCAGTTACCTAACAACTGATACCCAGGTACGGTGACATAGACAGGTTTTTAACATGCCCTAGGCGTCTAGAAAATTTGAGCAATATATTTTAGGTACGTTTACTTCGTAACGCGCAAGTTGACAACGTTGAAATTGAAGTGGTTCGGGTCCGTTTATTGGTTGTTGATCAGGAACCTGTCGATCTGTTTGCCGATCGTGGCAGTTAGCTTTCAGATACTTCGTCTCCAAACGAGGAGTAACCATCGATGAACTTTCAGGCGGTTATTTCCTTCTTATCTGCACAATTTTCTACAGTTTTTAGACAGTATCATGACGTGATCGATTGATTGAACGACGGCATTTTTCCATTGTTATGCTTGTCAAAACTGTCTGTCGATCGGAGGCCTCAACAAGACAACACCATGCCCACACTACTATGTGGACGACAGCCGGTTCTAATTCAGATAATTTCGCTTGTTCTTGAGGCCAGAAAATAACGGTCTTTTCAAGAAAAGGTTTGTAGTTCTTTCATAGGAATGAAGTAGAAAATCTGTTGAAACGAGTACACTACTAGCACTACCAAAGACGGGAACTCCATTGAAAGGACGATGTTGAAAAACTACCTCGAATGTGTCTTGCGTCAACCGGGCCATCTCATCACCATATTCACCATCATATCCCTGTGTGTTTGTAATTTCGAACGAAAGAGGGGGTGGGGTGAAATTTGAACTGATTTTAGTATCGAAATACACTCATTTGCGTACCCCTTTGGTTTCAACGGAAGACTCGTCTGAAACCCAGCTGAATCTCTCGTTTATGATGTTTTTAAGTAACTCAGCAGTATATCGTGTCTATACGTGTATCGCAATATCTCGAATATCGTACCAACTGAAACATGAGGCGGCCTTTGGGCAGCACATTCAGTTGCTTGAAGAACCTCATAAACGAGAGATTCAGCTGGGTTCCAGGTGAGTCCCCCGCCAAAACCAAATTGGTAAGCGAATGAGTGCGGTTCGCTAATTTCGTGCAATTTGGTTTCAAGTAGAACATAAGGTTGACGGAAACTCGGGGACTGCGTCTACCTGACGAGCCCGAAGAAGGTCGAAACTGGCCCTGGGCTGTCGAAAATTTTTCCACATCCTTATGAGTAGCGTATTACGACTGATTTCATTATCTTTGTAGTCAAGAGGGAAAATAATGGGAACACGGAAACTGGTGAACTTACCTGCTACTGTCTTTCGTATACTATCTGATTCTGATATAGAATGTACAGTTTTAGTGAGCAGATGATTTCATTTCTTTCCACTCACCTCATATCCTCGCATTTCGCTAGGCATATGATATTGCGAAAAGACGTCTCAATCTGACGGAAAACTGGATGGTGGTTGCCCTTTTGCTGTCAGAATTTGAGAATATCCAGTGGCTGTTGCTCTTCCGATCGGTAGGTGTATTTCTAATCCAGGGGCAAATTCACTATCAGCGGATTTTTTATTGTTCAGTTTACTAACGCTTTGTGAGTAGAGTTTTCAGTCCGAGGTTACCCTATGAGCCCTGTCCATAAGCTGTTTCTGTTTTGGGTTTAAAACACTACCGTTGTGGAGGTCATCCTATGAGGTTGTTTTTGCCCTAAGTGATTTCCAAACAAGGTGGATCGCTTCAATGCGTCTGGTATGTCAGCTTGTTTAAATATACCGCTATTTTTATGTTGCACGGTGGAAAATGATCTGCACGTTTCCACAGCTTTTGTTGCGTCTGTCAGCTTCCGAATACAAACACGAGCTAAACCGCTTAGACGACGGAACCGGAAACCTCTTGGCAGATTCTTTTAGTGAAGAGGGAGTTAGAGAATCATGACCGGGTACCTCATCTGGCCTTGTTCTTCGCACCATTTTTTGTGCCTGTTCCGGGTCAACATAACTCATTTGCGTCCGAATTTGAAAGTAACCTGGAAGAGAGGACTCATCGTCTGGATTGCAGAAATTGCGATCAAGTTCATCCACGACATGAGCGCACAACAATCAGCTGCCGCCAGCTTATCGAATCTACCTGTAACCTCAAGATCCACGTATCGTATTGATATAAAGACAACTGAGGTGATTGATTTCCTGTTCGATCAGGGAGAATAGACACTTCACCTATTTAAGCTAAAAGACCTTTTAAGCTCCCTGCTTCCCCCTTTGTGGCAGTTTTAGGTATGAGTAGAAGAGACTACTAGTTTGGGCAGGGTTTCTACTGAAAACAGTGGTGGATTTTCGCAGCAGTCATGTGTCCCTTGCCTGAAAAACCGTTTGAATAAGTTCCCTGGGTGCACTAACATCCTCATCACCATCGACAAGACACCAGTAAAACATAATGGCATTAAGCTCCATGGGGAGTTTACAGTAGATTTTGAGGTACGAAACAAAGGGGGGCGAGAGGTTCTATCATGGGCAAGGGAATTAGAACTGCTTATAAAAGTGCTATAAATTTGAGCGTCAACCTGATGGGCTAAGTGAACAAGGCTAACCAAACCCGGTGAGGTTACCAAGAAATGTCCGTTCTTGAAGGAACGCTCCTCATAAGATTGCTGAACGAAGGACGAAGAACAAAGAAGCTATTACCTCTAGTGATGGAATGCAACATGCCTAGAGGGTACGAAATCCTTCCAAATTTATCCAGAATAGGCATCAAGAACAAAGCTACCCATCGAGTTCTACAGGTTGTGACAAGGGCTCAAGGAAACCACGTCCTATGGGAACGTTCTCTTTCCTCGCCCAGTATTAGCAGTTGATTTCAAACAGACCTCACTTCTTTATTTCAGTTGGAGTATCTAATTACTGGTCAACCAATCGTTGGCGCGCACGTTGTCCTCCGTGAGTTTGGTAGCCTTCGTTCGTTTCGGATTGTTGAGCGTGTTGGAATCGTGACGTTCGATACAGTATTTAGACAGGTGTACTGTATTATGCGCAGAACTTCAGTATACAAAAACTGTAAATTTGGTTATTGAGCAGTCAGTTGGTTCATCCGATATGTTTTTTAATTATCGATCTGCCCTCTAATCATATAAGCCAATGCTGAGTACATTTCAGGGATTCTGGGAGTTCTGTTAACACCACCTTTGCGACATCATTTTGGTAGAAAAGTACAGACTGGTTGCGGTAGGAACACTTTCTGTAAACCTTCGTCACCTCGACGATGATGATAGTATGTTCTGACAATTGTTCTCTGTAGTCTTCGCGTCATCAAGCACATCAACTTTGAAAGGAAAACTTAGGTAGAGTAGTTTGAGGTGTTTTGCTCGAAATCGCTCTGAGTAGCCATTCTGTTCAAAAAATATCCCAGTAAAAATTTATGCAGGTCAAATTTTTTACCACACTGTCGTCCATCGGGATGAGATTCCGTTTGACTTTAAGGGTATTCAAGCTGTGTGAATGTCGGTTTGCGATACGCACGATGTTGTATCAACCTATATCCTGTTGTATCCTGTATTCTTCTCGGTAGCATGTTAAGAAATAGCAGCTGATTTTTCTGTTCGAATATGTGTACAAAGGATATATCTGGAGTGGACCCATTGAAACGTTCAGAAGAGAGACAGAGTCAGTGGTGGCATCTCTTATAAACTTACATTGACCTATCTATCATAGTAGTCGAGGGATGTCACCATGTTGGCTACTGTTGAATTTTCAGCGCTGGACATGAATAAATTCGCAAACAATAGGCCCATGGATACTCCATCCATTTGTCCGTAAAGTCGTCCGTTAAACAGAACCTCAGCATGCAATGTACAGCGCAAAATCGACTTCTTTAGTTCTGCCGGAGGTAATACTCTAGGTTTGTACCGAGTTTCCCAGCAAGTCATACATCTATGAAGATGCTTTCTTGAGGAGCATGATGCCACAGTGTTCTAGCGGTGTTTTGTTTCCCAGTTTACTTTTGGTCAGGCGCAATCCTATAAGATGTCAACCGAGTTCGGTACTTCGCACAGCTGGTGACTAGATGGGGTCTGTGACAGTACGGGAACTTAGAAACCTTTGGGCCTTTTCAAACCGATGTTTTGGTTTGCAGTGGGACGATCTAGAAAGTAAGGACTTCAACCCTGGACAGGTGTTGTGCATGCCGTCTGATCGTATTCCCGGAATATTGCTTTTTTCGCACCCATTCGAACGTTTCTAGGTGCAGAACGTTGACACCCCAATGACTTGACAGAGGGAATTTAAACGGAACATTCCCATACTACTTGCCCTTATAAATCGAATCCACATGAAGCCTCCTGGGCGGAGTAAAGTACAACTGCCACTAGACACCAGTGGCTCTCCAGAATAAATGTTTATGCATTCGAGAACTAGGCATCGCAGTGGTTTTGTAGTAGGCTAACACTAGGCCCCTTTTCATTCCAGTTTTTCTCATAATATGGCTTTTCCTGATGAGCCTTGGTTTTACAACAGTCAAGCCTCAGTATTCAGCACTGCCGTGGCTGAAACATTGATGCTGTTGTCTGGGAGGGACTCTTGGAGGTAAATCACTATCCTGTCAAGGATACAAAGTATCCTTTAGAAAAGATCCCCTGCGTTCAGTCAAATTACTAACCAAATCACGGATAAGGAGTTACTGCGTTGTCAGGCTGTCTGGAAGTTTTACGTCATTTACAATTTGTACCCTGAATTAGAATCTGGAGTTTTTGGTACCTCCCACCAGACAGAGCTGATAAAGGCTTCATCATAGGAACCAGATGCTAGGTGCGAGTGCGTTCATTCTCCAAGACTTTACTGACCAAAGTTTGCACAATCCTCACTCGCTTAGGTTCAGCAGTATCTTCAGTTCTGCGTGGAAGTTTAGAAGTTACGTCATGCTTGAAGAACGAATTCAACTGCTTCTGACAAGTCTCCGTTTTTAGGTCTCATCAGAAAGGTTGTCTTTCTAAAATGGTGAAACATTTGGGTATAAGTTACCAGATGGCAGTATGTCACCAGACGACGGTACCGTACTGAATGGGCAACTGCTGAAGTTTATTCGTAGATTTTACGGCCAGTACACATCGTTAAAGCCGAACCTCATCGAAGTGCTGGCTTTCTACCGCGATCCACTTTAAACAAAACGAAGGGAGACAGTAATTGCTCCTGTCGGAACAAAGGTACTGAGATGTAGAAAATTCATTATGTTAACCATGTTATCCCAGTTACGCATCTAAATGTTTCATACTACTGTATTCAACTTGCCGTGATCAGATATTACTTGTGAACTGCGTGTTCACTCCATTGTCGTTTGGCCAATGGCGATCGGCCTCGGTGGGGTTGACCTGCACACAAGCAAGATCTGTCACATCCCGAACACCGGCTGGAGACCAATTTACACATTAAACCTTACCCAGTCAAAAGACATTTTGAACAGATCACCATGATTTCAGTGTCTGTGTGGGCGCCTCGTCAGCTGACATCACATGAATGTTGAGCGGCGGCAGTTGTCAAATTATCCATGGTAGTTTAACCCGGTAATTTCTCCAGTGAGCTCGCTTATAACAATGTCATAATTTTGTTGTCAGCAAATATGCAAAAGTTTTCGACTGTGAACGAAGATAACTCCTAGAGTTTCTATTTTTGAAACTGTTACTTAGTTTTCCTGAGTGGCGAGTACAACACTGAGAAGCACTAATCAGAGGCCTCCAGACTGTGCTGAGATTCGTGTGCACGCTAGGTTTTCCATTCGAAGGTCGTGAGTATGATGCCCACATCGACCTTCTCGTCAGCACAGATTGCCTGTCGCCTGCTATACCTTTCTCAGGCTTTGTATTTTGTTATCAAACGTCTTGATAAGGATTTGAGACGAATTGATGGAATTCTCAAAGTAAAATCGGCAGGAACCGAATGGTGACTGAATGTTTCAGTGGTATTTTTTGAGGGGTTTGCTATGCACGAGGTTTCGGGCCCAAAAATGAGCATTACTTGAGACACTTATCTTCAGATGGAGTTATCTTTGGCTTACCACTGAGGCATTTATTGAGTAGTACAATCGTTCAGCTGAAACAGCTTTCCGGTGTCTAGCTGCCATGCCATCTAAAGGAAGCACAAGGGCTAACGTACTGCTGGGTTGTCCAAGCCTAGACAGGAGTCATAATACGAAATCTATTGGGCCTATTGTGGAAAGAAAATAACGGGGTAGCTGCAAATATGAAAAAGCAAAACAGAATGGATGAATACCGTTCTACTAAATCAGCTTTCTACGTCTGCTTCCTCCTTTCAGCTCTCTGGCACGAACGTCGTCGTAGTCAACGGAGGCTCCCAGAGAACAAATGGGTTCTCTATATTCTGTTAGTCACAGACTATTCCGACTTGCCTTTGGACTGCGATGATCCGCCAACCAAGTTTGCCTTGAACTGGATTACGCCAGCTAAGGCAGTGATATTGGCTAGCGCAGAGTATTTGGTAACCGAAATCTTCTTACCATGATAATGTATCTAGTTTATTTTTCGGGTAATTGTTCCTCTTAAGGAATACGATGATTATCGATTCTTCTATTTTGTTGTCCCTACGGCGCAAGCATTTTAGACTCTGATATTGCGGGACTCTTGCTTAATCAAAGTAATCCGTTATGACATGACTCATATCCACAGCCTCCGGTAATCTGCCAGATCGAAACTGGTTGTCATTGGGAACACCCTCCTTTGTGGAAAAAATTAAACTATGCGCACTTAAGAATGTTAGTAACTACAAGCAGTCAGAAAATCCGCTGAAAAGATGAACAAAAACCCAAGTGGCCATGCACAATGTGGTAACCTATGTGTTTCGGTTTCAGTATCACGCACGATAACTGTGAATGAGCGTTGTGTTTAAGAGTACATATTTTGAAAGCGCTTCTCGATTCTTGGCAGAGTTAAAAAAAGCTTATCCGCAACAGGTCACCTCTTTGAGAAAATATGTTATTTCCGTTCTAGTGGGTCTGTTTCAGTTCATTTGGATGGTTGACACTAGATTGCTTCTTCAGCAGAAGGAAAGTTGCGGTGAGCATACTGACATGACAGCCATTTTTCTGGACCTCTGATTTTTTGAGCAATTCAGTCTAATTCACTCTCCCGCCGTGAGCGCGATGGCTCAGAGTTGATCAGTACGCTAACTGAAGGCAAAATCGGCAACGTATTTGCATTTGCTATGCGAATAAAATGGTATTTATTTTTCAAATTTGTGACGTAGAAAGAACAGCAATTACCTTGAAAATGTTCTTTAGTTTCATCGATGTGCAAAATCCAATGCTAAGTTTGGGAGAGCCAGAAGTTAGGAATTCTTGAACACATCAGAGTGTCCGTATTTTAATTTGTGATGCTGGTACCTACTGATTTTCATCTGTCCGAGACAAGCCATCTGAAAGCAGTTGGTATTACAAAATGTAACGCACAGTTTGGTTGACTTCCTTATGTCGGTCAAATCATGTCCACCGGATGCAACTAGGCGCCTGCCTAATTGGTATGCAAATGTGTGAGCAGTTGGAGTACATCAAATAAAGCACTTGCGATGGTTGATCCGAGGCAGTCGATTTGGCTGGCGATAACATGCTCTTGACTGTGCCCAGAACCATTGAGAAGACGGGTGACGACCAACCCCACTGATGAGAGAACGCAGCAAGCAGCGCAGAGTAAACGAAACTGGCCAACAAAAATGGGTTAAAAATGGAAAGTGTGGCACATCAAAAGTTCCCCGGTGTGTGCCATGATCTAAGGAAGTGGCGATTCGGTCTAGTTTGGATTCTTGTTGCCTGTTCAGGGGCAAACTATTGGATAATATCGTTCAGACGAGCAGAAAAGGTACTCGCCATGTCAATTACATCTTTGAAGAAATTGTTCAGTGAAAAAACTCATTTTAACGGAGATATTGCTCTGTAACTGAGGCAGATTCTTGCTAGAAAGCCCGAGAAGCACTGTACAGTTGTTTTCTCCTTATTGGAAAGCACTGACGTGGCACATCTGACGAAACCCAGGGGAGTTTCGAACCCGTGACCTTTCGGCCAGTGGTTGAACACTTAAGCGTTCGGCAAAGAGCGGCTGAGCAGCACAGAAAGGAAACAGCGCCACTCATTCTTCAAACAGAGTACTCTCATCATGTGGCCATGTGTGTACTGGCTCCTCAGGTGACGACCTCCTGGATGTAAGGTTCACACAACCTGTGAATCATTGTTCCTTCTGAGCTATTTATAATTCGTTTGTAAGCTTTAATCTGAAAACGACCTCCTGGATGTAAGGCTCACACAACCTGTGAATCATTGTTCCTTCTGAGCTATTTATAATTCGTTTGTAAGCTTTAATCTTCGCGCCTGAAAACGATAACCGGCCAAAACAGAGAATCTTCTTCAAAAAGCTGTTGAAAAGATTGATAGCTGCGGGTCAGGTTTCTGAGGAGCAACTTTGGCATACCAGTCTTCCGCAGGACATATCCCATTAAACTCTAAACATGCTTCGTCAGCTCTCCTGGCGTTCACCTACCAGTGGCGGTTATACATTGAAAAAAGGCGAAGCAATCAAATTATATTGTATTAACCACTCACTTCAGACAAAAAATACCAATTCTACTTAAGAATGCCCGAATTCCTATCCATTTTTCTGTCAGTTAATAAAACACATCCGTCGAGGACTGTTCTACCTGGTGAACCCCAAGAAGGGCGGAATGGGTCGTGGGCTGTTGAAGAGTGATCAGCAGCCTTATGAGTAAAATGTTCCATGAAGAAGATAAACCTTCAATGCCCTGTTATGTCCTTTATTATGTGGCTTTCATCACGTCAACGTCATACACACCTTTGATGATAAGATACCTGTAGAATGTGGGATTGTATGAAGGATTCCTTGTCATGTGACACCATACAGACCTGAAATTAGAAAGAAGCCAGTAAGGTGGTTCATGGAACCACTATATAAAAGGATTATTAGGCAGAAAAGGCTTTTGGGGGCGTCAAAAATGGGTAGCGAAAAACTGAAAGGTCACTGCTCACCATTAGCGAGATGGCTCAGTGGTTAGAGCGCGAGTTATCTCTCCGGAAAGTAAACAAAGCTAAGAGAAGGGATGGCATGCCAAGGACTATCACTTGGCTCCTACCGGCAGATCACTAGAGGCAAACTGAAAATAAGGTCTCTCTGAAGCTATGGCATTTTTGACATCGAGTCTTTGGTAAGCGTTAAGTTTAGTTTGACTGCATATTTCGGTGGATTCCTGTTGATAAGGATTTACCTAAGTAGCCAACTTTTCAAGCTCACCAAACACCTCGAATTGGAAATGTTTGTATTACTATTAGGCTCATCTCCATTTACAATATGAACGCCCGAAATTAAAGCAATACAAGAAGAGAAGTGCTAAACCCTCGGTCAGAATTGCCAACCACGGATACTGGTATAAAACACGGTTGCTCAATCGAGTGATTAAAACTGACTATTGTTAGGGAACCATTCTTCGGTGCTGAATTTTACATGATGTCATGCACACTTGGCATGTTTATGCTGATGATAATAACAATAATAATACGTAAAATAAAAAATCGTTCAGCTGTAACATCCTTTCGGTGCCTAGCTGCCAAGTCACCCAAAGGAAGCAAGAGGGGTGGGATACTGCCAGGTTGAACAAGCCTAGACAGGGGAAGTCGAGAGGCAGAGGTCGGGTTTGAACCACGGACCTTCCGGTCGGTAAATTCGCGCTCTAACCACTGAGCCATCTCGCCCTAATAATACGTAAATACAGGACTGTCAGTGGACTTTTGAGTGGGGGGATTGGGAAGGGAGCAATGCATTGAAGGCAATAGCTTGGATGCGCGAGCGCCACTGAAGGCACGACTGGGTGATTTCGGGCCATGTGTCTAACCACTGATATGTCCCGTCTCGGGGTCCCCATCCAGAAAGACAACGATGACCAGTGCAGCTGAGTTTGCTGGTAATGGGTTTCATACTTTGCTGTCAAGTCATTGTTTGACCTCCCCTGGCTCGTTTCCACCCTTTGCGTGGTTGTGCGAAAAGCACCCTTCGAGGAAGTTGGTCGACGGAGCACGTGGCCAAGCCAGCGCAACCTATGCAGTGTGATCAGTGGGTGAGTTATTTCTTCTGAATACTAACTCCGTACTTAGCAACTGTCGATAGAGGGAGCGGCAGTGGTGCGCAGTACTGTATCTCTCGCTCACCGCATATCCTCCTGCCAGAGAGGTTACGAATAAATGGAGGCTTTTCACAGCTAAACTCCATTCTGCATCCTTCCAGGAGGTCTAGCTAAACAGTCGAAGCGTTTGTAGCTGGGCAATGTTTTGCTTGACCAAAGCTTGGTCAGGCCGAATAAGTATGTTGCCAGGTTGCTTCTTTGCAAATTCTACGATGATTCTAACTCGTTGTTTTAATCACCATGTGTGCTTTACACTGAAGTGTGTTGAAGTTTGGATAGGCAAATTTGACAGTAGTTGCGTAGTGTGCGTACTCTTATTTTTTCGAGGTTATGTTTCTTTCTGAAAAGTCCTGATTGCGTGTAAGCCAAATTACAGTGCCAGAGAACTGTGGACAAGTCGGCTTGCGAGCCAACGGAGCTGGTGAGCTATTTGGTATTGTTTTGAAAGATAGTCAGTGTCGAAACGGACTACCCCCCGGTGGTATCGATAGCAGTCCGCTCTTGAGATTCACGCATCGGTGGTCGTAGCCAGCAATAATTTTGCTGTAAGGACACACAGCAGAGGATGTCATTACTCGTCCAGTTTTGCTCGGAGTGGCAGATGAACAAACCATGAGGCGAAGTGGGAAACTGGGTTTATAAGAATATATCTTCGATTAACAGCCAAGGAAGATGTAATCCGAGTAGTTAACATCCCTGCATGTGCCTTCAACCACATTGTCAGCCCCTATCGGTCACCATGTCTCTTCCATCCTATTCAACCAAGTCGAATGTAGCCGTGGAGTGACATGGACCTCAAGACCGTATGACAACGGCGGCGTGCTGTGACGTGGGGGTCCACATGCCAATTTTCAATTGCCATGACCAATTTCAACGGTTGAAGACAATCAACTATGCATCAGGAAAGCCGGAATAGGTTGTCTCCTGGTAACGATATAATATTGTAAGGATGACACAAGTCTCATTCAGTCTCATTCAGGTTTTAGGATGTGCGAGTTTTGGATGCTGACACAATAGAACTTTGAAAGTACAATCCAACGCAGCATACACAAAACAAAGCTCCGCTGGTATGGAAACGTAAAAAGTGATGAGCGATTACAGACAATTTTATCGACCGAGTGAACTGAAAGCAACTGAATGTTATTGATTTTTTACATGCTCTATTTCGCTAGAAAACGGACACCATCCTCAGATTAACATCAGTTTTGTGGGGAAGATCTTGGGAGATGGGAAAACATTCCTCGTGAGCGGTAGAGTGTAGAGGACTGAGTAGTTTTATGGAAAGATGAATGCTTTGGCGAATAACACATCAAATTGTGTTAATAGTGCTGTAAGAATGTACCTTCATGACCTTTTAACGTGGGAGATGAACAGGTTGATCAAATACGTGAGCGCTGACGTCCTGACCAACTGATCGGGCTGAGTTAGCGGCAGCCAGTGTGCCTTCAAGCAACTGCTACTAGTCTAAACATAACACTTTGGGTCTTTAACAGAGCTGTTCACCCTGTCCTTATTTTGTTCCCGTACAGCTTGGTTTTGACAGTTCGGAGTTTAGGGGCCTTTGACCTTAGATAACCATTAAAAGCTCGCCACTTAGAAAAGGTTCTAGATTGTGAGACTCTAAAGCAATTTGATGACCTGCAGCATCTCTCTTGGTTCTTTAAACTACGACTCTTAGGAAAGATGGGCATCTGCTAAGTAAGATCGAAGATGATCTTCAAACAGACCTTGGCCCCCACATTGTGCCAGTAGAAATGAGTGAGAATTTTGTTGAGGGTTACTGAAAACTCTTCGACAGTCCACAACCGGTTTTGCTTTCATTATTCAGGCCCGTAGGTTCTAGCTAAACCCAAATTCTAGGAAATACACCAATTTGTTCTTACAGGAACTCAGCCAAACCTCAGCTGATCCTGTCGTTTATAAAATTTTTCGGCTGAGATTCAGCTGAGTTGGTGTGCAAATGAGAGTAGTTGACTGATGTCTTTCAATTCATCCTAAAGATATGACATCATGCGTTACAAAGTTGAAGAATATAATATATATATATATATATATATATATATATATATAATATAACATTAACGCTGACCGTCGCAGGTCCTCTGAAAGTGGCAATTCTACAATCAAGCTAGACTATCAAGCACTTTAGATTGCATTAGGTAATCAGTCTGTGAGGTATTCTTGCAAAGTCTCTTTTGACTTCGTCCATAGTGTAACAAATAAGACTCGTCATGTATGAGTGCACAAAAGTCAATTGCGTTACGTCATCACGTGACCAGTAATTTCAGTCAAACGTCCAAGCACTTCCAGTTCATGCACACAGCGCGATGCATGCCTACTGGACTTGGTGGCTATTTGTGATTTGCACCTTTTCGAGCCCCAGCATAAATGCTAAGCCGTTTGATGAATATCGACTCTCAGGTGACGAGGACAAACATTTTCTCACCCGTGTTGACTATGTCGACGAGACAACCGATGGTGACTTTGAACGACCGGAAGAAGACAACGAAGATGATGAGATGACCGAAGATTATTCCCGTGATCGTCATGAAGATGACGATTTAGTAGAAGATGAAGAGGATGAAGAACTGTTAAGGAAGGCGCGAAATACAAGACTGAGACGTACACATGGTTCGTCGAGAGATTATTTGGAAGAAATCATAAGATTGCTGCGAACCTATGGTCCTATGATATGGCGAGCTGTAAAGTACTTTGGTTAATGCCTTGCCACCAGAGTCAGGTAATTACTCTGCTTAGTTCCTTCTTACATGATGTGTACATGTTTATATTATACTATTGAGAACATCATCAAACCGAAGTTTATTATCGGTATGACATTTTCTGCTGTTACTCTGGTGGGATCGAGTGATCCAGTTTTGTGTCGAACAAAGAGTTTGTATCGTTGTCTTTCTCGAGTTTTGTTGAACTACAAATGAAGGAACATTGAGGTGTAAACCAACAGTAAATACATAAAAGCCGACACAACTAATACAGTGCGTTCCATTTAAGAACCCTCTACTTGTACGATCAAACAGTTGTACAGAGCACTGACTATGAGCTGCCCTGGAATGTGACCGAACGGTGACCAAATATGGCCAGCAGTTTTGAAGCCGTTTTTGAGAGGTTAGAAGAACTCCGTTAAGTTGTAGTTTTTGACTGGATGCTTCCCAAATGTTTTCGCCACAGTGTGCTGGAGTTAACCCTCAGCTTCTTATCAAGATGTCTTCTGTTGATGGTCTAAACCTGCGTGTAGCCAAATCAAATCAACAGCTAGTTGTTTATCTACTAATGGTCTTTTGTCACGCCCATCATGTGGGCAATCATGTTGGTAAATGTGCCGGTTGTTGGCCAGTTTACGATATCTGTTTTGTTCCTTAATAGAGGAGCAGACAACAAATTACTAATAAAGCGGGATGGTATCATTTAAAACACTTATCAACCGCAAGTGTGTGACATGTGAACTAAAGACCAGGTGTATCCAGGTTTATCCAAAGAACTTTGAATGTCGCATTCAAGCAGACTTATCATGCTGATGAGCTCCAGTAAGAACGAAACTCGAGTTCAGTGCTTCCACCCTTCAGTGTAGACTTACCAGAATGATTGGGCGAGGACAGGAGGACGACTGTTCAAACGAGAGTGATGTGGGAGTGCACTGTACGATCAAGATTGTTGTGACGAGCAACAAGGGCGTGCCCTTGTCATGGCTCAAAAGACCTGTAGACGTACTTTCAAAAGCAAATCCATCTACATGTGCGGTGAAGGTTACACTGAAAGTAGGCTTGAAGCACGAGCAAAAGAACATGTGCCTCAGTATCTCTTACGTGTGTTGAGCCAGGCAGACCGAAACAAGTCTGCCGTGACCGATCGTGATCCTCTGTCACCCTCTTGACCGCGGTTGCAGAACGTCTGGAAACTTCTGGCCTTCACTTCCCCTCGATTTTGAATTTTGGATGTCCGTCTGTATTGCACACATCACAAACTTCTGGTCAATGAGATAGTGTTAAGTAGTACCGTCCTTCAGAAACTGTCTTCTGATATCGTTCTTCGGATTCGCGAAGGGAACTAGATACTTTACAAGTCACTAGTAATCAGTCGGATAATGAAATTACGAGGTGGGAGATAAGATGTGATTTGATTATTTTATCTTCATTGACCGACAAGTGTGTTAGCTTTCATTTTGCAGTACAAACGCGGTATATCCTGGTTTTACCGTCGTTCGTCACAATAACACCCTCACCTTTCGCTCCCACATGAGCTTGTGCATACAATCAGGAAATCTTCCTGTTGATTAACTTGTCATACACTTGATACCCTTCATGAGTCGCCTAAATCGGGACAGTGCCGCAAAAGCACGGTCTACTACTCACTGTCATGACAGTAGCAATGCCATAACAAAATTACCTGTGTGTTACCGAATTTTATTTGGCGCCCTTTCGACTGGTAGATCAACAGCGGCAGTTGGGTGACGCAATAATGAAGGCAAACAGTACGAAAACAAAGGCAGTGTCTTCCTAATCTAAGAGCTAAGTTGGTCTTCCCTTCAGTTAATATTCAACTGGCTGTGACAGCCGTAATTAGGTTACATTTGTTCAGAATTCACATCACAAATCTAAACTGTGCCGTGTCTGGTTTCCTCGTACGCTTCCTTCTTTTGCTTTGTCATAGATACAGCTGGGCGTATCAAACGCTTTTCCCCAAAATAAAGATGGGCGACAAGCTGTTTTGTCGCGCTGACGGCTTCCACAACTATTCAGTGGAAATGTTTCTCAGTATTATCAAACAAACTTTTAAATATGATATTTTGTGCGAAAGACGGTATAAAAACCCGCAAGACAAACTTGTCAACAGATCGTGATCCTGGGCAAGCAAAAGCGGATCAATAGCGACGTTTTGGTGACTGGCCTTGCTTGTTAGTTTGTGCGCAACTCAACCGCTGTTAGATTTCTTTCCGATTTTTGATTGATTTTCTACAAGTGCAGAATTGCCATGTGGCCTCAGTGCAAAAGATTATTGATGCGATACGGATTTTAATATTTCGTTAGCACAGTCTAACAACGATCGATATTATGCTGGTGGCAGAAATCACTCGGGGTCATTCAACTCAATAGAGGTAGGGGTTGTTTCATTATGTCACTTCCATTGATGATGTACAAACTCGATTTCCGATTTACTGATCAATTTTCTGACATCTCGAGTAGTGTGTCAACTGAAACGTGGAACAGACATTCGGTTGAAGAACGAGACATTCAGCTGGGATTCAGTTGAGTCTCTCGTGAAAACCAAATTGGTGCGCAAATGAATATAGTTCTCGAATTGCGCCAAAATTGGGCTCAAGTAAGACAAAACTTTGACGAAAACTCGGGGACCTCCCCTTTTTTTCATAAGCCCGAAGACGAAGGACGAAACCGGTCATGGGCTGCCGAAGTTTCCACCAGCCTTATGAGTATATTTTCATGAAACTTCATGAAAATACACTGCCATATCCGAATATCTTGCCAAGTGAGACACCAGGCCTCCTTTGTGCAGCATATTCAGTTGAAGAATATAAAAGAACGAGAGATTCAGCTGGAATTTAGCTGAGAATCAAGTTGAAACTAAATTGGTGTGCAATTCAGAGTATTTGTCAAACGTTTCCGCTCGAATGTAATTCCACCGACATAAAAGGTGGGAATTTGCACTACCGATTTCCCGGGTATATGAGCCGTGTTCATATGTACGATTTGCTTTTATATCGTGATCACTGGTGCTGAGCTCACAACAGGTCTGATTGCGCAGTGCCTCTTATAGACACGCGGTTGCACTCAATGTGATAGACAACCCTGACGCTATCACCCCAAACCAGCAGAAGAACCGTTAGGTCGTTCATAGAAGATGATGCAGACATTTCCCTCCATGTTGTGCTTAATTGTGACTACGTAAAACTACCTCAATGTGCCTGAAGTATGAGTGGTATTTTCCACTCGGCCTTCGCTCAGTGCGAGGAAAATTTTAACCCAAAGTTCTTCACTCAGTACTCATGGTGTATGTACCCTACGACATTGTGCCATGTGATCGACTGACTAATTGTGGCTTCATTAATGCCTCAGTGGGATTTGACGACACGAGCCTTGGTTGTTGATTAAGCGGCTGTTGATCTGTTCATCAGAATTGAAAACGAGGAGACATAATCAGTGACGGTTGGACGATGATACTGATGTCCGTCGACTGGTGATGGAACGTTTGCAAGCTGACTGCTAAGGTCAGCGAGACGATCAGCACTCACTTGACCGGCGGTCAATAAACGCGCCTTTTCACTGTCTGCGAACCTCCTGGCCAATTGGAACAAGGTTTACAGCGGACTTGGAAAACCAGTAATTATAAAAGTTCTCCGTCATCATAAACGGAAACAAAGCTTTTCTGTTCCAAGTTAGGCTCAAGTTCTTAGAAGAGCTACTGATGGCCTCGTTGATAAAAGCATGATGACACGTTTGTAGATTACTACTATCTGTCCATCCATCTCGCAGAATTTATGCATCTGTCGATTACACTGTTGAACGAACTGTTTGTTCCTAGTTGAATAATTATGGGTTCATAAAGAAAACTGCCCACAAGATTGTTGAAAACTCTTCGAGAGCCCAACCTGTGAGTGGTTTCCCTTATAAAAATATGCTGCTATATCTCGAATATCGTACCAACTGAAACATGAGGTAGCCTTTGTACAGCATATTCAGTCGAAGAATATCATAAACGAGAGATTCACTTGAGTCTCCCGAGAAAACCAAATTGATATGTAAATGAGTGTACTTGTCTAAACTGTGGCATGGTGCTATTGGCGACATATTATGGTGATGCCAAATAAAATCTGTTGGTACCTGGTGATTTGCTGTCTTGCGTTTGATTTTAAACAAGTTCCGAACCCATAAAATACAGTTTTATGGGGTGGGAACTTGGAACAACAATTCAGACCTATCAAGAACAACACTTAATATCACAGCTACTTTACCGGCCACTGCATTCACACGGTTGTGTATATGGCTGGCTGGGATCCACTACTGATGTGAGTTATTCACTGGACGCATGAATATAGTGAATTGACCGTCACAAGTGGTGTGTATACAGGCAAATGTGGAGTTGCATGCAAGCTAGTGATGGAATAAAATCGGCGAGCAAACATGCAGATATCTGTTGAGAGCCACCAACCGGCTCAAGTACGATGGAATAGCAAGGAGTACCGGCATTAGGCTTTTTCTCCCCACTGAGGGACTGGCCGCCAGTTCTTCCAAGCTTCAGTGGGATACCCCAAGACAAATTAACACAATGATGTCTTCTGCGGCACACCGATTACTATACCAGTGAGTTGGGAATGGATAGCCCGGTGGCAGACCAGTAGTTGAACGGCCATCGGTACAGTCCTCTCGTTGTATGAAAGTAGAGTGGGTAGGTCGAGCGGACTTACGTCAAGCACAGTAACTGCACCGCTGTTCGTAAAAGCTTTTTTCTAGGTGGAATCCCAACACACTAGTTGGCAGAAGAACCCTGAGAGAAATCAGGTGGTTGGTCTCCAGCTGTAAGCATAGTAACCGCAATACCGGGGAATTTGTAAACTACCTGAACAATAGCAGTTTGTAAGCCTATGAAACTGTGCTGTCATGTGACATTAGTTCAACCGTCGTATCAACTAGTCGCAAACTTGCATAGAGGATCATGATAAACGCAGTTCAAAATCGACCTAACCATCCATGAACATTGGAACCGGATACACATATCAACTATGGAAATACATTCTTCTGGTTGGTACTACCACTCACCGAACTTCGTTTGTGGATCCGCCATTTGGCCAACACGTTTGAGGACAGAAGGAAAACTTAATGCAAGTTAAACGATACATTTTTGAATTTTGAAATACAAGAAGCTTAATGGTGAATACCCGTGGTACGCCTGAGGCTTGCGAATATTGGAAGAAACTACATGCCGGCGGTGCATCCGCCGATGGATCACAGAAATGTAACATCCAAGATCTACTCAAAAGAGTATGAACCGATTCGGCGCATTCGGCCACCAAAGACAGAAGAAGGCCCTAAGGAGCACAACGGCTATCCCATAGAATCTATGAAGATAAGGTTGCGGGAAACAAACCCTCAAACACAACAGCAGCGGGAACAACACGAACAGGCAAATAGACGAGCAGATTTTGCATGCTCAAAACGAACAGCAAGACTAGTACAACTGTTGCTCCAAAATTGCTGCCGGACTCTGAGGATACACATTATGATTATTAGGATACATAATAAGTCATCACCTACCAAACTGATTTTAGTACAGCGCATTCATTTAGGTAAGCCATATCGCCAAATGACCTGAGATCGAAAAATTCCGTCAACAGTTTAAGCAAGGTTAGAACGGAAAAACCTCATTGATTGGTTGCAGTACGATTTCTAATCCGGAAAACCAGTTGAAACTTTCAAATTCGTGGTCCTAATTTGCTGAGGGAAACTGCCCGCATCGAAACTTGTTGACATGAGTTTATAGTGAGTCGAGCGACAAAGACCCTCTCAGTTCGACGTTTCCTTGATACACTATGAATATGCTTCAAAGTGTCACCCGTCAACTATCGGCAGGGGTCACAGTATTGTATAAACGATAATCGACTTCCTATTCAATGTACGTCCTGAAGTCAGCTTTTGTTCGCTGTAGAAGTGGGTTGATGTTGGTCACTTTATCATTGGAGTGTCGAACTGCGAAAAATCATAAATACTGTCTAGCGCGTGCACAGTAATTCTGCTGAAACCTTGCACTCAACAACTCGGCAGACTAAAATTTATGACTGACTTCCCAAAGCTGCACAATGCCAAACCAAATGGGTTTCGTGTCTCAATTGATCTTTCCAACTAAGATTTGATAAATGAAAGCAAACTCCCATCACCAAACTGGCGCTGTAGACAGCTGGCAACAAAGTATTAGCACATTTAAAATTCACTAAGGGGCCTGCTTGTATCAACCTTATTGTTAAGAACGTTAGCAGATATCCTCCAAAAAGAATCTCGTATATTTATTTTACACTGCAACGTTCAACGATGGTTGCAGCTCAAGGTCGACAGATGGTGTGACGTTGGGTTGGCCACTAAAAGAGCCCATCACAAGCAAGTAACACTTTACCATGTCGTCACGATAACCCAGCTTGTTGTGAAGTCATGGGCCAATAGCAGTGACCCAACAAACTCCACAGGAAGTGCGTGTGCAACTTCATCGACTGTGAGTGGGAACTGCTATCATGCTACTTCAAGCGACGGGGGGACGTTGATAAGAATTCCACTCAGATATTTAACTACTCAAATGTTGTTAGTAGTTAGCCGCCGATCTGCACCCACAGTTAGCGAAGGGTCAAAAGACAGACAGGCGAGAATATTAGTCAACGAATGCTCGTGTCCGGGGTACTAAAATAAAAATAATCATGAACATACTATTGAAGCAATAAAGTGACTGTACTGTGCTGCACCATGTATATCCATGCACCATGCAACAACCACCTACGGCAGCTGAGCGACAGCGCCTGAACACTGATGTTATGCTGTCGATGATGATGACAGTGACGAATGCGCTGCATAAGTAGAAAGCAGTTTAAATCCAAAATATTAGATTGGTAGTGTTTGATATATCTAGGGGCCTCATGGGTTCCATCAGTCGCTCGACACTAGTGGTATCTGTACCATTTTCAAGCTCCCAGGCGAACATCTTCGAAGGGTGTCCGCAGTTAACAGTGAGTACACTGTGGATATCATAAGACGGAGTAATTGCACTTTGTAAATAACCACAGTTCACGGAAAATGCAGAGGCACCGAGAACCTAATTCGATAAGACCGACCTGCCTTGGTAAATTGTAGAGGAATCATCGTGGTATTAGAAGCAAAACAGTACAGAGTACTGGTGGAGTTAGGAAAACAGTATAAAATTAATAGTAGTTGAAGGGGATACGAAGCTCTCGAGGAAGACGCAATGACACGCCGGTAACCCTCAAATTGGAAAGCCGATCACTAGAGGCAAACCCAAATTAACTTCGTGGAAGGTACGGGGTTTTTGAAGTTGTGAATTTTATGGGAACTTAGCCTATTCCGGCTGCACGTTTCGGTGGTATGTTGCTGACGCCTTTTTGTGTAAGTGAGCAAACTCTCAAGGTCACTGACCACCACCGATTCGCATGCGATTACCAGTTAACGAAATCGAATCGCAGCACAGTCTAAAGGTTTAGTAACAGTTACAGAATTTCCAATGAAAATTCCACATAGGTGGGTACTTAAATAACATTTGGATCCCTTATACTCATCAGACCTAACAAATTAGATAAGTTTGTTCAACGAACTTTGGCACAACAGTTTTTTGGCGACGCTCGTCTTACGTGCAGTATAATAACCTAAAACAACTTGATGCATAGTTCCAAACTTATACGAATATGCATCTCTGTGAAAGATTCTCATTCTCACTTTTGCACAACCAACCGGGAGATAATGTAGCCTTTTCAGATAATTTGCACGTGAACCGCCACCATCTTGGTTGAAGGTCTTTCCCTTTAAAAAGCATGACCTAATTGAGCTCGATTGCATCATAAGGCGCAAAGCGACCTTCGGGAAATTACGCTAACCATTGCTCTTCATTATGATAACTGCCCGCGTTGTCACTTACCTGGTCTATTTGTCGTAACTGTTGGTCCCGTATCTATGCGAGCCGCTGATTATAAGGCCTCAGTTACACCTGATAGCCTAATCCAACGGCCAATGACGGTTCATACTACTCATAGCCATACGCGTTGTCCTTTATCACGGCTGCTTATCTTAACCGCTAGGCCCATGTCCATGTACGACGATGACTGAGGCCTCAACTATGCACGATAGTCTAAGCCAGCGGCCAACGATGACCTTCACCATCATAACCTTGTGCGTTGTCGCTCCGCCATACCCAGGATTGAAAAGTTAAAACTACTATCGGCGAAATTTTCTTATTTATTGAATGGACTGGTGCAACCGTAATGGGGAGTCACGCCGTTTCGTTTGCCGCAAACCAGTCTCACCTGACTATGAACCTGAAATGAAATATGCGTACTCCACTCAACTTTGTTTACATCTTGGGCAAAATTGTTCAGAGAAAACCTACTCGCTCGTCCCATTGTGTATACTGAAGGATCCGTGTGTACATTGATGTTGCAACGTTAAGGGTAAGTGATCATACTCATTATTTCCAAATCCAAAACACAAGGAAACACTTGGAGAAACCAACCTTTCCACAACATTTCCCACCGTCTTTACGCAACCACCATGCTGAGCCATGGTAGCCATTAAAAATATGAATTCCGCGCCCAAAGTTGACCTTCAATACGCTTAAATTGTTCAACAAAACTGCGACCATCTGGGGAGATTTTTAGTTTTCTAATAAATACCGTCAAATGCTAAAATCTCATGTAAAAGTTTCTATTGTTCAAACTATATTTTAAGAGAAATTTCGGATGTGCATCTAAGGATCGGCAATTGGAAACTGTCCGTTTGTATCTACGTAGAATGGTGCGCCATATTTTCAATGCCTTTGAAGCGCTATTAGTCATTTGGGCATGGCTGTGGGGACTGCAGGTATGAAGGTACTTGATAAAATAATGATCTGCGGTGACTTACAGTATTTGCAACTTTAGGTGGACCGTAAATAACATTGTAGTTGGTTGCATTAAATGACATATCCTCCATTCGCAAGGGGACTTTTTAATAGGTCCAAATTATTAATCGGTGTAAAGGGCCTGCCTTAGTCTTGTTGATTTGGGATACACCCATCGTCCGGTCACTTGATCCGGGCGTCTGGTTGACTCTGGGACGTGTGCTACCACGAATCACATGGAATGGTTTTGGTCAGAAATGAAGGAAACAATTCAAACTGTCTGTGGCTCACAATGCTTATCACGATCAGGTCGTTTCAATGAAATTTTGGGCTAGCATTGTTTGCATTCTTTAAAACAAGTTTCATGGTCATGCCGATAAAAATGATGCTGTTCCGTTCTTACCTAACTGTTAACTCCTATAATAACCTTGATTTTTCCTAGTTTGTAATAGGACTGTGAACCCGTTGTGCACACTATTATCGGTTGAACGGGAAACTGGCGACATATGCAACCTGACGAGGTCGAATTCCGGGGAGCGCAATTGTATGGATCCACCTGAAGTAATGAGTGTTTGGGGCTCACACTAAAAGGAAAAGGGGCAGTTTTTCTGAATGGCCACATTCCATGATGCAAATGAACTTGTCTCAGCTATACGTGATTTGGTTTTTCAAGGTTCGATAACACAGCCGGGTGTGCAGGTCTATATAAGATGTTTGTCAACTTCATCCATCCTCAGAATTTGCCAATGGCGTGCGTGAAAGGCTTCCAAGTTTTGTCGGTGGTTCCAAGAACTTACAAAATGTGATCGCTTGTATTGAATCTGATATGATGATTCCCAGAATGGTTCAAACGCCCGGCTGTGTGCTCGGTGATTTTCCATTTCTTCCATGTCGCTTCCCTTGTACATGCCATCTACATTGCCACACTAACACTCCGTACGACGTTGGTATTCTAGCACGTGTGCGTGTCCCTGCATAAACCAACCCAGCTTTCTCCGTTCTCTGCCTGATTGGCCAGATTTATTCTGCTATGGTAGCCGTGTGTTTGCACTACGTGTCAGAATCACGAGCTGAGCTACCGTCCCCTCGCCGTTATCTGGTGTACAGACTTTGACACAGTGCTGTGCCAGTCAACAAGGGACTGGCGTCCTTGTTGTTGACACCACGAACGTGGACATGTGAAGTTTGTTGTGCACTTTTGCTAAGTTATGTGTCAGTAGCACTGTAGTTTTTTTCGGTCTGGTGATCGTGGGTTCAGCGTAGTAACGAGAACGTTTTCGCTGCTATGGAGGGTGCTGAGCAATGCGATAAAGGACCACGTGGTAACCGTCATTGGTTGCACCAGTGATGCCCAGGTTTTCGGCATCACTAACGACCTATAGGCTCCGGCGCTGATCGGTCAGCGGCCTCGAGGTACTCGTGTAATGAGCCACTAATTCATCTTATAACCCACATTGATTACAAATTGCAAAACACAACATTGAAACGGGTTTGCAAACAGTGGGCTGCTATGAAGCAATCGGAAGATAGCGAAAATGAGATTTACATTTACAAAACCTGGTAGTTAGCAGCGTCAGAATGATTCTCCAAAATTGAAGCCATCATTCCTTACCTATGTTTAGCTGGATGAGAAAAACTGCTTGACACCGTGTCCCGCGGCGTAACCTTACACAAGAAGGCAGCTTCCACAGGTCGGGTTAGGTATACCGTATATTCTCAACGAAGGTGTGGTACTTTGATTCTGGCGCGGAAGTCCCACCACGCCTAAAGCTAGTTTGGAAAGATAGTGGCCCACACCTTCTGTAGGTGTGCCCCAATCAACTACCATAGGCGGAAGTTTTTTACAGGCCTTATCACACTTGGAGAAAGTTAGGTGGCTAGTGAAACCGGTCTCTTTATCGACAAGGCACTACTGGAGCACTACTGATGTAGCCCCATACTCATGGGCAACCAGGTCATTTGCCCACTTCGAAACTTCAAAAATTCCTCCCTCCTGCAGCGGCTGATTACAAAAGTGTTGGTGGCATTCGCATCTGCCATAAGAATACCATGTTGCGGAACAATCGCTCGAAGATTTTACCACAAGTAAATGAAATTCGGATGTTGTCTGAGCCTACTACGTTCATAGTCGTCGGCTGCGACACCTCACGATTGCCATTCTGACGCCGTTCAGCTAAACTACAGCCACAGTGGCTTCTGGGGCTTGGGCCCCGGAGTGCTGTGTTCCAGTTGCATAACCCCTTCAATTTAGCCGAGTCTCCAGCACATTTTTTAAACCTGCTGTTGGAATGAGGGGTAATTGCGGTCACCGGTCTTTTACTGAGCCAGGCAAACAAGTTTTAAACGTTGTGACATCAGCTGAAGTGACATAGCCGGTGGATGGTTGTGGGTCGCAGGAATGGGCAGCACCATTAGAACCGCTTGAATATGTAGCCTCTATTGGTAATTAAGTGTTTGCAACCTAACCTCTCGGCTCAGCAAACAACCAACTACCGACTACAGAGTGTGAGCTGCTAATGCTGTCTTCGACAGGGAGCAACTATTATACTAGGTGGGTTTTCCCCTGACCTTTAACGAAATGAACGCGCTGCTGTATTTGCTCGCAGGCCCTGCGATATAAATCTAGATTAGTCTGCTAAACTCGTAACCCGTTTTTAATTCAAAAAAGCGGACGCCCTTTTTTTTACAATTTTTTGTCACTTTGTCAACTAGTTGAGAGTAAAACATCCCTTTTTGAGGGCACCGTGAACCACCTTGCAAAGTTTGGTGCTTCCATTTATCACAGCAGTTTTGACGATCGGATGAGAAACTGAAAATTACGTAATCCTACAGGGAAGCCGATTTCTCTCTTACTCACTGTTTCAGGAGAAAATTTGACCCTGCATTTTCCCGGGCACTCAGTAGATCCGCAAATAGAGCCGTAGATCTTCAGACGCGACTCTTACTTTTGGTATTGCTGGTCGTCTGACCTAGGTGTGAGTTGAGCTTCCACTAGGGACTTAAAAGACTCATCAGCTTGAATTATTTCGTACGTTCACGGATTCACGGACTGATACACAGGATCGAGGATTGTGCACAACTTTCCCGGGTCGGTTGTGTTCTTGTCATTCTGCGGTTGTCGTTCACCTGAAAGGCACAAACAAAAAAAGGGTGTAGAACTGCTCTTTAAGTTCTCAGCGCAGGGCAGTGATTTTGCCAGCACGAGGACTCGCATAGGAAAGTGTCTAGTAGTGCTTTGAACAGGGTTCTAGAAGGAGCGTGGACAACTGTCGAAGGAAGGTTATTCCACGCAGCTACTGCACGAAATGAGAAAAATTTTGCCAAATAAATGTGTTCGCTCTGAGCTTGAAAATCTTCCTACCATGTCCCCACCGTGTGTTTGCTGGCTCAACCATGAAAAACCTGTTGGCCAAACCTTGTTCAAACAGGGAATAAGTAAGAATTAGGTCTCCTCGGAGGCGGCGATGTTCGAGGGGAAAGAGGTCAAACGCCGCGAGACGCATTTCGTAGTCCACGGATTTAAGGCCAGCAACGATTTTCGTAGCAGCTCTCTGGACACGATCAATCAGGGCTAAGTCCTTCGTGCGCCCTAAGTAGACGAAATGGTTGGCATATTCAAGAAGCGGTCTGACGTAGGCCCCATAGAGTGTTTGGAAGTCCATGC
>SJOL01011346.1:1170747-1183079 GCA_004794785.1 Opisthorchis felineus | reverse complement strand
TTTCGAGGGCTGCTTTTCATGTGCAGGGTTTGTTTCGCCCCGTGGGAGCCCGATTTGCGCGGGCCTGTTATCTTTGGGGGACGGAGTTTTTTCCCACGTGGGCAAAAATTTCGGCGGTTGCTACTTGTAGCTCTTTCAATACCGCCTTTTGGACGACCGGGTTTGCTGTTGTTTATGGACCTGGGGCAAACTTGCGTCTGTTTGGTTTCTTGGGCATTGGTGCGCGGTTTGATCGGAAAGGTGTCTCTGTGGGGCATTGAACGCTGGGTTGCAGCACCGAGAAGTAGTTCTTTTGGCGCTCCCATGAGGCTCGTTTTCGCAGAGAACTGCACCTTGAAGCCAGCCAGTAGCTTTTTGATTTGGCGAACCTTATGTAGCTTGTTTGGCTGCAGTCGCCTTTCTTTCGCGTTTGTGTAAACCCCCGAGTTGCCCGCGATCAGCGTCGCCAACTGGGTGTACGAGGGGCTATCCGGCTCGTTGTGGTCAGGCTTGTGGCTTTGTCTATGGGAGTCCTGGTCGACGACTGAGTCGACAATCGAAGAGCTCACTTCGGACGGAGTGGAGCTGGAGATGGGCGACTTCACATTCTCAGTGGACTAGGGTTTTTGCAGCATTCCCCGATATCAAGGTCAACGCATGTGGTTTCTGGAGAACGACCCCCAGGTAATCAGCTTGCTCTCTCTTACGCGTCTGTTCACTAGAGACGCCGTGGCGGTCTTTATTGCCGCATCAGAGAGCTGGATGACTTTCTTCGCATCCAGCGGACCCGGGATGGATAGCGCAAGGTACTCGCTCAGCGAAGAAAGTTCTTCATCAACTTTCGTCCATGTCGCTGTATTCTTTGCATTTGCATCCTCCAGAGCTTTGGAAAGAAGCTCCAGTTTCGCTTCAAGTGTCCCGATTAAAGCGGAACAGTCACACTGGCCTATTTGATTTTGCGGTGCAGGTTTGGTTCCGTTTTTGGTGGCCGTCTTCTTAGTTGTGGAAAGCACTGCTCACCTAAGGTAAAGGCAACTGGCGCAGACAAACGGATCAAGAGAGTTGGCCAGGTGGTTTATCTGGTCGTCCTGTAAATCAGTGCATTTAAAGTGCCACCAAGTCTTGCGGGAGTGGCATTGTATACCACGTCTTACGTTCGACGGACACCCATTTCGTCCACATCTGTTGTGGTCCATCGATGGCTGCGGAGAGCAGCTTGTATTGATTTGGGTCAACATTGAGAATGAGTGCAAAATAAGAACTGAGTGCAAACTGACAGGTGTTATCACGTAAATGTTATGTTAGAGTGAAGAAATTCAACAAATGACACGTGTGAACTTTATAGCAGATTGAACAGTGAAAGAATTCTATCACAAAATCCCACGAAGAGAAAACGAAACCGATTTCGAACGTACCGCGCTAGGAAAGTAACATGTGTGGCCGAAACAATGGCAAAATGTTGCCACTTACGATGACAGCAATCAGAAAGTCTTTGTTTTGAATCCCCAATTTGGCTAATTTCTCATGGAATGTACAGACTACCCTTCAAAACAGCCGGGGGAGGCCTATTATTGGAGTCATGCTTTTTAAACAGGTAGCAGCTATCATTGTCGGACTTAACTCATGGCTTTACTGATCATCTACGCGAGCAGTGCCCCCAACGCCGCAAACATATAGGGCACGATGCTTGCCCATTGTCCGAAGAATGGCACCGGCGTCAAATGCGAACTTCTAATTTTTAGAGATTCATGTGCCATAGAACTCTCCTGGACTGATCAAAAAGCACCTGATACGCGCGCTTAGGGTAGCACAGTTTGTACACAGAGAGCCAAGTGCAGTACGTATCAGGAGCCGTGCCGTGGCAGTGTAATCAGTCAACACCCATACCACGTTCGCTTTGCGTTAGGTCACCGAAAGATTTTGTGAACAATGTCTTGCTATCACCACTTGTATGGCGCAGCCACATGGTCAGTAGTACGCGGTAAACTATTGCCTTCCCCTGGGTCCCCGAATAAATACAACAGGCCATTTAACAAAGTAGCCATGGAATAATAGAACGGACAAGGTGTGATAAGGGCTACAAAAAGAAAAGCTGATCGAAGCAGTCTGGAATGTGAGCACATCGCATCGCACCAACATAACTGACAAGATTAGGTACTGCAGTGGTGGCCCAGGAGTGCGCATAAAAGCTAGCAAAATGCACATGACACGCCAGGGCACCAAAGCTTTCTTCCTATTAGTGTAATAACGGTATTTTCCTCAGCTTAGTTTTCGGTCTGTGCCTCCCAAGCTAGCGCTTACGTCAAAACCAACCACCAAGGATGCACAAGGTATATTAACGCCCAAAACGAAGTCAAAAACATTTGTACAGCGCTTCGTATATACAGTGTAAGCGGTGGCAACTTTCTGGAAATTCGGACGCCTTCTGGATGCGCCATTGGCAACCGGCATTTGGCCAATACTGCGTCATGATTGGCTGTTGGGTCCAGATCTTCGACCAATCACATCTCGGCTTGATGCCGGGGTGGCAAGCGTCCCGAAATTTTGGCCAATCTTGCGCGGGGTAGGCTTCTCGGCCGTAGCAGCACCTGACTGCGAGCGGTAAAGCGGGATCCGTGTGGAATTCCGCCTAACACCTCCCCCTTGAAGTTTGTTGACGTAGCTTCGAAGCCGCGGGTTCACTTGCAAGGGCCTCACTGGCTTGCGGATCCTGTCTGTCCAGCGTCGCGGTCGTAATCCGTGCTCAGGCTGGGCCTCCGACGAAGCAGCTGATGGATTTTCTGGGATGGTGCCGAGATCAAAAGTGTCCAGAAGCAACTCTAGACTCAACTCACTCTGTGCTGTGAGCGGGACCTGCGCCTCTGTCGGCCGGATTTGGTTTGTGTGCCGTATCCACTTGGCTGGGCCAACTTGAATCTCGTAGAGCACTTTGCCGCGCCGGCGAAGAATGAGTCCTGGGATCCACGTAGGGTGTCTGCCGCTATAGTCACGAACCAACACTCTCTGACCTTCGCTGAAGGAGCGCGCAGTTGCTCCATGATGCCGGTTAAACTGTTCTTCCATTCTGGTGTTGCGGCGACTAGCCGGCCTTTTCTGTGGCCGGATAGTGTCATGCGGTGTCCGAACCTTCCTTTGGAGCAGTGCCTCTGCTGGTGACACTCCATCAGGCGAGTTGGGGTTTGGAGTCGCTCGATATGCCAGCAGGAACCTTTGCAAAATCTCTTCCGTTGGTCCCTCCCCTCTGGACTTTTGAAGTGCCCGCTTCAGGGTGTCAACGAAGCGTTCCGCCTGGCCGTTCGACTGTGGATGAAACGGCGGCGAGCGGACATGTGTTATGCCATACTCCCGACAAAAGTTTGCGAACGCCGACGACGTAAACTGACTGCCGTTGTCGGATACGATAGTTTCTGGCGTTCCAAAGCGACTGAACAATCGTCGGAGTTCCAGGACTGTAGTGGCAGTTGTGGGGCTGTTCACCAGAAAAATTTCCGGCCATTTGCTGTAAGCGTCGACCACGACCAAAAAGTGTTGGCCACCCACTGGACCTGCATAATCGATGTGAAGTCGAGACCAGGGTTCGGTCGGTGGCGGCCACGAGCGTAGGTAGGTTTTTACGGGTGACTTGGATGCTTCAGCGCACCGCAGGCAAGATTTTGAGACTTGCTCGATCTGGGAGTCCATCAAAGGCCAGTAGACGTAACTCCGAGCAAGGGCCTTCATCCTGTTTGTTCCCGGGTGCCCTTTATGAAACTGATTCAGGACAGCTGGTTGTAACTTCTTTGGGATGACAACGCGTTCGGAAAACAAGAGGCATCCATCGACTAGTGATAGTGCATCACGCCGGTTAAAGTAAGATCTCAGTTCGTCTTTTGGACAGGTACGCGGCCACTGATTGCGGTGGTACTTAATGACTTGATGCAGCACAGGGTCTTGATCGGTAGCCTGGCGGACCATGTCGGCGGTCACTGGGAGAATGCTAACCGCTTCGGATACTACGCGGTTAACCTCCGGTTCCAAGGCAATTGTTGCAACTACAGTATCTTCTGGTTCTGGCCTACTTGAATCAATGAGGCGCGACAGTGCGTCGGCTTGTCCGAGGCTGGTGGTGGACTGGTACTTTAGCTTGAAGTCATATCCCAGAAGCAGGGTAGCCCATCGCTGGAGGCGGTTGGCAGTATATGCCGGGATTCCTTTCTTCGAGCCAAACACAGCAAGGAGTGGCTTGTGATCGGTCAGTAGGGTGAACTGACGGCCGTAGAGCATTTTATGAAACTTCTTAACGGCAAACACGATCGCCAAAGCTTCCTTTTCTATCTGACTGTAGTTGCGCTCGGCTGATGTCAGGGATCTGGCTGCATGAGCAATGGCTTTCTGGCTGCTATCTGGAAATACATGTGAAATCACTGCGCCAATTCCATAGTTCGAGGCATCCGACGCCACAACGATTTCCAGCGATGGATCGTAGTGTGTGAGTAGCAAATCGGAACTTAGCATGGACTTGACAGAGTCAAAGGCGCGTTGGCATTCTTCTGACCATGTCCACTTGTGGTCCTTGGTAAGTAGCTGGTTTAGTGGGCCTCGGAGGCGATGCATGGCAGGCAGAAACGAACTGTAATGACTTACGAGACCGAGGAAAGACCTAAGGGACGTCACGTCTGTGGGTGCTGGCATCCGTTTGATAGCTTCGATGTTCTCCGGGTCTGGTCGGCGGCCATGTTGGTCAATGATAAAACCAAGGTACTTTATCGACTGCATGAAGAAATTGCACTTTTCTCGGCGCACTCTGAAGCCATATTCTTGAATGCGACCAAGCACGTAATCAAGGCGCTGCCATAATTCGTCGGGGCTGGAACCCATGACAATGAGATCGTCCAAATAGACAGCAACGCCGGGAGCATCCTTCAGCATAGTATCCATTATCTGCTGAAATATGGCTGGGGCTGTTTTGACACCAAATGGCAGTCGGGTATACTGGAACAGACCGCGGTGCGTATTGATCGTCAGAAGTTCTCGGGATTCTTCCTCAACTTCAACCTGGAGGTAAGCATCGGCCAAGTCAATCTTCGCGAAACATTTACCCCCATTCAATTTCGCGAACAAATCGTCTGGAAGAGGCAGAGGGTATTGGTGGGTATCCAGTGCAGTATTGAGACCAGTAGAGAAATCTGCACACAACCGGATGGTCCCGTTAGCCTTCTTCACCAACACGATCGGTGCGGCCCATGCGGAGTAGTTGGTCGGTTGGAGAACACCAGCCTTCTGTAGACGGTCCAGTTCCTGGTCAACGATAGGTAAGGCTGCATATGGTACTGGGCGTTTAGGCCTGAAAACTGGTTTGGCATTGGGGAGGAGGCACAGTCTGGCTCTTGCTTTTGTGCACCTTCCAAGCTCGTCGGCGAATATAGACGCATAGCGTTGTAGGAGGTCCTCAAGTGAACGCTTCGCAACGTGAGTTGGTTTGAGGGCACCTCGGGTGGCTGCGTGCGTGAGGCTGCAAATAGAATTAATTGGCTTCTCCAGCAGATTCAGCTTTTCGATCCAATCCAGCCCCATGAGATCAAGTTTGGGGCATGACGTCAGGTAGCACGTGGCTTGTGCCGTCGAGCCATTGAAGCCAATGGAGCAGTCAACCTCGCCAGTCAACTTCAGTTTACCACCAGAAGCATTACGGGCCCAATGTTCGGTCGGTTTCACATGAGGCTTACCAATTCGTTTCCATGTTCGTTCACTGAGCAGTGTGATGTCGGAGCCCGTATCAAGCTGCAAACGAACTGGGATGTTGTTGATACGAACCGTCACGAACTTCCTTCGGCAAGCAAAATCAACTTTGAATGTCGCCGTCACCGAGTTGGACCGCGATTTGTGGGCCGCACGGTGGTGTGCGGGTGGCTGCGACCTCTGAGATCGACATAAATCTTCTTTGTGGCCACGACGATGACATCTTGCACATTTATGACGCCTAAACCGGCAATAACGAGCAAAATGCCACTCACCGCAATGCCAGCAACTTGTGGGAGGTTTGCTCTGTTTTCGATCGGGCTTGTTGTCAGATTTCTTTGGCGCGCTGGAGTTAATTGCGTGTACACAGCTGCTTGAAGTCACAGGTGACTGGCCGATCATAGCCGTGTCGTGCTTCAGGTTGATGAGGCGTTGACATTCAGTGGTGAGGCTCTGCAACGTCATTTCAGCATCCTGTTCAATTCTGGTAAGCAGCCGGGTTCTGATGTCAGCATCTTGGGGCGACTGGAGACCGGATACAAAAATGAGGCACTTAAACTGATTCTCCGTCATTGAGCTGAGCTTGAAGCGCTCGCATTCCCGATTGACAACACCGGCAAACGTGATGAAATCATCATCATCTTTCTTGACCAGCTTTAGGCATTGGTAACGGATATTGAACAGTGATGTTTGATCGCCAAATATCTGAGACAGTGTTCTGACCGTTTCATCAAAGCTGAGGTCGCGGGGCAGCTTGGGGAGAATGAAATTTGTGTACCGTTCATGTTCCGATGTGCCGAGTTTTCGCAGCAATAATCTGACTTTCCATCCGTCATCAAACTTGGAAAAATCAGTCTTGAACATGTCTTCGTACCGCTTGAACCAGGAGTCAAAAGTGTGACCAGAAAGAGGGTCGAATGTGAACTCCGTGATTGAGGCCGCGGCTGCATCAGTTGAAGAAACAGAAGACTCACCAGTACTGCCTGCTGCTGTCTGGATATGCAGTTTCTGAGTCAGTGATTCAATGAGCTTCAGTTGCGCTTCTTCAAACTGCTTTTGTTGCTGCTGTAATAATTCTCGAAGCTGACTAAATTCGATTGACATCGTGGGTTCCCGTTCGCCAATTGTAATAACGGTATTTTCCTCAGCTTAGTTCTCGGTCTGTGCCTCCCAAGCTAGCGCTCACGTCAAAACCAACCACCAAGGATGCACAAGGTATATTAACACCCAAAACGAAGTCAAAAACATTTGTACAGCGCTTCGTATATACAGTGTAAGCGGTGGCAACTTTCTGGAAATTCGGACGCCTTCTGGATGCGCCACTGGCAACCGGCATTTGGCCAATACTGCGTCATGATTGGCTGTTGGGTCCAGATCTTCGACCAATCACATCTCGGCCTGATGCCGGGGTGGCAAGCGTCCCGAAATTTTGGCCAATCTTGCGCGGGGAAGGCTTCTCGGCCGTAGCAGCACCTGACTGCGAGCGGTAAAGCGGGTTCCGTATGGAATTCCGCCTAACAATTAGGTAAAATGTTGGTAGACTGAAAACACTAAGCGGACAGCACTGCAAGCTCGGACGGCGGAAAAGTGCCAAAACTAATGGAAATGCATACTTTAGGTTTATATCTCTCAGGCCGTAACCTAAAATTCAAACTCTGATGTAAAATTATTGAGTAATAGTCATTACTGCATAGTCCAAGGGTGATGCCTTATTTAAGAACTTTGGAGCTTTGTAAAGGCTAAACGATGTGCTGGAGAGTAGCACGCTGGGAACTAGAGGTGTACTTACGATGGCGGACTGCACAATCAAATATGAGGAGGTCTCAAACAACGGAGCTGGCTTGTAAAGGCAAGAGCAGCCGGGCCGGGTGGATAGACTTCTGCCCTAATAAGACCACCGTCCAATTCAGGCTCCACTCCACTAGTCACCTTCAACGTAAGGCATCATTCCGCATGGCTGGAAGCAAGCAACCGCGGTTTCTATCATAATAACCGAAGGAGTTATACAGACCATCTACAGGCCTAACATTCTGACTTCCTCTGTGATGATAGTTCTGGGGGGTAGCACAATTAGCGGAATAGTGGATCACGCCGTCACATAATAACTACTGTCGCAGAACAGCACGGTCGCCTGGGGCTTAGGACCATGCCCGTCTATTATCAAACAGGATAAAAAGGTAGGTAGATAAAGGGGAATCAGCTAAGGTTTAGTATCTGAATTTCAGAGATCATTTGACACGATAAATAGTCATCTACCTCTATGAAAGCTGGCAACTACAAATCTCGTCCTTACTACTCTACACCGGGCTCCACAGTTTCAAAAATAAAAAATAAAAACGCCTGGCGAATTTTAATGGACACGCCGAAATAAGACCAAGTTTGCTAGACGATGCTTTCACTTTCCTGTTGACAGGAAACTTGTGAAGTGAAACACAGGCGCAAAACCGCACGTGGCTAAAAATTCAAAATAACAAACGGGAGCGTGAAAGGGTCGCTGAACATTGCTGCTACCTCGACCACAAGGGCTAGAGTAAATGGAACTGTTTAGTTACTTCCTGTCAAACTTAAAGGATAAGCTTTTGTTTGGTTACATTTGTAGCATAAAGGGGCGGCAACAAACGCGATCAATGAAATGTACTATTCATTTTGAGGAAAAGTTGATATCAGTCAAGTGACCAAGCTGAATAGGACGTCTCACGACGAGGAAAGTGAGATTACGGGCAGATGGTTTTATTCCAGCCCCTTATTACCCAGACAGCTGCTTCAAAACTAAACCCGTGAACCTCAGCTGACAGACCATCGCTTTGCCGGTGCATCAACTGCGCGCCAGTATATCTCACATAGATGTTCTGCAAGAAACGAAGCCAAATTCAAAACGTTTTCTAAAACTTGTTTTGGGCTTCGTGCTCTGAACAAAAGAAGTTATGTCGGAAAGATTAAACATAACCCGTCGGACGCTGCTAAGTTTAAGGTGTAACGGTGTATACTACCGATGAAGAATGCAAGTAGTCTATTGTCCGATGTCCAAGCTCCGCCCCTACATCCGACGCAAGATGAAGGTCACTACGGAAACTATGGAACAGCTTTGCAGTGTGCGTTTATCATTGTTTAATAGTCAATGAATGTCCAGGAAAGTTCAAAAGGACGCCTGAGAATATTCACTTGCAAAATACTCTTTGCATGTGAGATGTTTACCCTTGCGTCTAATGGCTTGCAACTGCTTAGTTCGTGTGCTAATGAAAAACTTTGAAGCGAAGGGCCTTCATTCTTTGAAAGATAGATATGCAACCGGATAATATCATTGGGGGAGAAAACGGACAGTACGCAAACCTTTATGGGGCCCATTGTATGGCATACGCCACAGCTCTGCGGGCTATTGGGGTTGCACAAGCCCGGTGTGTTATCCTGACCACTAGTGGATCGACTTAGTGTAGGCTGGTTCAGTGGCCGGTAGAGATTCAGGAGCCAATTAGGTTCGAGTTGTCAACCCACGGCCTTGAAGCCCCTTCCAAGTTTTTGCTACCTTCGGTAGCACCGATGCGTTTTATAAAGCGACGTACTGTTCTGATGTCAAGTAGCTGTTTACCAATGGTTGACTTCAGAAATTATTTTATTTATCATCACGTCCCGAATCACTCACATAGCACAACATTTTTGGCTTGAGTTTAAAATGCATTGACTTACTATACACAAACTCTTTAAGTTTGCTTTCCAGGCTTGTGGCGCTAGCCTGTCGATGGGATTTTTGCCGGATAGCTCGCTGGGTTCAACATCAACCGGCCTGTTTATGCTAAAGATGGGAAAGAAGGGAGTGTAAAAGGTCGGCTGACTTAAGCAAAGTTTCTGCCATCACATGTGGTGAAACAGCAAGAGGAGATGCTTGTTCTCCCCGAATATCAGCTCTTTATGCGAATTTGGGAAGAAAGATTTTGTTTTCCTTTCCTGTCCTTCATTCACATAACGCCGGATGGGATGCTGAGCTACTCAGTCAATCTCAAGTCCTTTTTAAGTAGGACAATACCAAAACTTCCATAGCCTTCGCCCGGTGTAGTAAATATGATCATTAAAGAGCAGGTTATCTTACAGTAAAAAACACTCTATCAAGTACTTGGGGTATGAATTGCTTATCATTTAAAAAACGAGAACAAGAAGTTGGTTGTACAGCAAAGTGAGGTACGCTTTTCAGCTGAAACCAAGCAATAGCGGAAACGAATAAATTTCTCTTTATTCCGTGTAAGACGGTATATCCAGAAGACTCTAAATGCTGCCCTCATGCGGGGCAGTCAGCAATGTTGCAAAAAGCAAGGAAAATCTGGCGCTTCTAATCAAAGCACCTCGAAGAGTATTCTGAACACTCACTTGCGGTTGTGGTGAAGAGTATATTGAGAGAACTGAACACAGGCCCAGAGCACATACAATGGAACAAGTAACTCGGGGTGTCTGCAGTATGATGTACTATAAAGGCCGAAATAAGTTTGCTCTGAAAGAGCGCAATCCGACTTTATTCATCGCTAGATACCAAATTCAGCCTGGGCAGGTGATTGGTATGAAATTTTCTAAAAAATGGCCATGGAAAGTCATCGTCCTTTTGGGCTAGTGTCGTTACCGCACAAAGCTAAACCTGTGCGTTCGAAAGCGCGTGAACGTACAGTTTCGTTGAAACTAGTCATTGTAGCTGAGATTGTAAGGTGTCCAGCAACGTTTGGCAACCCCTCCCCCTCATTTTGAAATTTTGGGTTTTCGGCAACATGCTTCGCTTCTGGCGTTATTTTACAGGTCGCAGTTTTTGGGTTGACAAGCGTATAGAAATTAGTGTCATCCCGAAAAATTGTCCCTCGTTTGATACCGTTGTTCGGAAACAATTTTTGTGGTATTCGTAGAGCATGGTTATTTGAGGTCAAAGTGTTTGTACGTCCGTAGCGGAGCAGCTTGAAGTTGGTCTCTAACACCGGCTGTTGCTTAGCCAGAATGCCGAACTCGGCTAATCAACTACTCAGAGGAACTTCATTCCACGACGTTGTTTTCCCTACTGAAGGACACTGGTCTGTTTTGATATCGTCCTGAGTCACCGGTCGGAAGGATCTTTGCTTGACTGGATACCCGTTGATAGTCGCTTTTTCCACGGTTCGACTGGTAAAGTATATGAAGGAGTCTCACAAGCAGGAAGTTTAACAATGTCTGTCTCTCGTGTCCGCTTGCGCCCCAAATAACTGTAGCTCTGACACCACAAAAGAGAGGATTCAAGGCGCCCTGAATGCCCTCTCGCGGCAAGCTGAAGGCTCAGATGGTGTTGTGGTTTCTGGAGATCGGAATGCACAAGTGGGCAGGCTTAGCGTATCTGAGACTCAATTAGGTGGTCGATGGGGATAGGACCTGGTAAGTAAGGAAAACGGTGAACGATTGATTTAGCTGTGTGCTGACCGCAGACTGTTTATATGCGGTACCGACATCCGAAACAGCCGAAATCGTCTGGCCACGTGGTGTTCTCCAACGGTGTACTGGCCATGAACTCAAATCGATCACACTGCCATCAGTTGCCGATGGCGTGGATCAATAACTGACTGTCGGTCGTTTAGAAACACACTTGTGGACTCTGACCACGCACTCGTCTGGAGTTGCTTTTCCCTCCGTTTTTTTGGCCAACTAATGTTCGAAAAAATAGCCTGGCGACTGAAGGACTGCATTTCGGAAGGGGAGACTGTCCCAAACAACAGGGAGGAGATGGTGATAGAGCCCATTTTGAAAAAGGCTTGTAGCAAGTGTGGTGGCCATAGAGGGATCGGCTTACCCTCGGTTATAACGAGACTGCTGGCATCAGATGGGCTTTGTCGCCTTATAATGGATGGTGAAACACCGAATCAAGAGCAGCAAGCGGGATTCCGGCCTGGTAGGGGTTGCGTTGACCAGATCTACGCACTCCGTCAGGTGCTAGAACAACGTCATGCACGCAAACGACCCACGATCTTAATATTCTTGGATTTCCAAAGCGCATTCGAGTCGTTTGACCGGTCCGTTCTCCCTGATATGCGTGCCCGTCCAGGAATGCCACGAAAAATTGTGATTATAAGACGTTCTCTGTATCCGCAGACATCCGGACATGTGGGAATATACAACGAGCTCTCCAAAAGCTTCCGTACACAAACCAGTGTACGTCAGGGGTGTCCACTCTCTCCAGTCCTATTTACTTTCTTGATTGATGAGATAATGCAAGGAACGCTGGAAGGTTGTCGTGTTTTGTACCTTTCTTTTGCTTTCATTATAACGTTACGTGTTTCATCAGTTTCATAAACGTTTTTTGTTTGAATACGCAAAAACACAAAAACGCGCAGTTGTACAAAATTACATACAATACAGGCGTGGTCGCAATCTCCGATTTTCCCTTCTCATTTCACTCGCGCTTACAGTGGTCATTCGCGAGCTTCATGTGCTAACTCTGGTATCAAAACATTTCAGACTGTCTTCGGAGTTTATTGTATATGGGAGCTTCCCGGAAAGAAGACCCCTGGACATCCATGACCGGATTATTATTTATTCACTGACCTGGGCCAACGACGAACTATTTTAAAAAGAACAATTCTTAGTGAGTCTGTTCCATTCGACCCTTTTTATTATTGTGTACTCAATTCAGAGTAATT
>SJOL01011346.1:1073636-1140974 GCA_004794785.1 Opisthorchis felineus | reverse complement strand
GACCGCAGTTCGCAATTTCAATGTAACCTCTTCCGTGAGTTTTCTACTCTATTTGGTTTTCATCACATTTCGACGGCCGCGTATCACCCCTGTTCCAACGGTCTGGTTGAACGCTTCCATCGCTACCTCAAAGCTGCATTGACTGCCCAAATGAACCCATCTTCATGGTCTTCTTCTTTGCCCCTCATTTTGCTTGCTATTCGTTCCACTATTAAGGAGGATCTTCACTGTTCACCAGCCGAACTAGTATATGGCACAACTGTACGTTTACCTGGTGAACTGGTTTCCCCTTCTGGCGCAGAGCCCAATTTACCCGTCACATCCGTCACATTCGTCACCCATCTGAAATAGCCCATGTCTGAACTTTGTGCGACGCCGACGAAACCATTAACACGAAAAGAGCACATCTCAACCGATCTCTCATCTACGCCGCTTGTGTTTGTCCGAAATGACGCAACAAAGAGACCACTTCAACCCTGCTATGATGGTCCCTTCAAGGTCATCGAACGCCACTCCAAATACTTCGTTTTAGAGAGATCCGTTGTTGATTCTTTTCTTCTACCCTTATTTTGTACAACGGCATTTCCCCTTTTGTTATTTCGGTTTTGCGCCTATACCAACATTCTCGTCTTCGACCTAAACGTAAACCATTCTTCGACCTTGTCATCGCACGTGTTGTTTAAGCCGACACGTGGTTTCGCTATATTGTAAACACGTGGCTTTGAGTTGGTGTGGACTTTGGGATCCGTTAGGAATTAGCAGTTCCTAAGCCGGTATATAGAAGCCGGCGTAGTCCCACGATTTGAGGTTTGTAAGTTTTATTATTATTTTATTGTATTTATGGTACCGCATTTGTTGATAAACCTCCATTTGAGCGATTTTGCTTTTGGGGCTGTGCGCGTAACTCGACGTGGTCCAACAGATTGCTGGAAACATTCTATAACAGGAAGGCATGATACCGTCTACATTGATCGCCTTAAGTCTGCCTACATCGAAGCACCCACGACCACACTCAGCAAACATGCTATCCCACCAGCATTCGCACCTACTCAGGATACCTATACCGTCAAGCTAGCTGCCTCCGCTGGTCTTTTCTGACGACGCGTCCATTGTTTTCAACGTATAACTGATTACAAATCCTGAAGCGAACGCCTTTTGATGCGTTATTTCATTATCCGAGCGTTTTTTCCTCTCACAGTCAACGCTCTAGTGGGGGAGCGGTGTGGTTCTTTTGTAACTTTCTTTTGCTTCCATTAAAACATTTCATATTTCGTCAATTGCATAAACGTTTTTGTTTGAATGCGAAATCTATGAAACGCGCTCTTTTACTTTTAAACACAATAAAAACGTGGTCACGTGCTTCGACTTTCTCTTCTGATCTCGCTCGCGCTTGCAGCCCAACAGTCCAAAGCCACGAGGCCTCAGCGTTGGTTTTAGGTTTCAGTTCAAATTGACCGGCTGGATTACGCCAACTCTGCTGCTTTGCCAGATCCGTTGTTCTGGTTCCTTATTTTCCACAATTTGCATTTTTCTTGTGATGTGTCAGGCAGGATGCCCCTTGTTATTCCTTCCTTCGTTTTGTTTTTGCCCGCCAGCTTCAAATCCTAACGATGTGGTCTTGCTTCAGCCCGACATTTCCCTCGAAAGAAAAAAAGCAATAGTTGTGGAGGACAGCTGATCAAAAACGCGCTCCCGTTCCTCACCATATGTGACAGCCAATTCCCATAGTTATTCCCCCTGATCCAAGGAACTGAAACTCTCTTGTTTTGATGAACCCTTTTTATAACTTTTGCGGATTTTGGTCAGACATTGTGTTTTTTGTGGTCACTCGCCGCCGATATCTGTTTTCTTGCTACGATGTCGATTTTGTGGCGAAGTGAACTTCGATTTACCTTCAGGCTGGTAGTTGTGCCGCCCGATTTTGTAACTCCTACGGTATCTGCAAATGAAATCTGTTGAGGTTTGTTGAATATGTGTATTATTAACCTTGCAATAGTACCGTGATTCCAGTAGTCGGATTTCTTGGCCCTTTTCGTGAATTGACACGCGTCAGTTAAGCTCAAAAAGGCAGATGACTACAACAATAGTAACTGTGCTCCCTGCCCGTGGGGGTTTAGGGGTGACCAAGCCTACATCGGATAATGCCCACTGCTCGCGACACTGTTGCTTTTCCGCGCAATCCCCTGTACCCACAAATCCTGCCGGTCAATCTTTAATTCCGTCTGTAACATTATGACCATGCCTTCCGTTATGCCATACACCAGTTGGGAATAAACATCATTGTTATTAGTACGAGTAGCACCAAGTACCTTCCCTATCCAACTTTATCCTTTTCTTTACAATATGGCTTTCAAATAAATCATAGTGGCACGACAGCGAAGCATATGTTTTGAACACTGGTGTCATGCTGTCCATGATGATGACGAAGCAAATTATACCGTCACAATTCAAAGATGGCGAGAACACCAGAACGTTGAGAAGAATAAAACAGCCGGAACCTGTCTTGCGCGTGATAAGACTGTAAATTGCGGAAAATGAGGAACCAGAGCAACTAACCTGGGGAAGCAGCTGTATTTTAGTGATCAGGCCGGTCAATTTGGACTAAAGTTGAAAAACATTTTTAGGGTTCCGTGTCCTTAAACAGTTGAGTTTATGACCAGGGTCACGAAAGGCCTAAGTGGGGGTGGTGAGGTAAAGAAACTAGCTTTACGAACCAATAGTAGCTTTAATCTCGGGATCACGGTGCACAGCGAAACTGTGCGGACCGACTCGTGTCGCCGATGGAGCGGAGTCGGTTTTAAAGGTTCATTGAGAGAGTGGGTTAGTACTGCTGTTTGGGACGAAACGAGAACGCTAAAGAAAATGATTGTCTTTGTGGGAAACATGAACTGAAAGTGCACAGGGAATGTAAATTCGAGTGGACGGTTTAGTGAATTACTACGGACTCGTCCGAAGTTTGGTTGGGGCCGGGTAATTAGTTTGTTCGTATTTCACCTAGGGTCCCTAAAGGGCGAAAGAGGACAGTACAGAGTATGGAAAGAATAGTTGTGAATGTGCCATAAGACTGGGTATGGCAGTATCGTGCCATCGTTGAAGTGACATACCTCGGCTTCTGGACAGCCCAGTAACCGACGTCATGGTTGAAGTGATAGGACCAAAGATGTGCAATTACGTGGGCAGCGGGATCCATGCAGCTAGAATGAGGCCAATCTAGCATCATTTGGAGATCCATGTGGATGTAAATCGGGGAACAGGCGGGAAGGATAGCAAACATACAGGACATTGGAAGCAGCTGCTGCCGTAGATCGAGGCATGCACTAATTTACACAGCAAAAACTAACTCGAAGGTATCCTAGTGTTTTTGGGGTTTACCTATTTCTTTCGCACTTTCCAATGGAATTTATGCTAGTGAATAACAATTTTTATCTGCAAAGATTTCGTTCGAAGCAAAAATATGAAATGAACCAAGAAACCGATTTTAAATTAAATCTACCCTGTAACATTTTGTGACACTCTGTTGACTCGCTTAAATGTTGAGCAGTTCGTGGTCTCTAGCTCTTTAGTAAGAACATTTGTCGTATATCGCCCATTACCTTGACATTTGAAATTTCCCACGTTTCTTCTGTCCCTATTTGTAACCACCGCTCCACTTTTGTGTTTAATGCGTGTGAACTGACGTTTAGTTGTCTTTACCACTTCGCTCATTTAGCTTTGAGGTCGTCCAGCCATTTGTGGCTGACCTTATGCACGTGTGACTGTCTCGCGTGGGAGCCTGTTTGCTCATTTGTTTCGTACTTTTGTAGTCCGGGTGAGCCGTTTGTTCTGGACGAGTATCTACTGTCGAGGTTTGTACATTTTGCGAATTGATGACTTACGTTAATAGTACCGTATGGAAGCCAAGCTCCGACTTTGTTTTGTCTTCCTGGAGGTTCTGATATTACGCGTCACTCGAAGATACCGTTTGCCCGTTACAGTACTCGACAATTTACGTCGTCTTGTTTGAAATAAAGATGCCAACCTTTGGAACCATTGCGAAGGATCGGGAGACCGGGACGCGGAAACTATTGAAGCCGCGGAAGAGACAATTGCAATTCAGTTTGCTTCCCGCCCCGGTTCTTGTAAGTCACTTTGTGCATCTGGTCGTAAAATTCGTGTAGCCATGAAAGCTTTAAGGACGGCTCGGCTCCAGAAGTGTCGGGTTAAGCGAAAGGTCGAGCACTGTGCTCTCTTAGAGGCACAGTGCAAAACCGAGCTAGCGAAAATTGAGCTTGAGGCCGGAGAGGACTAACCAGATAAAGTCTGGTAACCAGTGGCCTCAACTGACCGGTGAACGCAGGACGTGAAACCCTGTCAGATAGATGAAAGACTTCTAGAATATGCTGGTGATATCAGGCGGTCATTTATAGGACCGAAACCGGCCGTTTTCATCACTCCAGTGATAGACACTGTGGAACCACCCAAGGTGGAACCACCACAGTTTGATGGTAACCCGAGTCATTACTCGAGGTTCACACGACAATTTGAGATATATATTGAGAGCAAGGTGGGGGACGCCGGTTAGGGGCTCCTGTGGTTGATCCACTAATGTCAAGGCGACGCAAAGGCAGCCATTGAAGAATGTGTGATGCTCCCTCCAGAAGTAGCATACTCAAGGGCTTGAGAGATTCTACGCAATCTTTTTGGTCAGCCTCATATTGTTGCTCGCTCTCCGCTTGAAAGCCTGTTCCGATTGGCACAACAGACCACTGGTGCAGCCAAGTCTCTTTCGGATTTGTGCATAAACATGCGAAGTTGTGAATTTGCGCTAACGTAAATGCGTTACGTTTCGGATTTGCACTCACTTGTGGTTGTAGGGAGAATCGTGCGCTCTCTTCCCTCGCCATTGCAGCACAAATGGGCTGAGATGGCAGGAAAGATATCGATGACTGGCCGGGACGCAACGTTCGCTGACTTGACAGAGGTTGTGGACATGCGCTCCAGGGCTGCACGAAGTCGGTTTGGGCAACTGGCTCCAGAGGGGAAGGAAAGACGCCCTCCCGTGCCGCTAACTTCTACCAACCAAGCTCCCAGACGGGATGGTCCAACGAGTTCCTTAACCAACATAGGGCTAGATGCAGATAGTGGTCCAAGCACTTGCCCGTTATGTTCACAGCATCACCCAGTTTCCGGCTGCCAGCGCTTTCTATCTATGGACGTTCCTGATAGGTGGAGGCGCATACGGGAGCATAATGCATGCTTTGTTTGCTTAGGAGACTCTCACATGGCTAAGGATTGCAAGTCAGTTGTTCGGTGCGGCCAGTCCGGTTGTAGAGGGCCACATCATAGGTTGTCGCATGCATCAAAACCCGGAAACGAAGCAGGAACGTCTTCAGAGGTGGAGGGTTTGTGTACCTTAACCCAAGGTAGTCAGCTTCCAGCACGCCTAGAAACTATTCCTGTTAAGCTTGACACTCCAGCAGGAAGGGTAACAACGCATGCGTTTTTGGATACCGGGTCCGACGTAACATTAATAAAGCAGGACCTTCTGGCAAAAAACGGGGTCAGGCTGCTACCCACCTCTATGGCCATTGCTACACTGGGGGGTCTCGTGGAATGCACATCCGAGTCCAATGGTATCAGGCTTTTATCAACGGATGAAAGTCAGTCGATAGATATTGACAGGGCATTCGTCGTCGACAACTTACCAATGCAAGCTGTCCTATCTATCCAAGAAGTGGCCAGCTCGTGGCCGCGCCTTGACGAAGTCGCTTTTGACGAATTGGCTGAAGACGAGGTAGGATTCCTTTTCGGGCCTGATGTGTCCGAAGCGCACCGGGTAATCGATCGTCGCTTGGGAGATAAACAACAGCCATTTGCCGTAACGTACTTGGTTGGATACCTCACGGTCCGATGGGAAGTGGGGCGAGGCCGAATGTTGTCCGTCATTGTATAGCCGGGTACAGTCAGGACGTCCACGAGCCTTTGCAGCGGCTCCACAATTCGGAAGTCACAGACACTTCAGCATCAAACACTAGTCTCTCCTTAGAGGACCAGAAGGCATCATTGACAGTAAAGACTGGTGCGGTGCGGGTGGCCCTCCTTAAGTCCGTTCCACTACCAAGGTTAGAGTTTACAGCTGCGTGCTTTGCCGTCTGATTAGCAGCTCTAATTGGAATAAGTGAAAAGGGCTACTTCCAGCATACTATGTTTTGGACAGATTCCACGATGGTTCTCTAAAATATCCATAACATATCTTCTGGATTTTGTACCTTTGTCGTAAATCTACTGGCAATTATTCGTGATGCGTCGTCACCTACTCAATGGAGACACGTAACTTTGGAAAACAACCCGACCCACTTTGTCTCTCGAGGGACATACAACCTCACTCCGCTGCGTGAATGGCCAACTTGACCAAAATGTTTACTTAAACAAGAGAGTACTTGGCCTCCACAGCGTCGATCAAAGCCATCCGAGTTGAAGAGCTCTGCAGTACACGTTCAAAAACTCGGACAAAATGATGGCGTATGCCTACTAACAGCCCGGTTTTTCTGTTGGGTGAAGCTACAGAAGGTTGTAGCTTGGTCACTACGTTACAACCGATATGTATTGGCCAAAGCAGACAGGGTGAGGAATGGGACCCTGCTCTCTGGTGGAGATGTATCTCGTAAAAATGGCCTGTAGTGGTAGTAGATAGTTGTGAGGCGAGCTCAGATAGCTTACCAGGAGCCCCGCATGTTGGAATGGCGGGCAAAGTTCTCAAGAGGGATATTGGAAAGGTATGATTGCTGGGGGGACGCGATCGGGCTTGTACTCTATCGAAGCCGGCACTTGTGGCGGGAGTGGACTCGGACCATTACTGTCGGTGACTGATGGTGTACCTTAAAATGGAGCTGAGCTTAAAATAAGCTGAGTGCAAAACCCGGGGCTTCCGCTGAGTCAACGTGGAGAATTTGGCGGGCTGTGTATCGTCAATTACTTCTACATTTGAAATTCCCCACGTTTCTTCTGTCCCCATTTGTAACCACCGCTCCACTTTTGTGTTTAATGCCTGCATGTGAACTGACATTTATTTGTCTTTACCACTTCGCTCATTTAGCTTTGAGGTCGTCCAGCCATTTGTGGCTGACCTTATGCACGTGTGACTGTCTCGCGTGGGAGCCTGTTTGCTCATTTGTTTCGTACTTTTGTAGTCCGGGTGAACCGTTTGTTCTGGACGAGTATCTACTGTCGAGGTTTGTACATTTTGCGAATTGATGACTTACGTTAATAGTACCGTATGGAAGCCAAGCTCCGACTTTGTTTTGTCTTCCTGGAGGTTCTGATATTACTCGTCATTCGAAGATATGTCTTGCCCATTACAGGACGTCTATCGAATCTTTGTTCGTGCCACACGTACGTTGCTCCTGGGCCGTCAACCTACTCTTCGGTGTGCCACACTGGTCAATTTTACCCGCGTTCACCCGTAACGCAACGGTTATCACCTCCAACTAATGGTTTCAGAATTACATGCTAGACATGGTGTGCGAGTCTTCTTGATTGTGAAATCGTTTGCTCCGTTCTGTCAGTCAGGTGAATAAGCTCAAGTAGATGGACCAATGCCAGAATGGGCAGTCACTTGAATCAGTTCATTTTGTCTGCCGGTTTTTGTTCTAAACGACAAAGCTAGGCAAGCCAAACCAGTCCAGCTTTTTTGTGTGCGTCTACCAATAATTAGGCGAAGGATTCGAGGGTCTCTGGCCCTGTCTTACTTCAGGTCCAAACCACGCGCGTTGTCATGACATTTAGTCAAGTTATCATGAAAATTACTGGACACAAAACAATCAGCCAACCTGAAACGGCAGTTTCAATCACAAAACCGGGGGTTGTTTAAATGTGAAGTGCGGGCTAGCTTGGAGTAGCATACTGATGATCCTCAGCCGTGCTATGATGTATTGCTGAAACCACCATTACTGGATTAAAGGAGAATAGTTTTTCCTCGGTACATAATTGGGTTAGTCTAAATTGATAACCATTCGGATGTGTGCGGCTACGGTGATTCGCCGCCAAAAACCTGGTGTAATTTAGAAAGCGTCAGTTTCACCACAATATCTATACCTAAGACTATCAGAGGTTGGCTAGTCTTACCCACGCGTCCATAGGACTTTTGTCCAAAACATAACTGGGTAGCGTCACTATATACATCTCTTAGATTTCTAATGTCACGCACACCATCCGAGCAGCCCAACTTTGACCGGGACAAAAGCAACGCCCTTTTCGCTTATGCCTTTCAGGTGAACGACAACCGCAGAACGACAAGAACACAACCGACCCGGGAAACTTGGGCAAAAGCCTCGATCCTGTGTATCAATCCGTGAATCCGTGAATCCGTGAATCCGTGAATCCGTGAATCCGTGAACGCGGCAGGTATCAAATATGCAACAAAGTTTAGCCTGCTGACAATATTCGTGTCCTATGTTCATTATTGTAATCCTATTTGCCTCAGTCCTTACCCGACGCGGGTTCATTCTTCTGATACGCTGAAACAATCTTTCATTTCTATGCATCTCGTGGACCCACAGCACTCCCAGATTTTTAGTTCATATAATGCTTTTTTTGTGCTCTCCACCCGTGTGGGCTTTGCGTGGCCCATGTCAACAAAAAGACTGTTCAAGATGTCGGTACCCAAGTAATTGATCAAGAAAAATCTCCGGTTCGCACTTAAGGAACCATTTTATTAGAAGTCATTTTATAAGTTCACAAACGGTGTTCCTGAGCGTCCTTTTGAATGGTGTACTGACTGTACAAACACATCTGGCCATGATTGGTCCGGCTCCCAATTGTTTCTCTAGTACCTTGTGCAAGGTGGCCGGCGTTCTCTTGCGGTGCTCTGGTTGTTCGTACACGTTGCTCAATAAAGCATATAAACCTGATTTCCTGGATGAATTTGACTTGCATTTGCTTTCATTTGCGCACTGTAAATATCGGGGTGATTGGTCGGTAGGCCATAAACAGGGTTCGGAAGGGATGCTGGCTAAGCAGTTTGCTCGCTTTGTATTGCCTGCTGCTCCTACAAAAGGGCGCTTAACCCTGGCAACAGTCGTCATTTTTGTTTAAAATTGTCAAATTATTCACCATAGACTGTTTGCATTAGATGGGTCCCGTTTGTCACAATTTTCAGCCGTTCACAAGTTGCCACCATCGTGTTTATTTTGCTGTGCCTCTCCTCGTCCCTCTAATAACCACCATTACATATTTGTAATGAGCTCTTCTGAGCGCAATTAACGTGTCTCCCACGAGCTGGGAAACAAACCTATAAATATTTGGCCCGCATCACAAAGCGCGTTTTATTCATTGCGACAGGCTTACTACAGCCTGTCCCAAATACAGATAAGTCTCTTGCCGCTATAATTGTTTTCTAAAATCAACCACTTGGGACAGATACATACTTTGTTACTTTCAGGAATGCAACCAACAAAAGCAACCTACAATGGCTATTTTGACGTCCTCACAATTCCGAACCCAATGCCCGGTTGGAGGGCCCTGAAGTGCCAACCATTATACCTGGTTCGCACTACCCCGTCGCCTAATCATATGCAGGACTACACCTCTGCTTGGGTTTGCGTCCTGGCTAACGGCAAGCTTATGGTGAAAGCCTATCATATCCCACTCGGCTGCTGCGAGCATCTAGTTCTTAAATTCACCTACAGCACCAGAGTAACTGCCAGCAACTGTGGTGACCAAAGTCAGATTTACAGCTATTAAGTTCCCGATGGCTGCTCCAAAGGCTCGTTACATTTATCTTTACATATTTAACACCTCTTGTAAACGCCACATCAAGGCGGAAGTCTGTCATATACACGCTGGCCCAGGGAACAGCGAATGTAGCATAAAAATGAAGGATAAACAGCGTGACCACGTTTGGAGATGATACAAAGAAAATCCGAACGAGGCGGGCGGGGATGAATGAGGTGCCCAGAGGAAGCGCCATACCGCATTTGTTTGATTAACCAAGAGGCTATCATAACTACCGTTTGTTGCGCTCTTTATCGTTAACCAAAAAACCCCGTGCGGAAAAGAAATGAGCCGTCACTTCAAACATCCGAACTCAGACCGCGATGGGCTGACAAACCTTACGAAGCCAAAGCGTAGCTAGTTGTTCAACACGACAACCAAACATGGAAGCAAAACGTGGTAATACGGCACACCAAAGCGATACGTATGAAGACCGGATGAAGTAAGCAAGTACACACAAAAAACATGAATGAAAATATAATCAACCTTGTGTTCAGACCGATGGTGGGTAATTTGTTGTCGGGTTTGCCGCCATTAGGAAGACCAAAAAACGGCACACCCCTCGGAGTTCAGCAAGAAAAAATCGGCGCCAAAATCGGGCACCAATCAAGATACATGTTCGACAGTGGCAGCAGAACGGAGAAAACATTTGCATAACGCAGTAGCGAGGTACCAAGTGATGTTCAACGAAGAGATTCATCGTACCACTCTCCTGTCCAGACCATGCACTCACCGAAAAAATAAACAGGCTGACGGGGCAACTACTGAGACAGAAGGTAGTGTCGAATGAATAGTTGTAGATGCCGGGAGCATGTTATTGCAGGAGTTGTAAACAGGGTGGAGAGTTGGTGGACATGGATGAAGAACAGGGTGCTACTAGGATCAAACTTCCTGGGATTAGAAAACAGCGGTGTGTTGCGTCCAAGTTTGTGGTGTTTCCAGAGTCATGGTGCGTTTCCGGACCACAAAAACTTGAGTTGTCTGCTAAGCAAAGGAGAAAAAAGCCGGTAGCCCAAAACGACACCCTTGTCATGCGGGGACTCGTGTTTTACTAGGTGTCAATTTGCGCTCCTTGCGGAGTAAAACGGGCGCAATTCAGAGGACTGGATGCGATCATGTGCAGAGGGCACACAGGAGATCATTATGTTGCGAGTTCCAGCTTGAGGATCCAGTTTGTTTGCTGCCGGATCATAAAACACTTGCTTTTGGCATTTGGCCAAACTGAAGTGGCCAAGGGTCCTTGGAGAGACCGTTGTTCAAGTTGTTGTAATTCGAGGTCACCAAACGGAGCCCGAGGGTCTTTGGACCAAATGGTGGAAAGAAAACGGACACAGCCGGTAAGGTGTGCGTCCGCTGAGGTTTTTCAACCGGAATCCAGCGGCTGGTGGGGTTAGGGGGAGGTCAAAATCCATAGACCGGGTATAGCCGGTTGGGTGGGTTTGCGCTAAGAGCACTCCGGGATGAGTACACCATGCAGAGCTGTAGAGGACCATACAACTACCCCGTAGTCCACAGGAAGAAACTGTGAGGCAGCCAAATCACACACTTCAGAGGCATCAAAGCCAAACAGCGAGACACCCTGTGTCCCCAGCGGAATTCCCCGACGTTGAGTTATCGTAAAGGACGAGAGGGAAAGGAGTCCAAGGGAATCCAAGGGAGTCCAAGGCCACGAGGCCTCAGCGTTGGTTTTAGGTTTTAGTTCAAATCGATCGGCTGGATGATGCCAGCTCTGCTGTTTCACCAGATCCGATGTTCTGGTTCCTCATTCTCCGCAGCTTGCACTTTTCCTGTCATGTGTCAGGAAGAAAGCCTCTAGTTTTGCCCTCCCTCTTTTTGTTTTTGCCCACCACCTTCAAATTCTAACGACCTGATCTTGCTTCAGCCCGATATTTTCCCCAAAATAAAAAAGCAGCAGCAACTGTGCTTCCCTGCCAGTGGCGGTTTAGGGGTGACCACGTCTACGTCAGATAATGCCCACCTTTTATGACACTATCCTTTTTCCACGCAACCCCGTGTACCCACAAACCCCGCCAGTTGTGCTTTTATTCTGACTGTAACGTTATGATCATGCCTGACGGTATGCCACCCACCGGTTGGGAATAAACTTCATTATTAAAAGACGAGAAAAAGGGTAGTAACAGGGCAGCTGGCACATATAATTAAGTTTTTCGAAGCGGTTGCGCATGTATATGCTTGACAAACGGAAATGTGTACACAATCCCAATTTAGGCGTTGGTAGACCACTTAGGGGGGTCATAGACCTAGACCGGACAACACAAACGCTGCGCGTTCCAGTGCAACGCATTTGGAGGTCGCTGAAACGATAAAGGGTAAGAAGGTTCTGTATATGGCAAACGTGACGTGATGTTTGGTGGAATTCCACACAGATACCGCTTTATCGCTGGCAGTTAGGCACTGCTTTGGCCAAGGAGCCTATCACGTACATGATTGGCCGGAATATCGGGCCGCCTGCATGTCCATCGTCAAGGCGAGCTATGATTGGCCAAAAGTTTGGACCCAACCGTCAAGCATGATCCAGTACCTGCCGAATGCCGGCTGCCAATGGCGCATCCAGAAGGCGTCAGAATTTCCAGAACGTTGTCGCCGTTTACACTTTATATACAACGCAGTGTATGTTTTCGACCAGGCTTTGCGGCATTACCATACGTTGTGACTTTTGGTGGCTATTTTTGACGGGGACGCTCGCTTTGGATGTTCTGGCCTAGAACTAAGCTGAGAAAAATACTGTTATCACGCGTGACCTACGGTTTGCCGAGGCAACACCATGACACAGACTAACCAGAAAAGTAGAGACTTTCTGTATTACGAATTATCTCGATGAGTGAAGCAAAAATTGCCACAAACTCAGTTAACAGCGATGGAATTTTTGCTTTTCAACAGCCCACCACTTGGGGAAGGGTGCACGCTTTCATCATGATCCGAGCAGTACCATAGTGCCCGTTGACGGATATTCTTCTTCGTAAAAGGAAGAACGTGGCTAATGAAGTCATTTATTAGGTCCAAACAACCAGACACAAAGAAAGTCCAGCGAGCTGTCCAAAACGACGGATGAAACGCCATACAACGGTATGGATCGAAAGGACAGGCACATAAAAGAACCATGGAAGAACGGAACGATCGTTCTGTGATTTTGTCTTATCGATCTCTCATCGATCGGCTATTTTGTGTTCCGTCCAAAGGCGCACAAGTTAGTTCCAAATAAAACTCCTTGAAGGAAGCTGCAGACATCAGACCGAACTAGTAGGCCTACTTTTCCACCGCACCTCCCGTAGCCTCCCGTAGCCCCCCGTAGCGGCATTTTATTTGCCGCTGCTTTGCTTACAGTGTGACAAACGATAAGGTAACTTGTGGCACTCTTTGATGGGGTGAAAGGATATCACTACAACGGTACTTACAGAATTTTTATCCATCGAATTATTCGTAAACTGACGCTGAAATCTTCAGAATTATCGGGGAACTCTGAACAGAAAGCCCTACGCTGACTGGTCCGGACCCTGGTTAGTCATTCCATAGTTATCTAGTCCGTGGCTGATTCTCGGCGGTTTGGCGGTTGCGAGGGGAGACGGCGATTTAATTGGCTTCCCGGGTCGGAAGGATCAGTGGCTGTCAGCTGTCATGGAACCCCCTCGTCAAATAAAAGAGGCGCGGGAGTTGGGTGTAACACTGCCCTGCACTTTTGTGTTGTTGAGCCACCTAAAAGGGTCACTTGACCTTGGGGAGTACAGTTTTTGGACTAGCCAAGAGCACCATGCAGGAGTGGATATTATTTTTCACCGCAACAGTGAAACAACGAAACTGAACACATTTGAAACAGACACTGTGAACTACTGAGAGCATAACTAAAAGTACAGTAGATAACAAGACTGAACGCCAGATGAAGAAACAGAAGCGAAGCAAAAAGCGAACAATAACACTAAAGTACGAGCCCAGGATGGGCGTTTTACCAAGGGGGATGAGAGGGGACGTCAAAAATCCTTTTATACACAATGGTTATGAAGATTGATAATAAAATTTTTTACTGCCCTGTAACGATTGTTTCACACTGCAAAGTCCCTTCATATGCAATGCTGGGTTCAATCGCCAGGTTACGCGGGGGTACAGGCTACAAACAGTGTAAGTGAACCACAATGAATACCAGAGACGTCTTTCTTGATAGAGAGCAACTGGGCCATTGCTATAGCACGCTACTACGAGCATCTTGAGTTTCATATGAGATGTTGGTTTGGGCTGCCCACAGGCACCCAAGAGTGTCCATATGCGTGGAACGTGTACAAGAATGGATCATTCATAGGCAACAGTGGGCACTTTTTGATATTTGGGCCTACTACCACGGTCGGTGGAAAGACAATTGAATGTATGGAAGTCCATGAGAAAGCGAATCAGCCACAGTGGAGCCATCCTGGTCGAACTGTGTTAAGGTGTTATATTGCATGAATCGGGCATAGAGACACCCGACGGCCCATCGTGCTACCAACATGACCGGGTTTCATTCTAAGGTTGACAGACCGTCCGATGTAGAATAAACGGGTGGTTCAGGTACCACGGATCATCTATATTGGGGAGAAATAGAAGGCAAAACACGCCCGATAGCATCGAATGTGATTCTACGTTCCACCGAGGAGGTACCCGTTCTGCTCTCACAAGCATACAGGCTGAGAAGCACGCTATGGGTTATCCAGCTGGTCCAGTGCTGTAGTAATGCCCAAGGAAAAACTAAACTCCTGAGAAACCAACCTGTCTTCAGGATTTCAGAGTAATAATTAGGCCAAAAGGAGCCAAAAGAATGAAACAGTCATTGATGACAAAGATTCACTTGTCCGCACTTGAATCGTTGGGATGAACACTCAACAACAATTTAGCTAACCATCCCCAATTGTTCAGCCGGATTCCCAACCGGCAACGCGTCCCTGTACAGTGAACTTGGAACCCGCGACGGCTTCGGAAATAGGCGAATGTCTTTCTCCTTAAGCTTAACCGAGCTGCTGGCCCTGAAGAACTTCGACCCACACTGTCCAAAGATGGAGATAAAATCATCAGTCGGTGCATGTCTAACCTATTTGCCTCTATCGTATTGCCCAGTTCTAAAAACGGTGCCCGCAGCGAGTAGGGCAATCGCAGGAACTAGCTTGACCCCCGTTGTAACCAGATCCACTGCGTTCGTTATGTTACGTTGTCGTATGAAGGCACATTAAATCTGGACCCTAGAAGAGCAAGTAGGATTCCGGCACGGAAGGGGTTGTGTGGGCCGCATCTTCACACCCGGTCAAGAGTTAGAACAACGGCATGCGTACGGGTACCATACAAAAATGGTGCTCCTTGATCTCAACAGTGCATCCTATTCTGCAGGCCGGTTAGCTTTTTCCAAAAAACTGGCGCCACAAGTTATAGCCTAGGAGTTGTGAATATCATGCGCTATTGTTGTGACTTGCTGTACGGTCGTGCAACTCGGTGTCTGTCCTTGGCTTCCTGCTCCGCACACTATGGTATATCAGATGACACGGTAGTTTCAAACAGCCTTTATGGAAAAAAGGAAGATTATTACAACTGTATTTATAGGGTAATCACAGAATGCTGCACAAGGTCGTGCTAGAACATCCGTGAGGGGGCGAGAAGCGTCGAGCTAAAGATACTGGATCCAGGTTGACTGGCATTCTGACCATTCTGGGCCGTAGCCCACACATGACACATCTGTCCAATTAATGTGATTAGGGACGGCTGGTCTCCGGAAACCTCTCCTTTGAGAAGGCTGTTCAACCGACCGCTGCTTTAAACTCAACTGTGACGACTCATGGAGGTGCTGTCGCAAGTCGGTCTGTCCCTGGGACTGTGAGCATGCCGATTTGGGTTCTGGTACCCTCCACTTCGGAGGTATTTTGGGGCTGTCCGGTGTCGCATGCTACGTGGTTCCTTTACGGGGCCGCAGTCTGTTGTCTGAAGTTGGTTCCCTTGACGTGGCCGTGCTTATGATCGTATTCGTGCCTCGCGTTTGACATATTCGACCCTGCGTCCACCGTGGAGAGCATTCCCCATATCATCGAATCAGTATCTGGCCTCTGTGTGACTGTTGTGGCGTCCCTTCTGCCCCCGTTTCTTGACTTTCCGGATAGCAGTGCAACGATCCGCATGAACCTAATACTGCAGACTGAAGGGTTCGGACCGCGGGTGTAACGTTGCAGGCTGCTGGCAGGATTTGCCAAAATGAACTGAAGTGAGAAGGTTACCGGTGCCGGACGCCAGGAGCTGAATGGCCGCTGCGTCGCATTTGCTCCCTCTGGTCTCGGGTTCGGCTGAAGTTGTGGTGACCACAAAATCGTCAAGATGTGATGTTCTCGTGAACGTATTACAGCCATCTGTGATTGTTTCTCTACAAACGGCATTTGGGGGTTGATCCAAGGGTTGAAACTCAATAATCCAATCCGGGCCCAAGTGGTCAAGGCCTGTATAGTTCGTGGGGTAGCAAGCACCCCCGAAAGTTACGAAACAATTCAGCTTCCTGGTCAGTTTGAGGCTTCCACCAGACGCATTACGAACGATGCATTTTGTGTTTTCCACTGGTGGCCTTCCAATTACGTCCCAGGTTTCTTTTGAAATCAGAATGAGGTCAGAACCTGTAGCAAGTTGGAGGGCAACCGGTATGCCATTGATACAACTGTGAAGAATTTACGTCGACCGGGTGATTTCATCCTGAACATAGCGGTCATGGCCACTGCCTGCGTCCTTTTGTCGGGCTGACGTTTGCGCGAGTTCCTGAAGTTATTTCTGCAGCATTCTTCTTTGTGACCCTTCCGACTGCACTTAATGCACCTGTAGTTCCGGTGGAGGCAGTGGCGTGAATAATGCTATTCTTCATTAAACCAACAGGGTGTGGGCGGTTTTCTTGGAGTTCGTTTAGAATTTGATTGCTTTTTGGAAGTTACTTCGCAACTCATATCAAGATGAGAGAATTTGGGATGCCCAATCATCGCAGCATCAGCCTTGAGATTGATTAGATGCTGGCATTCGGTGGTAAGTTTCTGAAGCGTCACCTCTGGTTCCTGTTCAATTCGATTTGGTAGCCGGGTCCAAATATCTGCATCATGTGGCGATTGAAGACCAGCCACGAAGTTGAGACACTTGAATTGATCCTGGGTCATGGTGCTGAGCTGAAAGCGCTCGCATTCTCTGTTGACCACACAGGCATAAGTGATAAAATCTTCAGAAGCCTTTTAGGTAATCTTGAGACACTGATAACGAATATTGAACAAGGAACTTCGCTCACCGAATATTTGGGCCAGAATTTAGACAGCATCTGCTAAACAAAGGTCACGAGGGGAGTTTGGGGAGTATGAACTTTGTGAACCGATCAAGTTCAGCTGTCCCCAGTTTCCGCAGCAACAGTCGAACTTTCCATGCATCATCAAACTGAGCAAAGTCGGTTTGAAACATGTTCTCATATTTCTTGGACCAGCTTTCGAAAGTTCGTCCAGATTCAGCGTCGAAGTTGAATTCAGTAATCAAGCTGGCAGCAGCATCTATGGAAGAAGACTGAGGCCCAACTTTTTTTGTCGCACTCACCGACGCACTGCACATCAGAGATTCAACAAGCCTCATTTGAGCTTCTTCAAACTGCTTCTGCTGCTGCTGTAAAATTACCTGGAGTAGCTCTGTCGAAATTGACATCATGGATTCGGGTTGTCGCCAGTTGCTGTGACTTGCTAAACGGTCGTGCAACGCGGTATCTGTCCTTGGCTTCCTGCTCCGCCCACTATGGTATATCAGATGGCAGGGTAGCTTCAGGCAGCCCTTTATGAAGAAAAGGAAAGATTATTACAACTGTATTTATAGGGTAATCACAGAATGTTGCACAAGGTCCTGATAGAACATCCGTGAGGGGGCGAGAAGCGTCGAGCTAAAGATGCTGGATCCAGGTTGGCTGGAATTCTGACCAATCAGGGTGTGCCTTCGTTTGGTCCGTAGCCCACACGTGACACATCCGTCCAGTTGATTTGATCTTCGGTTATTAGGGACGGCTGGCCTCCGGTGCGATGTTACCACTGGCACAGATGTAGCCGAACGTCCGGAACGGGAAAAGGTTGGATACCCGAAGTTGATGTAAATAGGATTCCTGGTGTTTTCTCAGAGATAATCTGTTGAGTACCCATATCAGGAACAATCAGTATGTTGGTGAGCGTCTTCTGCTGGAGTCCTTAAGACTAATATCAGCTGGATTGAACGACTCCATCTTTGCGAGTTGTCCAATTCAGTTGGATGATACTAGACAGCTGACTTCCTGGGGGCCACCACTACAGGGTCAGGCTAAATGGACAGCTCTCTTAAGGAAAACATGCTTAAAGCACTGTCTCAGGGATCGGTACTGGGACTCACTCCGTTTAACATTTATTTGAATAGTGTACTTCGAAGGCCGTACCAAGACTTCACAGTGCTTGCTGATGACGTATGAGGATTAGAATTTTCTTCAGAACACGTTGAGTAGAATGGAAGACTGCGGTGGAGATCAAACTACCGATAAACTCAGTTAGATGTCAGCGCCTATCTATGGCTGGGATATTAAGGGACGCTTCGTATTCTATAAGTGGTCGGCTGCTACCGCGAGAGCCTTTAGGTTTGTGACTTAGACACCGTCATGCTTAAAGACGAAAGCACATACTGCCGGGATTGTGACTAAAGGGGCGAGATGGCTCAGTGGTTAGAGCTCGAATTTACTGAGTGCAAGGTCCGTGGTTCGAACCCGATCTCCGCCTCTCGACTCCTCCTGTCTAGGCTTGGGCAACCTGATAGTATCCCAGCCCTCGTGCTTCCTTCTGGTGGCATGGCAGTTAGGTGCCGAAAGGGTGCTATAGCTGAACAATTTTTTTAATCAAAGGTCACATCCTCTGATGGTCATTTTCTGAATGGATCGAAGCAACTGTTGAGGCCACTGGCAATGTTCATCCGACTAGTCCTGGAGTACGTAGTACTGGCGTACTTTACATGCACGAAAGATGAGAATTTACCAGTAGAATGGGTGCAAAGCCTGGCGACAACATGGTCCCAGGATTGACTAATATCAGTTACTTTGATCACTGCCTCGAGCTTGACTAAGTTATCCTCGAATGCCACCGAACTCGCATTGATGTAATTTTTACTTTTCGAATCCTGAGAAAGCGAAAGCTTCCGGTTGTGGGTTCACTTTTCAACTAGGCAAATACATCGACTACTCATGGACATAAATACAGGCTTGAAAGGCCTAGGCTGAAAAAGGCACCAGCAGTGTTTCGCCTATCTTCCACGGCAATAAGTTTGCGATATAGCCTCCCTGAAAGTGTTGTTATGGCATTGACGGTTTTAGGCGCCTGACTGACATGATCTTGCAGGATAGCTCCCAAATTTGGAATTGCGAGTTAGAACCAGGAGGGTTCTATCCCAGACAGCCTGGCGATTCCACCAACCAGCCACAATTTGGTTCGATGTTAACGCAGGATAAAGGGCATGGACCTCCGAGTCTTCTGCTCTGATCAGTGTGTATATGAATATGAAAAAGCATCCAAAGAAACCTTAAACTGCGTTTTAGGACAGGTGACGGTACTTTGAGGCAAGCTGTTTCGCGAACAACTCCCAACGGCAGAAAATGTCGCCCCTAACTTCACCACTTTTCGTGTCCCACCTGTTGTCGTTAGGATGAAAGGTAATGGACGATGCAGCTAAACCACTTGATAGGCGGGTGTATTAGGACTAGGTGGCCACGCAGGCTTCTGTAGTCTAACGGGCAGAGGTCAAACACTCTATACGCCTTTCGCAGTCCACAAACCGAAGGCCAGCAACCATATTCGTAACCGCGCGTTGGACACGTTCAACGCCGTAGTAGTCCTCCCATAATCCAATCTGGACCACCTGGCTTGCGTGCTGCAGCATAGGTCCAACCTATATGCCATATAACATCTTGAAATTGGCGGACGTCATTCGGTTGAACGAATGCCTGTTCATCGTGACGGTGCACGACTTGTACGCAGTTTTCCTATGCTAGAGTAAGAGGGACCTAGTGGAACACATACATCCTTCCATCGACTAGATGTTCGGTTTGTCCGAGCAGCCCGCTTCCGGACATTTGTACAACCCAATCCAAACACTGCCGAAACCTTAAGCCATATATCCTGAAACGCCTCCAAATACTACTTGTTGGTAGCTTCCAGAAACAGCACTTCTGCAAACAGACTGATAAAAGTGGTCATGTGGGGAACTCGCGGAAGGTTCGCAAATGTCCAGAAGCTCAAATTAGCCAACATCTATTCCGAATTCGTGACAGAACCGGATTTCGAGTGTTCGCAGCTCAAGGGCGATGCTGCGCAGCATAATTAATTGTTGCGGAATAATTCTGAAGCTGAGAACATTTTCACGGACAGTTACTAGTGTGCTTCCGTATATACTATGCAGGCGTGTGCGTAAATGGAGAAGACAAACAAGCGAGCGGTTACATGTATCCAAACAGGGTGGTACATATAGTCGTTTTTTTCCAAACCCGTGACGAACTAGCAGTCATGGAATGATGCGATTGAAGTTGAAAGCGAGTGTACCATTATCCCTTATCCATTGGTGTTGGAACACAAACTCAAAACCTTTGGAAAAAACCACCGCTGATATTACATCATAAGTCTCGAAGCCTCGTCCTTCGTGGCCGGGGATAGCCGCGCCTCTGTCGCAGTACTCCCAACCGCCTGCTATCCGTACACAATAGAAGCAGCCGGCCATGACACCAATGAACAATAGATCTGATCCAGTCAACCACCGACCAACCACACTCCCAACATCATCATCCTCAAAACAGCAACATCAGTGTTGACACTGACGCTTCACTGCCGTACAAACATAGGGTCCGTCTAATTATATTTAAAACCCTAGAGTGAGAAGAAGAGACGGAAGTGGCGGAATCCGTCGTGATGGTTTTCTACAAATGCGTATGGAGTGACAGAATGTACTTCCGAAGGAACAGTAAGGGTTAGAACACAAGAGATTCAGCCTCGAAAGTATCTTGCTTACGGAACACAAGACCTGGATCTCCGGATTGAGGTAAACGTCATCCAAAGTCTGACGTGGGACAACACCACAACTCCTAACAAGACTGTCCCCTGCAGGCTCAGAACTCACCACTGCCAAGCACTGCAGTAGGAATGGTGGAACGATATCCACTTCGGCCTACTGAAAGGCCCAGCACTGGGCCCACTATTGTTTCTTGCCTTCATACATGATATGCCGGCCACCCTATCGTCGATTGACGCCAGGCCTTGAATAACGCCCAGGAATACGGGAGAGAAGGTGGTCTACCAGCGGTCCATCGGCAACCACGTACCTTTAAATGATGAAAACTACAACTCCGCTCTATCTAGACTTCGGCAATCTGGCAGTATCTCAGCCCTCGTGCTTCCTTCGGGCGGCATGGCAGATAGGCACCAAAAGGGTGCTAAAGCTGAACGACTTCTTTTATCCATTATCTAGTGCACCCTGTGGGACTTGAAAACCGAACACCCAATGACCCTGCCACCATTTTAAAAATAGATGAATCTCATAAATTAAATATAGCTAAATGTATACCTCCAGGTGTAAGTACTCCGAGATTCTTGGCTGATCTACGCAAAATTCGGGTCAGGCATGATCTTCCGGCCTCAGATAAATTCCAAGGTCCGCGCGATTTGGGGTATGTGAATAAAAAATGCAGTCAATCCACTATCGTTATCCTCCACGGAGAGTTAGTCGTGTTCTGTGATGACTAGATGCTGGGAACGCCTAGAATACCCAAAGGGGGCAGCCAGACAATCTGAGCTTCTGGTGCTTTGGTCACGGCTATGGATTTCCAAAGCGGGAACTGGGGTACTCGATTCCTCGCCATCGACGTCACTGCCTATGTACATCTTGGAGTATTCTGCATGTGAAGATTTGCTTAGTTGTATGTGCACGTTCGGGATGTCCCAGCTGCATCTCACCCATGGCTAGGGGCAACCATTGACATGACGAAGTCATGTCTTCATCTCCACTGGTGTGTTCAAACACCCGTCTTCTCTGCACTCATCTCTGATTGTTCCTCTCTGGTTGCTGCAGCAACGGCTCAGACCACGTCGCTCTTGTTTTCTGTTCGTTTCAGTTACCACGCGAAGCATTCTACTTTCCGTCACAGGCTCAGAGCAATATATACAACCTGACCTATGTCAAATCTGGCTTCCACAAGGGATCATACAATACTGATGAATATGATCTGTTAGTGGCTTACTATCGACCAGGTAACAATTCTCTTTCCTTTCATCCATCTTCTAGTCGGTGATCCTTTTACCAACAAGGAGTGTTGCATGTTGTATAGATTCTCATCGGATGGGCCGGAAGTCACCACTTCTGTAAAGTCGTTAGACTTTGTCTATCTGCCTGGTAATTTGTGGACTCATGCTTCCGGTCATCGAAGGTATTCAGGTGATTCGGATATTGTTTGCATCAATGCCTTGCAAGATGAGATGACGAAGGAATACATCGTCGGAATCGGGTTCGTCACGGTACGTTTATAACTTGACCATATATGTTCCCTCACCGGTATATAACTAGGACCAAGAAAAAGGCTATCTGAATATATACGGGTCGAGTTCTCAGGAGAGACTCTCCGGTATGTGTATGTATCAGACCTGAAACTTGCCGTATTCATCCTGTCAATAGAATGCTACTTGCGTTACTCGGAGCTATCGTGTGTACCACTGCAACTTACTCATACCTAGTGAGTTATTCTGAATGCGTATCGATTATTCACTCTTAAGTGAGCACCACAAATAGTGGAAAATACATTACGCTTTTACGTTATTTTGTCTGGCCCAAGTGGTTAGAGCGCGAATTAACTGACCGGAAGGTCCGTGGTTCGAATCCGACCTCTGCATCTCGACTTCCCCTGTCTAGGCTTGGGCAACCTGGCAGTATCCCAGCCCTCGCGCATCCCTCGGGTGGCGTGGCAGCTAGGCACCAGAAGGGTGTTACAGCTGAACGATATATATTGCTTGAACTGTCTGTTTGGGACCAGCTAAGTTAATGTTTGTTTACTTCTCCTTGGGGCTCGTGAAATGCTTTGAAATGTGGTGATTTCGGTAGATGTGGCTAGGATGGCCTACCGGGGACATTGAAGTATGAGCTATGTCCCTCCCAGCGAAGTTGTATAGCAATGAAAATTCTAACTATATGATGGTCATAGCTAATTCTGTGGGCTCCAACTGACCTTTCAGGGTCAGTTTCTACTCGCTCTGGAACTGAATGATGTGTTTATAAGTCGCGAACATCTAGTATTGCAATATGAATGTAGTGGTGTGGTAGGTTTTCACTCTCGCTTGCGCTTCGAATGTTGCTCGTAGGTGTACTGGGTTCAGTGAGGTGTGCGAGCCTCCGGTGCGATAGGAAGTCACATTCTACAGTTATCCCACTATTGAGAGACCACTGAACATTTCCGCGAAGCTCTTTTCCTCGTGGCTGGGGACCTTCCGCTAGGTTGTCCCCTAAACGAAAACAACTGCATCATATGCACTTCTCTCCTCGCACAAGCAAGCTCGTTTCGTTTACTGAATTTGGTGTTCCTGTGTGCAGCGTTTGGCTTCTCAGACAGTATGAATCGTTTGAACAGTTCTAATCTAGTCCACACCAACTCGCGGATTTCTCATCAGCAATACATATCCTGACTGTGCCGAGATTTTAGCTCGTTGTTATGACATGTGAAGAGAACTGGCATCGATGTTCTGGAAGCGCCTCAAATATTGTTTGGAAGAGCAAACGTTTTCGCGCTTGAGTGGTAGGAATAACCGTGCCAAGACAGGATAAGATTTCTTATGCACGAGTGATTTGCATGATCATCGAACAAAATCCCCAGCACCTGTTAGTCATCATTAGTGCATGACTTTATGGAGTATATTGCTTGCGGATTTCGGAAGTCACTAGTTATGTGTTGACGGAGTTTCCCTGCTTCATGTAGATGAGTCAGTATGGTTTACTTGAAATAATCCTTGTATGGTGACTGGCATTATCTCTGTGTAGTCCGAAGTACGGAGGCGAAGTGATCTTTAATGGTGGAGGCAATAGCTTCAACAAGACACACGTCTTACGGCAGGGATGCAGCTTGACGAGGATTGTCCATAACATGTGGCCTCTTTATTTCCAACATCTTCACGGACAACAACACGACTTTAGGCACGCAACCACAGGAAGCTTGTAGCAGAATGAAAAGCAAAAACCACTGCCAGATGCCTTCATTTCCATACAAGGTTTTCGGTGTTCTCGCCGAGTTTGATACTTTTCAGACATTAAGATATTGGGGTAAACTGACGTCGCGAACACCACTGACATGAACTACCGCTCGTTTTTCCGGGGCGTCTGCAGTTTGGTACAGGGTAAATCTCATAGATCCAAACACAACTCACCCCTTGCAAAACTACAGGACCACCTAGATTTTTTCATAATAATTTGAAACCAGTTCAACGTTTGTAGCCATCCAAGACAGTGAGAATTGAAACCTGTTCTGAAAATCCCACCTTCTGAAGTTGAGATAGACAGACTGACGCAAAACCCCGGGAAATCGCGCTTCAAAATTATACGACTGTCCGAGACTATCTAGCTGTTCACATGCAACATCTATTCGGCTCGATTAACGAGGAAAAAGTTTACGAATCCCACAGTCGAACAGACAGCATCGGATCGCTTGAAGTGGCACTCTTCCAGATCCCCGGTTAGCTCTGTTTGCCTTGGTTACTGGTGTTGCTCGTTGTTTTCTTTCGCTACAGATTAGTTCCCCGAAAGAAAAGAGAGTGAAGAGGGGATACCCACGCATTGGAGGCGGTTTCTTGATCTTTTCACAGGTGCGTACTTGACGTAGTTTTCTGATAAAGAGGGAGTCGGTGTAGCTATGCATTGACATGGATGTTTTAAATGCAAGAGCTCCTTGACTGTGTGATAGGGCCACGTGATTTAGTAGCCATTATCATCGCTGTTCCTCGTCTCCATCAGTTTCAAACGCCACTTAGTTTGCTGGGTGAGGCTTTCGCAGTTTGCTGTTATATAATAAATTGATCACCTTTTGATCGTTTCCACTCTGTGCGTGGCTGGATGAAAATGACCCTGCGAGACAGCTGGTTTTCTATTGTGAGCCTATGACTCAGTCAGCGAGCCGCCCCTTCCGAAAACCACCTTGCATAACTCCACATTACGGATGCGATTTTGCCAGAATACCATGATTATTCTTACGCTACGGACAAAATAAAAATGCGGACTGCCTTTTTCCTACTTCAACCAGAGAATCCTCTCTGCCATGGTTTTTTTGGGTCCACCTTACAATGATACTTATCTTCTTGTCCACTTCTAGTTACATTTCACCAACATCGTCGCAGTTGCAATGGGCATTTCTCCTCTCTCGCGGTCGACCTTTTGCCAGTTCCTCGTCCACAGGTAAGTTGCGACATTCACTTTTTCGTTGTCTGGCTGTATGAGGATTTTCACAGCCTAACTGTGTCCACGTTATCTCCAGTTCTTTCAAGCACGCTGTCGACTCGATGGTGGATCAAACCCTTTGGGATCATCACAGAATCTGATGTCATAACCTATGGATATTTGACTTAGACTACGCCGATTAAATTGTGTCCGAAGGCGAACCGCTCAAAATGACCAAAGATCACTTTGACTGGTTGGATGCCTTGCGAACTGGCTACAAACCAAATGAAGGCGGCCCTGATTGGTAAGACTGTGGGCCAACCTGGGTCGAGCATTTCTTAGAGGCGCTTCTCATCCCACCATGAATGTTATAGCGTGACCTTGTGGGACCTTCTGTGGTCACCTTGTAAATACGTTTGTGACAACCTTTTCTCTCTATACAAGGCTTCCGTGCCTTCTGATACACCAGTGTGCGACATAACAGGCCAAAGGCCACAACAACTAGCGATGTTGTCAATGTTGACAATGTCAATTTTAGCAGAGCAATCCCAAGCAGTCTTACAGCAGCAACAGAAGCAGTTTGAAGAGGCTCAAATTAGGCTTATTGAATATCTGATACGCAGCATGCCACTGAGACTGGTTGCTTCAGGGAGGATGTTCACAATGAAAGGAAGCGACAGTCCTGCTCGCATTTCAACTTCTCAGGCGCTTTTAGCTTGGTTTATCACGGTAAACCGTGGCCCTTGTTGGGGTTGGTGGATCGGTCGCCCAATATTTTAGAATGTTCACGGGTTTACACAATAGGACCGTGATCTCCGTGAGGTGGGGTCGATTTATTGTGGACCTTTTTATTAGTACAAGCCTCAAAGTCACTACTTCTGTTCTGTTGTAAAACTTAATCCCCGGGTGTTCCATGTGAAATTTGTTACGGCCTGAGCTTCCACCAAAGTATGGTTTCTCATATGCTTCGGAAAATTCTCTCCTCTGTTTTGATTTCTACTGCTTAACCGGTCCCATATTCGCTCCATCCGGAGGTGGACCTCTTCTTGGTTTGCTAAAGCTGAACTTATCGATGTTCTTTGACTCGATCCCTTCCACCATGCGCCTACAGACGTTTCTTTCATGGCCGCTAATGCACGAAACTCTGAAACTTAAAGGCGACCTACCGTACGCAAGTTAGCCTGTACGTGGGCCTTTAAGCTCTGTGGAAACAACTTATACCGTGATCCATCATCTAAAGTTGGCATAAAAACTTTCGTCATGGACTGCCAGCTGCAGTGATCTCTTCCCAGAAAATACAGCCCGATAAAATATTCAGTGTCCCCTACAATTGTTGTCTCCGGATAAAGATTCCATCTATGAACGGACCACCACAATCCAGTCTCGCGAGCTGTATTGAGCAGTCCAAAAGGGGCGGGAAGATTTCGATACCCTTGTCAATGCCACTCAACAGGAGCCATCTTTTTTTGCAGAAATGAGGAAACACAAGTGCAGTTTAGCACGACAGTTAATTTCAGCCATGTCAAGACAGGATGTTCGGATGCCAAGTGTGGCTCTGTTGGCTACATTTGATGCGCATTTCTGGTACTCACCAGTGAGTTTGATAGTCGAGTGTGTCCGAAGTTCCAGGACTTGCGTGTATATTGCAGCTTCCTGTTTGATCCACCTTGGGGTTTTGGCTCAGCAGCGACTAGTCTAGTTGTTATAGCCAACTTCGAAATATTGACGATCTGGATCGCTTCAAGCAGCCTAGTTGTATGGCTCTTAGTTCAGTCGTGCTTGAGTGGTATTTCCGGCTCTCAAAGTCAAGGTGCAGGTCTTCCAACTCAGTGGAAAAGACTCTACAGGACACCGCTCGACTAGCGCAGATTATCAATGGAAGGCTTGCGTTGTCACCGGAAAATAATAAAGCCACAGAATTTTTCACTTGTATATCCCTGAAGGAGTATGCTTGCAGGCATCATATTGGTTGAAGACTGTCATGAGTTTGGCGGTACTTTCCTAATGGTAGTGACATTTCGCTACTCGACCCTAGCAAGTTTTAGGTAGGTCGTATATGAATGCGGTCTCTTCAAGTACGTTTTAGGGAGCATCAGTTACGATAAAATCAGATTTTGCCCGTTGAAACAGAACATACCACTAGTTGTGGATTCAGAAGGGGGATCACTGCCTTCTGCTTCATTGTGACCAAAGGCAACCTCGACTGGTTATCTCGAGCCAGTGGAGCGCTCTGCTTCGGGAAATCATTCCCCCCAGTGTCTGCTTCACTTTCAGAAAAATATATATGGATAGGGAGGTATGGATAACACGGTTGCGGTAGTTTGGCGACTATAACCAGAACAGCTAATGGGTCGTCGTTCAAGATATCGGGCCAACCAATGACATCACTCAAGCGTGAACATGTTCGCCTGTTCAGACGTGAAAATTGAGACGCGTCCAGCATGCGCTCGTGGAGTAATGGTAACACGCTCGCGTCGCATGTCAGATGTCCGGTGTTCAGACCCCGGCGGGGCCATAGGATGTGCTGATGAGCTCTAATAAGAGCGAAACTCGAGTCCAGTGCTCCCCCTTCGGTGTGGACTCTCCGGAATAATTGCGATTACCCGCAGGACGAGGACTCGCTGTTCTTCGCCGATTGCTTCCCCGGCATGGTTGGATCTTTAGCAACTGAGTTCCAGCCAGTATAACCCTCAGGATCATTGCAGCAAACAAGCCCGACCACCATGACAAGGTGACAGCCTTAGGTCGGGGCTGCATCTTGAAAGTGCTTGACCAAAACTTTTGAGCAGTCAACTTCTTTTTAATCTTATGATTACTCAGTTCCATCTTCCTGTTGACTCCAAACCACGTGCCATCCACTAGCAGAATCGACCAATTCGTCTATCGGGCGGTTCAGGTGAATAGTGACATGCTTAACGTCGCATACATGCCATCCAAATCTTCACACTCCGTCGGGTGCTAGAACAACGCCATACGTACAAATAACCCACAATTTTAGTATTTCTGGATTTCCAACCCGCATTTGACTCAGTTGACCGGCCTGTTCTTCTTGCCTATCAAGCAATGCCTCGGAAATTTGTGAACATAATACGTTCTTTGTATTGTCCTGCTTCCGGACGTGTGAGAGTATGCAGCGAGCTCTCCAAAAGCTTCCGTACACAAAGCGGTGTCCGTCAGGGATGCCCACTCTCTCCATTCCCGTTTAATTTCGTGATAAGAGAGAGATAATAAGATAATGAGAAGAACGCTGGTAGGTCTTCAAAACCCCGGTGTTCAACTGGCCTGTGACGAAACAATTGTCGATCTGGAATATGCAGGCGATATCGTTCTCGTCTTCGAAGAGGAGAAGGTGCAGCTGCTTTTGGATGAACTGACCAAAGTCATCCCCTCCTTTGGCATGCACTTTCACCCACAATGTGTAGGGTCATGCTCGTTGCATGCAGTCACTGAACACGCCACCTACAATCTAGGGAGAGCCACTCGAAGTTATGGAACGTTTTACGTACCTTGGAAGTTGTATTAGTTCTGATTGTAGTGTGACAGATGAGGTCAATGCACGAATCTGCAAGGCTCGGGTCGCGTTTGCTAGTTTGAGACATCTATGGCGTCAAAGCGGTGTATCTTTGAATCTCAAGGGACGTGTGTATCAGGCTACAGTACAGGCCGTTTTGTTGTATGGCTGTGAGACTTGGCCTGTTAGAGCAGCGGAACTGAGATGTCTTCGGGTGTTCGACAATCGTTGTCTCAGAACCATAGCTCGTCTAGGTTGGTGCCGGTGAATCCGCAACGAGGCAAGACGAGTTTTCGGTTGTGCAACGGGTACTTCCATTTCAGAATGTGTTCAGAAACAGAAGCTGCGTTGGTTGAGATATGTGTTGCGTATGCCGAAGAGAGTGCTGTTTTCCATGCCCAACTCAGAGTGGACGAAGCAGAGAGATGGCCAACCCTTGACCTTGCAGAGGGTTATGAAAGAGATTACGAAACGTTTGGGTGCTGTTGGTGCTATTCGTCTTCCAGGATGGGGACCGCGTAATCCCCACTGCGCCTGGTTGGAGACGCTGCAAGTATCAGCGTTGAACACTGATGTTGTGCTGTCCATGATGACGATGATGACATACATGCCATGTGCCATCAGCTCACTGACCTTGCCTGGGCTTTTGGGTTAGGTACTTAGAGCTCTGAAGTTCCAGCCAGGTGGACCGCAAATTAACGCTTTTTCTTGATGGAACACTATTCATAAGGTCGCCGAAAACTCTTCAACGTTATGAGAAGCGTTCCTTCAAGAAAATATATGGCGATGCCTCGAATTTTGCACAAACTAAAATATAGGACGACATTTGTGCAGCACATTCAGTTAAAGCACACCGTAAGCGAGAGATTTGACTGGGATTTTCAATCAGGAAACCGAATGTGAAACCATGTGTCTTATTGAATGCTAATCCTCGCGTCAAATTTGAAGAACCTATATTTAAAAGCAGGTAAGATTGTAAGAAAAGTGTAAAATGCGATTTAACGGCATTTCACTCATTAAAGGATGCAATTTGTGCTTGGGCAAATCTCAGTCCTCCCCTCTTGTCATTCGAAACTCTCTTCCAGCCATGAACGAAAGTCCTATATGCGTTTTCGCGCGGCTATGTGATACTGAGGCCGGTGCAGCTGTAAGTTCGTGTGTCCCGCTGTGCTCCTTTCTACCCTCTTTTTTGTTTGCTCGATATTCCTCAAACGTTTGAAATCTAGTTTCAAAATTGTTATCTGACTCGGGGAAAACACCAATAACGCTATACTAGGCTCCCGTTGTGTGTTGGAAAGGTCCGAGGGTTGATCGCCCGAGGCTAATCGCTTAGTAGTAAACCATTTTTAAGGTACCAACCCTCAGATGTTCTTTTTCAGCACCATATTTCGCATCTAAATCACCCAGAAACAGTACGAAGATGCAACATGTAAACACTACTAACCAGTTAAACTGGTCGAGGTTCGTTTTGCTGATGTAGCTATCGTTTTAGTTTCCCGTGAATAGGAAAACGTCGCGTCACGTCAGCCATGTCTAACTACCGAACGGATCACTTGAACATCAGTCTGGAGTTGAGGAGCAAACTACCACGTGTTTCATCATGATTGTTACTGAGTTGATGCATTGAAACATCCGTTTTACTTAGCTGCAGTACAGCATAAATTCCGTAAGTCCAGAGGACTGACCGCTTCTTACACCTACTTGTGTTTTAAACATTATTGGGGAGTATTTTTCGCACCGGGTCTTTCAGTCATCGACTGTAGTGAATAATTCGGTGGGAAACACCAATAACGCTATACTAGGCTCCCGTTTTGTGTTGAAAAGGCCCGAGGGTTTAAAGTAACTTTTCGGGTAGCTGATCACTCAGGGTACCTCTAATCTTCAGCTGTTCTTTTTCAGCAAACTCAGTTGCGCTGGTCACTGCCGTCTCTCTGGATGGGGACCCCGAGACGGGACGCATCACTGGTTAAAGACATTGTGAGACATGACCCAGTCGTGCCCTCAATTGTGCTCATGCATCCAAGCTATTGTCTTCAATGCATAGCTCCCTTGCCAACTGAAAGCCCACTAAGAACTGTGTATTTATGCATCAATTATGTCAGCTCCCGCCTCCAATGCGCAGCTATCTACCCCATCTCCCCAAATCATCTCTGAACGAAACTGTGGCAGCTAGAACCACTGTACGGCATGTACGCGATTCTTGCAGATGATGATTATTTTTCATCACCTATTCAAGAACCCGGCCAACGTGGGAGTATGCATCTCGGCTTTAAATTATTGACCCTTAATGCCACTAGATGCAGATTGGATTGGGGTACGAGCAATTTCTCTCCAGGGAATGAAAATACTTCACTCGATTTTCACATCCGTTTGTCGATCTACTCGATACTGTACACAGATGGGGTTTTAAGTTCCTATTCTGAAGTCTTGTCGTCAGAATATAGTATAGTTTAGCAAAACGGCAGTCAGGAAACGAGTAACTCACGGAAAGCAGCTTGCATTGTGGGGACTAGGATAGTACTAAGCGAATGTACAGCAAGGTGATTTAGAAATGGAGCTTTTGCGTGTGTTCTCCGTGTTATTTCAATTCCTCTGTCTTCTGCACATAGTATTTGCTGAAATGGTGTTGTTCGTTAGCTCCATTTTATGGACTCTGATTCTCGCTGCTGGGATCCGAAATGGAGTCGATGCCCATTGGCCCACTGTCACCGTCAACACTGGAATGCGGGTCTGTGATGGTTTGTGCGTTGCAGGCACTAAGCTCACGTGGGCTAACTAGGTGGCAGAATTTCAAGGTCGGAGGATTTTTGTCCCTAATACTAACTAATCGTTCAGGTGTAACGCCCTTTCTGTACCTAGACCTCATGCCACCTGAAGGAAGTACGAGGGCGGAGATACTGTCAGGCTACCCAAGTCTAGACAGCAGCAGTCGAGATACTGGTGTTGAGTTCGAACCACGGACCTTCCGGTCAGTAAGTTCACGGCTTAACCACTGAGCTACCTCGAGCTGTCTTTACCCTTGCTTTCATTGGTCGAGTAATCCTGTTTTCTTTGCAGGAGGACAACGCTGACATGCGAAGTCCCTTGGTCGTTTATGGGCATTTTTGTGGCTAGTTTGGAGCAACGGGCAGGCGCCGCAGTCCGAAAATCCGCGCTGCACTTCAGCTATGTCGATAACGTCTTGGCGCTCGCCGAATCTCGACAGGATCATCATTCTCTCCCAATCCTCTGCCTCCCAACTGTGAACTTTGTAGAGTAAACATGAAAACCACGATAGGCTACCGTTCCTATACTTTGAGAGATATCACTCGGAAGGTTGTTCTGTTCGCAGATCCGTCGTACAATTAACACACCTGGATCGGCCGTTACTTGCGCTTCACAAGTTTTGTGCCAATCAGTTACAAGTAAAGTTTGTTCGAATGATACTGATGCGTGTGAATTAGGGTACTTTGATGAAATATTCAAATCAGGTGATCAGTCTACGGCTTTTACAAAGAAAAACAGCACCCAACCTCAGACGTAACACACTACTCATAAGGTTGCTGAAAACTCTTCGACAGCCCATGACCGGTTTCGCCCTTCTTGGGGTTCATCATGTAGGCTCAGTCCCCGAGTTTCCGTCAACCTTATGTTCTAATTGAGCCCAAATTGGACAGATCAGGATTCCTTCCAGCCTATTGGGATAAGGAGATATCCTAATGTGTCGTTAGCTATTCGCTCTGATGTACTCCTATGCGTTCTGCGAAGTAGGTTTTTTCCCAACTGCATAAAACTCGTCGATTTCGCGTCTGCTAGTCGGTCGCTCGAATGGCGAATTTTCTGAAGAAGAATCCTGGTCTCTTTTGGAGTACTCTTGTGATTCATTGTGTTGCTGATTTCCAACAAGGAAGGAACGGTTTTCGCTTACTCATCGTCTTTATCATAAGTTGGCGGATTTCACTTTAAAATCTCAGTGGTTTATCGGATTCTATTCAATCCATACGAATTCAAGACTAAGGCGTGAGTTCCTAACTTTGCATCCACCCTTGGCTTGTCTATTGCTCCTGTCTAGCTGAAGTAATCATATCAACCCTTCTGGTTGGCCAACTACTCTCATTGCGTCTGAATTTGGTTTTGACGGGAGACTGTACTGAATCCAGCTGAATCTCTCGTATATGACAGTCTTCTGTCACTGAATGTGTTGCACTAGTTGGTACGATATTTGAGATATCGTAATACATTGTTTGGACGTAACACACCACTCATAAGGTTGTCGGGTACTTTTCGGTAGCCGGTTTCACCTCTCTTGACTCTTGTCAAAACCAAATTCATATGGAGTTGAGAGTATTTGGCGGATTCCGTCCAATTTGGGTTCAAGTAGAATATAAGGTTGACGGAAACCAGGGGAATGCGCCTACCTGGTAAGCCCCAAGAAAGGTGAAATCTCTTGTGGGTTGTCGAAGAGTTTTCAGCAACCCCATGAGGAGTGCGTTACGTCTAGACCATCCTGGTTCTTACGGGTTGTGTGGGTGTCGTATGCCGAATGGACAAGACAGCTGATGGATCCCACAACAGAGAATACAATTACATCCTAATCACTTGTCGCATACGCACTTATGCTCGATTCATTAAACACTGAATGTTAACAAACATTTTTGCCCATGCTCTTTTCACTCTTGCGTACGATCAGAATGTCAAAGAAGGGTCAAGTGGTTCTAGTTCTGTCTCGAATTCTCACGGAACGCACAACGAATCAGTGGATAGTGTGTACGGAGAGCTTAGCCTAACATCCTCCTTCAGTCTGTTCCCGGAACTCGCTTGTATACCACGGACAACGTGAGTTTCTCTTCTCATTTTAATGTGCATTGTTGTCGCCGAAGAACAGACTTTATCATGAGGGGGGTTAGCTTTTAATCATCTGGTTGAAAATTTCTCCACACGGCCCAAAAAAAGTGTGGATGAAAGAAACAAATAGACGTTTACTAGATGCTTTACTTGGTTGCCTACATTTAGCGCCAATTTTGGTGAATGATATTCAGCGCGAATGAACAAAGGAGGAATGCCAGTTCCATTCGAGATGAGCTTTCGGTTGGTCCGGTGTTCTTTCCAATGACGACCTACTTTCACTTTCCGGTTTCAGTGATTCATCTTGGTTCGCTTAACTTTCAGTTTGCGGTCATCCATCATACCAGAATCATGTATCGGGACAAATCCCGGAGGATATCCATCTAAGCTAGTTAATTCGTCCAGGCTCATATTTGTCAAAAGCATTCCCCTATACTTGGTGCTCCCCTCCTTGGATAAGTAATAGAATAACCACTCTAGTTTGAACGGTGGTTCTCCTCTTCTGGCGTAAGTATTCCGGTGATTCCACACCAAAGGGAAGCACTGAACTGGAGTTTCGCTCTTATTGGAGTTCATCAGCAGTGCATATCCGATGACCTTGCCGGGGTTCGAACTCCGCACATCTGACATGCGGCACGAGCGTGTTACCACTACTCCACCAATGCACGTTGGACGCATCTGAATGTTACGTCTGAACAGGCGAACGTGTTCACGCTTGAGCGATGTGATTGGTATGCCCGACTCATCGAACTGTCCTGGTTGTGAGCCGGGCACACCAATCCCATCGCTCAGACGTGAACACGTTCGCCTGTTCAGATATGAATATTCAAACGTATCCAGCGTGCGCTGGTGCAGTAGTGGTAACACACTCGCGCCGCATGTCAGATGTCCGGTGTTCAGACCCCGACACGGCCATAGGATATACACTGCTGATGACCTCAAATAAGAGCGAAACTCCAGTCCAGTGCTCCCCTTTGGTGCGGACCCACCAGAATAATTACGCCAGAACGGGAGGACCACCGTTCAAACGAGAGTGATTATTCTATTATTTATCACACCGGGCTGCGTCACCCCACGGCATGATTACACTTGAATGTACTATGTCGCCAGGTAGAAATGGGCTCCCATGGGACATTGGTTGGGGCTTCGTGTCGAGATTGTGCATGCCAGAAACGTGTACCCAATACGTCTACTTAACACGCAGGAAAAAATCATCTCTCGATGCATCTTATCGTATGTACTAGACGACTAAATAGGTTCTCCATTCCTACATCCACTATTTCCACTTTGAATGTGGCGTCTAAAAGGCGAGCTGTAGCACCCTTTCGGTGCCTAGCTGCATTGCCAGCCGAAGGAAGCACGAGGGCTGGGATAGTGCCAGGTTGCCCAAGCCTAGACAAGGGAAGTCGAGAGGCTGTAAGTGTAATTTGGCTTTACCTATCAACAAAAATAAGAATGGTTCTGTCTTGTTTGCTCCTGCCGTTGTTGAGTTGGCGAGACCAGGCTTTAAACCTATCTCTGGAGTCGTTCATGCTAAACGGACAGAAATGATTGGCACTTGAAAAGAACGCACTTCCACTCACTACTCCCCGATGATATCACCTCGTCTGGTTGTGAAAGGTTTGGAGCCAAATTGCCCAGCTCAGCGGACAGGCGAATTTGCATGGTTGGCACACTGTACAGAAAGCACCCCCCCCCGTCACGTGGACTCAACTGACTACTACCGCACGTGAATTCAGTAAGATTGATTGATGTGCACTATACGCCTATCCTACTTCTATTGTCCACTCCCGGAGAAATAGGGACATGTCATACTTTTAATCGAGACTTATCACACGTGTAGTAGATACTTTTCACCCAGGGTGAGCCGTTTGTGATCTCATTGAAAGTACCTCTTCCGACTGGCGCGAGGAACTCTGTCTTTTGTGGTGAAAGTAGTTTTGGGATCGGACAATTCCGTTTCGTTGAACTGAAGCAATATACTCTCATTGTGTTTCGTGAAGTCTCCCACGTGGCCGTGGGTGCGGTTTCTACTATGATGTTAGCACTACGGGGTGTTTGTGCAGTCAAGTTGTGATAATCGCACAGGGATTGATGGATCCCAGGCTTATAGGTAAACTATCGAAGCTATTCTTTCGCAATGAGAACCTCTGTCAAAACTCGCAGATGAAGGTGTGGTGTTGACTAAACTGGGTCTGTGAATAGGTCCGACTGGGTTCACTCAGCACCATTGTTCGACGTTCTTATGAGAGGACTGCACGTATTGAGACCCAAATCTGAGACGTATTCTACTCTGTAGCCAAGTTGCGTTCTTGTGTATGCGGTCTCTTCTAAATTTCTCAGTGTGGCTGCGAGCGAGTGTTTAGGAAGCCGGCCTCGCTCATCCAATATCTTCCCTCTGTTGTGCTGCCCTTTAGAAACATGCTGCCCATGAAATTCTTCTCCGTGAAAGTTGTCTTCATCGATGTAAAGAGGACCATAGATGAGGCCACCATTTTAGGGCTAAAAAAGCACGTTCAATCTATGTAAAGGAAGGGCGAGATGGCTCAGTGGTAAGAGCGCGAATTTGCTGGCCAGAAGGTCCGTGGTTCGAACCCGACCTTTGCCTCTCGACTTCCCCTGTCTAGACTTGGGCAACCTGGCAATATCCCAGCCTTCGTGCTTCCTTCTGGTGGCGTGGTAGTTAGGCACCGAAAGGGTGCTACAGCTGAACGATTCTTTTATGTAAAGGAACATGTTTCATGGCGTCAACCTACGTCCACTGAATTTAGTGGGTGATGCGTAAGCTCCGATGCGATTAAAATATCGTAGTCACATATTTCGGCCTCATTGATAGACATTTGGATAGAGATTGCACGGGAAAGGGCTTTTAACCCCTTCTGGGGAAGGAAGATTTCACAATACCTAATTACTGACAAGGGGTGCTTCTTCAGAGCTGTATTTTTTCCATAGAAATGTCTTTTTTGGGAGTGGTGGAGCTTCCTTACTCTTTTCCAACCCCAAATGCTTTGTGCCTACACAATTTTGTAGACAGGCGAATTAGTTACGGGAATACTGGTTACGCATCTAAATGTCAGCTACCCGCTCGTAGCAAACGGTGTACTTGAGTACAAACTCAAACACGGGTTTGATAGGGAACACAGATACCCCCCTTGGGGCAGCCATTGTAAAATCAAAAGCTGCATCCTACATTCACAAATTCTCTTCTCTGGAAAGTTGTGAAGCACACTGGTTATTTACAATCGCACCGCGGTATCCCGACTAAATAACGGCTCTGAGCATTCTTTGTTGATACAAGTCCCTTGGACTATAGTCATGATCTACCAGCACTCTTATGGGTCACACTTTTCTGAAGGGGCCCCATTCCCCCCAAAAAAGGTGATCAGAGCACTGTGTTGTTAATAAGCTGCGGACCAGCATAAGTTGCACTCTGATTGGTTGTGATATCCATTAACCAAAGTGAAGTATCTTACTTGTGTGTTTTTTTTGCCTCCGCGTAGCCTCGTCAATTTGCTGTATCGGACCGTTGCGTTGTGCTGTACGTTACTGAGTGACACACAAAATCAAGGACGACCGTAGGGTTGCACGACCACACCGTACTTGAAGTTTGTCACATCAGTCACGAGCTCTCTAAACCTCAGAAACTGATCCATTTGTGAAGATTAAACTACGTTGTCACCCGGTTGTCTCCAGCACAAGACTCTGTTATCGTGAATTGAAAGAAAACTTTGGAAATAACCTAACATAAGATTCACATCACTCTCGTTTGAACAGTCGACCTCCTGTGCTGGCGTAATTATTCTGGTGGGTCCACACCAAAGAGGGGAAGCACTGGACTCGGGTTTCGCTCTTATGGGAGCTCATCAGCAGTGCATATCCTAGGCGTCCGTTGCGCTACCTGACTGAGAAGTCCTGACAGGCGGGTCAATCGATCGTCACAACCAGAACAGTTAGTGAGTCGTCGTTCGAGGAGTCGGGAATACCAGCCACGTCGCTCAAGCGTGAACCTGTTTGCCTGTTCAGATGTGAATATTCAGATGCGTCCAACGTGCGCTGGTGGAGTAGTGGTAACACGCTCAACTCGCATGTCAAATGTCCGGAGTTCAAATCCCGGCACTGCTGATAAACTCTAATAAGAACGAAATTCGAGTCCAGTGCTTCCCCCCTTTGAAGTGGACTCGCCAGATTAATTACGCCAGCACAAATCCCCCAACCACCCACCGCAAGACCTAACATTAGTCGGGTATCAGTGAAGTGTGATAATCATGTTCCCCTCATGTAGCCCATCTGATCATCCGTCTCGGTCTCAACAACCGCAAACTATTCCACCCACGTATTTTACGGCGCCTATTTTTCAGCTCATGCAGCACTGTGTGTAATGTGTAACATTAGACTCGATACAACTCCAGATTTGATGTAATAACGTTTTCGGGGCAGTTTTTAACACCACCAGCTTTTATTCCGCTTTTAAGCACTATCCATTTTTTTGGTGACAATCGGGCTAGTAATTTTCTTGTCGAAGTGTTCCGGCCGTTTCCATTTTCATTCTTCGCACCTGTTTCCAATCGCAGGATACTCTACATGGACTTTATGCTCCCAACTTCTACTCCTTCCATTCGTCTATCTGCTTTCGGTGGTCAAGACGGATGGTTTGGAGCTTATCGGACAGATATGAAGCAGGGAGGTATGTTTACTCATCTGAATCGAATTAATTGCATTTTAATTCCCCCTCAGGGGTATGATAAGTCTGGTTTAGAGTGACGAACCACACAAGGCTACCGTAGATTAGACGGTAATGCATTAGACGGTCACCTAAGGAGGACCACCACAGCAATGGGGCTCTTCTCTGTGGGTGTGACAAATTAAAGCGTGGCTTGCGGTTTATCCTTGTGAACTGAAGGCATCTCTTTTGGCAGCACAGGGGTAGTAGGTTTGTTGTTGACAGTTGACCATATAACAAACACACGTAATTCTTTCGCCGAGGATATAGGAAAGTGAATCGAGACAATTATGTAGTCACTGGCTTAACTGTGCTGTTCCACTCTTCCGAGGAATTGGAGGTCTGGACTGCTGCTACAACCCAACTACAAAACTCGAATAACCATCTTTTTTGGGTAGGGGGTGCATTAAGTTTTTGTAATGACGGTGTTTTCTCAACTTAGTTCTCGGTCTGAAACTTCCAAGCTAGCGTTCCCGTCAGAACAACCACCAATGGTGCACAACATGTATTAAGGCCGCAAAACCAGGTCAAAAACACATGTACAATGCGTCGTATATAAAGTGTGTGCGGCGTCAACATTCTGGAAATTCCAACGCCTGGATGCGTCATTGGCAACCGGCCTTCGGCAGATGCTGGATCATGCGCGGCGGTTGGGTCTAGACTTTCGGTCAATCACAGCTCGCCTTGATGGTGGGCTGGCAAGCAGCCCGATCTTCCGGCCGATCACGTGCGCGGATAGGCTTCTTGGCTGTAGCAGCGTCTAACTGTTAGCGGTATCGGTGCGGGATTCCGCCTAACAGTTTCATGTGTGATTCACCTGAACTAAAGCAGTAGTATTTTAATCTACAGTACGCCGGCTGTCTTGCGACTCCCTTTACACACTTCCTCTCTGATAAGATCGTGCGGCTATGCGCTGTGCTCGCAACCTTAAGGCTATTCGTCCCTCCGTTGTAAGAGCATCTCTCTAATGCGACAGAAGCCGCCTGACCTTTTCGATGTCGTACTTTAGAGAATACTGTATCACTCTGGATTGTTCTCATCCCTTCATCTATTATCCCACAATCCTCTTCCTTTTCCAGTTTTACTACAGAAATTGGAGTTCTCGCACGATTCGGCCATCACATCCGTTCGGTTGTTCAACCCGTGCCTTGGTCTCACAGGTTTGTTTATCGAAATCACCGCAAGTATTCTTGCGAATAAGTCGTGATTCACTTACTTTAATTACGCACTCACACATCCACCAAACATGATATCTTTCCTTTCCGTTCGGTTGCGCTCACCTAACATCTTGCCGCAATATCGTAACACAAGGAGAGACCTGTAATTACGATAATTCCTCACCTTAGTTCTCGGTCTGAACTTTCCAAACTATCGTTCTCGTCAAAGGAACCACCAAAGGTGCACAGCATTTAATAAACGCTCAAAACCAGGTCAAAAACACATGTACATCGCGTCGTATTTAAAGTGTATGCGGCGGCAGCATTCTGGGAATTCCGATGCCTTCTGGATGCGCCATTGGCAACCGGCATTCGGCGGATACTGGATCATGATTGGTTGTTGATTCCAGACGTTCGGCCAATAAGAGCTCGCCTTGAGGGTGGACTGGCAAGCGGCCCAATCCTCTGGCCAATCGGGTGCGTGATAAGCTTCTTGGCCGTAGCACCGGTGATGTGGTTTCGGCACGGAATTCCGCCTACCAGGCCCCCTTGGGGTTTTTCGAACAGTATACAACTATTTCATACCTTCAGTCGTATACGTTTGTCAAAATGTTAGATGGCTTTTCTCATTCTTACCTAAGTATGTGCTCCATAAATGAGATATTCTAGTGCGTAATTATGGTGAGCTACCACCGTTCGGCAGAACTCTGCAGCAACAAAGCAATTTCAGTGGTTCGATGTTGGACATTTGTAGGGCTGTGTGTGTCCAACTTCCGTTTATCAATCTTCCCATCTCCACTCTATTGCAGTCCATATTACGTGTTCCGTCCTGATGTTTTTAGCCTACTTACCATTATGAGCAATTATTTGAAGTCCACTGGCTCCCCGGATGAGTTTGGCACCAGTATTTATGATAGTAGCGACTGTCGGGATCGAGTCAATGATCAAGGGTCTTAACATTTTGGTGTTTCCTTTTTGGAGGAGGAGGAGAGTGGGCCACAGTTTGCTCTCGTTCACGATTCGTCGAGTAAGGATGTGTCAAACATGTTTCGCCGGGGAGAGACAGAAGTGCTGTGCGGCACAATCTGTCAGGAACATGGATTTGGGTTGTCAACCAGGTCTCTAAAGCGTTGCCAGAATCCATATTTAACTGACAGTTTCTGAGAAGTTTGGCCCGTGCATGACGTTGATTTCTAGTTCAGTTGGAAGGGGGGAGCAAATTTTCCGATGCAAGGCCATTGCTTTCACCAGACGAAAGTGTGTTGTCAGTGTACCCGAGGTCGGTTATTTGGTAGTCTGAGCTCGACTGAACTTCAGGGTAGTTAACTAATGCCTCAAAGTCATAGACAGTGTCCGTCAGTTTCCCGGAAGCAGCTGTTTCTGACAGGTTGAGAAGCTTACCCTCAGACTCCGATATCCTGGTGAACCGTTCAATCGAGCATTCTTGACAAGAACTAAGAGTTGAGCGCTTTTTACGGAGATCCAGTCTTTCTGGCTTCTTGATACCGTACCCAGATAAGTCTTTGCATTCTTGAGCCTTGTCTACTAGTCGTTGAATGAGAATTTTTGGCGGTTGGGATTTATGGGTGCTGTCAGCCTTACAGTTGTGGAATTTGAGATTGTTTGGTTCCCGGTTGTCCGAGGAGAGCCACTTCGAATCGTCGTGACAGAAGTATCTTGCGAGTAGTTGTTAGGCACAGCCGTATGCAGGCGCGAGCAAGGGTATGGTTTCAACCGCCGGCTGGCCAATTTCGACTCCCTTGTAGTGTTAGTAGAATTGTGCGGTTGAAACTCATCTCTGCCGGTTTAAAACACTAGTTGGTAGGTTGTGGCCATCATTTGAGTATCACATTCTTAGGCGTCTTGGCGGTTGCTGAAAACGAATGTCGACAATGAACAGTCGGTTGACTCTCTAGACGATCACCGTTATCACAGCGTTGCTCCAAACCAAACGTCCCAATGTCATTAGGATTAACTCGGGTGTCCCAGTCTTCGGCGCTATTATGGACGTCTTTGCGGTTGTCAAAGTCTTGGTTTTGTACGAGTTTATCTCCGTACTCGGAGCCTGTGCGAGCTTCATAGTGTAGACTGAAACTACGGTCGGGCGCAGTGGATGGCCCTTGAAGCGTTCTGTCACTGTTCTAGTTGATGTTGTTGTCTATGAGATGAAGACTTGATTCGCTTGTTGGCTTAGGGCAAAGGTAGCATTATTGTTCACTGTTGTGCAGCTACTATTTAGCAAGTTTCTTATTGGTTTTAACTGGATGCACAACGAATGGGTTGTTATCAAGACATGGGATGACAGGTTTTCCAGTGGTGTCAATGATTGACCCCAATCAGTGTTGAACCACGTGTAATAGCCGTTCAACTGGGTCAATGACACCTACTACTACTGGAGCTTGAATTAACTCAGTGATTAATTTATGAGTACCGACCGAAACGTTTGTGCTCCGAACCCACCCCTTGTTATCTATTTGCTCCTGTTTTTGGCTGGTCACCCTGGCTTTATCCCCATCCTTCTCCATCCGTCGTCTCACATATACCCGAACGTTTGATTCCGATTGATCGATTTGAGTTGCATATCCTAAAACATGTTCACCTAGTTATCGAGTTACTGTCCGCTTGGTTCCATCTTCCCCCGGTATGATGATGGATGTCCTAGTCTACGATTCTAATGACTGAGCAGATTCTGCTGTGCACGAGCTGTCCTGCACCGTGATAAAACTACGGAGCAAATTCACGCTGTCAGTAAGGTACATCAACCAGCCTTTTGCAGGGCAATTTCAATTTCGACTCCACCCGTCAAGTTTACAGCATTTTCGTAGACTTCGAACCAACTTCAACTGTAGTCGCTCTATGGAAGGTACGCATGAAGAAACCGATCGATCTTCCAGGTCCTCAGACTTACTGCATTTACTATTCTTTCCATTAGGCTTTCTAGTTGGTTCAAACTGCATGTTTTCCGGTAGACAGTGTCACTTTTTGGTTTCATCTTTCACGTTGCTAAGTTTTTTTTATATCAGCCGATGAATCCGTACGGACGATTACTCTGCGTTTTTCGCGGTGGTGGTAATAGTTACTTTTTTTTCGTTTTTCTGCACCTTTGTTCAAATAACCCCTTACTTTTACCCTATGTAGATGACTCTTGTTCTAATGACACCGACAGATGGGATTTGCTTGTTTGTTCTGCTTTCGAAGCCGCTGTGGTCTATAGGTAAGTCCACACTTCTTGCCACCACTTTATCCCTTTTAATGACTCTCTTTTCATGCGTTAGTCAACTGTGTTCGATTCAACACTTTAAGACAGTAAGAAGACACATATTGCAGCCATTTTGACTAGTCTTATCCACGGTTTCTGTAGAGTGGATATAAAACATGCGTGTGGCAATACCGGTTGAGCGACTCAAGGACAAAACTCGAGCATAACCTTTTGGATACAAGACTGAGTGTGACTGTTTGGTCAGTAATGCCTCATCTACTGCTGGCCGAACTCAGTTCGCACGATATACCAGAATAGTAGACGAGCTGTTCGGGTTTGGTTTGTGATCTGTATCAATCCGAGGCCCAACGATCGACAGTGAAAGTATTCGTGCTGTCTTGCAGTGCCTGTACACGCCTCAGGAGTGTGTGACATGTATGGACCGGCCAACATCTTCTTTCGAATTGATCTCACATGGCCTCTGCTGAATACGTTCTATTCGCCACTTCGTGGCGAAGATATTTCCCCAAAAGTGAAGAGAAAAGCGCTTTAACCGGCTTGATAGGTCACCGGTTGCTTAGATCCTGGCTTATGTAGAACCGCTGGATGGCGGTGCTAACCTCTGATGTTTATCCGCAACCTTGAGGAACAAGGGAGCACTGGGTTGTCGGGATTTCTGGTCTCATCAAAAAGGCGTATCAACTTCAATTGCACCACCGACTATCAATCTCATAACGTGGGTCCATGGCTGTTTACGTCACTCTGCCGAGTTGCAGACTATTCTCTGTAGCCAAATGCCTTGGTGGTTTTGGAGTTCCTTCTCCACTGTGGGCAGCCGGGAAGTATCACACCCACCGACAGTACATTATACTAATATATCTGTAAGCCCTACATCTCTCAACAACGTGCACAAGACATTATCGTCTTCATCCAGCCAACCTTTGTTTCGGAAAAGTTTGCTACCACCCGTACGTGCCATTTCTGTGGACCAGCCATTGAGAGAATGCGGTGCCTTCCTGCCACTCAGGACTTCCTCCTTACTGAACTGTTTCAGTATTCCCGTCCGCAGGCAGACTCACCAACAAATGGCGTCAACCACTACTCCGGAGACCCTTGATATTATTGTCTGCTGTCTTTCTAAAACGCAGATGTATAACTCCAGTCGAAGGCTCTGTTTGAAGTCGCTGTAACTTACGCCGCTGTGGAGATTTAACAACACTGGGTTTTGGTGCTGCAGGGGTTAGAATACACTGATATGCCGATCTTAGAAAGCCTCACATAAATGGAAACCGATTAACGGCAGCCTCTGCACAATCATGTCGATAGATTATGCAGTTTCTGCACATTCACCCACTGATTGCGGTTCCGATCAAACTAGGGTTGATCTTTGCACTTATTTGCAAATGTATGTTCCATAGGTGGACCCCATAGTCCTAACTGGGGAACTTAACGCTCGTAGTAATCGACTGACGCATCAAAAAGCACAATTCGAAGGACCATACGGTTTGGATACGCCCGGGGTCAGCGATGGCGAACCTCTCTTAAGCCTATTTTCCAACCATTGCTTCTTTCTGACCGGCTTAGACTTACGGAGGCGAAATCTTGTAACCTGGTGCTCACCATCAGCAGCTCGAAGTTAGTGAAGATCGACCGCAATGGTGGAGATCGGTACGAGACTTGGTCGTACTGGAGGACTAGTGTAGTCTCTGATCATGCTCCTGTCCGTGGTCACTGATGATGCCGGCCTAGCGGATAGGTGTAACGAATCTAAAACAACCCGGCCGCTTTTCAAAGTGAAGTCGCCACAAAACCTGCACAGCGTGTCTTCCTGCATCGAAGATCAGTAGATGAACATCAGGTGTGTGATATAGTTTGTGGAGTGTCTAAGTGATAAAATAAGAAACGGATGTTGGCTGAATTAGTAAAGCCCTTTGTGCTTCAACGAGCGATACGGACTGGTCCTGCCCATGTTCAGGATCTTTCAGATGTCAGACATCCGTTTTCCAGAAGTATAAGGAAAAACAGAGAAAGCGAGTTAATATCACAGGCGAAAGTAATTGCGTAAGTAATTGATCAGCCTCAGACTTTCATGTGTCGGCACGACGATTTCTAGGGTTGATGGTTCATCGATAATGGAACACCCACAGCATACTGGTTGCTAGGTTGAGCAATTTAGGGATCAGTTGTACGCCGTACGTATCGGAGAAGCTGTTCCCTTGGTCGTGCCCACAAATCCACCGAGCACGCATGAAATGAATGAACAAATTGTGTCTGAGAGGAATAACAAGGCCCATGGCGAGGACGATTTCTCCTCAACCTGTTCAAAGCTACAGGAGACACTGCTCGCAAAAGTGACTATTAGACAGCTGACAAGGTCAATAACCGTTGCAGGCTACAAAAAGGGATATTAGGATATTCATCGACTTTCAGTAATGAGTGAACTCTTGAGCTGTGAACAGCAAAGCGGCTTCAGCAATGGATGAGGCTGCGTCGACATTGCGACAACTGCTGAGGCATCGCCACACTCCTACCAGCATCCGACTATCGTCGTGATTCTGGGCACTCGAGCTTCGTCAGTCTCCTGTACTTACCTGTTACACTCGTTAGCATCGGATCGAGTCTAGGTGTATGATCGACTCTCCCAGCTTTAGCCTATGTCAATGATGCCCTGTGCCTCTGGTTCTATTCAGTTCTCTAAGGATGATGCTCTGGAGACAGCTATTTTCAACAGCACCGACGGTGTTGAGGAACTTCCACCTGGAAGCAGGTTTGCCCGCGTTGACTGTGTCGAAGCTGTTACCATGGTAAGGAATGGCCTGTGTATTATACAGACCACACTCAACTGTTTGGTGGTGGAAATAAACTGCTCGGAAGTGTAGTTCTTGCCATCAAAATGCAAATGGTTGCCCAGGATCGGTAAGAGTCTGGAATTATACTATCAGTCTCAGGCAAAGCCATTAAGGTTGTTGATAAATTCACCCATCTAGGAAGTAGGCGGAAATGTTACAGCCGAAATAACTGCACCAGTCGCACCCAGAAACGGTCGACATTTGCTACGGGATAGAAATTCGGAAAGAACACGTTTACCAAGCATCTATCCGGTCGGTGGTCTCCTACGGGTGTGAAAACTGGTTTCTCCGGATTGAAGAAACTCGCCAACTTGTCGTTTGACCGCCGTTGTTTGTGAAGTATCTTGCACTCCGGAGGAGAGCAGCGCGTTACCGGCTTAGAAGTACGGCGGCGTGGTTTCTGTGACCACAACACCATTGACTTGAAAGGCTTGACTGACTGCGCTGACTTCGTGGCACCCCAACGACTTCCATGACGTTCCCACCTTTAGCTTTCTAACCGGTCCCTTTTGATCCAAAGCGGATTCCGCACTTGAACCTTTTGTATAATACTCCAACAGTCGGTCACTCTACTGAGGATGTAGAAGTGTTAGGGCTGTTGTGAGTAGCACAATCTGGTGTGAGTTCATTGCTTGCACCGTTCACAGTGTATTAAAGCTGTTTTCACGTTAGTTGTGGATTTCGTGCTATCTGTTTATTACTGTAAACTTTCCTGTGAAGGTGAACTGAATAGTCTTTCATGTGTTCCAAACTTCCAAATATATTTCCCTTTTTACGTAGCAACATCTTTCGCAACGACTGTCTCGGTCTGTCCAATCAGCTGGTACTTCCACACAGCACCGAGTATGATCACGTGAATTGTGCATCTGTCGGTGATTTCGACTTTGACGGCATCCTCGAACTTGTACTGGGCACATTCGGACAAACCTTGTTATTTTATCGATGGAAGCCAGACGCAGGGGATAACGCTGTATCAGAATCAACCAAAGGAAGCTACGAGTGAGTTTTGTTTCGTGACCATATGTCCGATGGTGTATTTTCGTCGGCCAGGTGTCAGTTTTATTTGATCGGATATCTCACGAGCGAGTGTTGCCTGATTGTTTTATAGTCATCGCAGCTCGCGACATGAGCTGAAGTGTGGCTCAGACGGAAACAGATTAATTTCTTCATGTTGCGCAGACATTCTAACGTAGTAACTTCTCCGAGAGGCACTGGTCATGTGACGGTATGATGGATGACATTAGGAAGCCGTCCCTTTAAGACAATGACTGGACGGATTCATCATTATCGATTTGCTTTACTTTTCGCACGCGATAGCTTAAATGTGGGAGGGCCACTAACTGCATGATTGGGCTATATCTGTCGGCGTTATTCATAGACTGATCGTCTTTAAGTGGCTTCATCCTTCTCAGAATTTGGCGAAAAGTGCCGCGAAATATGGTCCCATCTATCGTGACCTTTTGGATATCAGTAACTTGTTTATTGTGGCGGATTTTTTGGAATCAAAAAATCATCTGACATGCCTCAGTATTGTTGATCCACCAATAGCATTGCGCACCCCTCAAGCATATTTTTCATGCTGGATGGACTTAACTGGACCCGAATTCAGGACCGAATATGGCGATCCATGTAGCATCTATTTGCATACCCAAGAAGTATTGATTGCACTTGTGGTTTCACTTGATGCACTCTAGTTCATTTGTGTAATTCCACTCAAGTTCCAACACCTAGCCGCCATATCATTTACGGTAACGGTTGTTGACTTCTGCATGGCTTGGTCTACGATGGTACTATTTGGTTGCAGTAAACATAATATATGGCTACTTCAGTGGACGGTACCATACCGGATGTCTCAGACAATCGCGTACTGGGTGGCCCCACGCCAGTTTTTCACTCTTGGTTGGTGTCTGGGTTCGAGCAAGTATTAAGCATCGATAGTAAGAATTTCCGCATTTTTATAACGGAACCCTTAAGGTTGTTGTGACGCAAGCCATATATTCTTAGGTATTCACACAGAAGTCAGAATGTGATCACTAGTGAACTACACAGTGTTGATAGTGGTGAGCATCACTTATCGCTGTATACGGCTTTTCGTCCCCAATTCTTCTCTCTGGATAGAGTGGGTCAGCAGGAGTCGACGTAGGTGCCACCCTGACATTGAGCGCTTCTTTTCTTTATAGAGCTTTATCTGAATAAACCAACACTAAATCGCCAGTGTTCTCACATCGGTGTTGCTGCCTGTATTGATTGGGATTAGAAAAAGGAAATTAATGGTTGAACAACCTTGATGCCCCTATTGGTACTTCGTGTCAAGACGATTTAGGAACAGATTGCTTAGCGTGATTTTACCGTTGTATGTAACATCCACTGTACCCCCTTCTACTTGTTGACTCTCTCTATTGTTTTTCACAGGCTAGTCGCACAACGGTCCGTTATCGGTCCGGTTCATTGTCTTTCCCCGCCCCTGGACATTGTCGGTGATGGTCTCAAATCACTGGTTATATTGACCAATCGCGGTCTGCATGTTTATCGTCACAAGATTGACTCAGTTTTGGACCTTTTAAAAAAGCGGCTTTCTCACCGCCTTACCACATAGATTGACGTCAAAACTGTACAATGTGTAGATTATCATGATATATCAGCGTGCACAGTCCTGCTGAACGCCTACATTCCGAAGCCTCGGTATTCCACTGTGCACCGATGATGTCACTTCGAGCGGTGGTTAAGCGTTTGCAACCGAACTGTCAAACTCATCGAACATTCATCCTCAAGTCTTTCCTTCATCTTGTTCCATTTTCTCTTCTTCGACTATCCAAATCCACGAGCAAGCTAGGATAGGAACACTTCCTTTCTGGCTTCACTGAGACTGCATGTAGCACTGGAAGTGCACAAGTGAATACCGTACCCGCCCCCAAATACCCGCTCTTTTATACATCGCTCTCAGTCAAATGACTACGCGAAATGAGATAACACATGTTGTTCGCGTTCACAAGGATGAACGTTACTCACACGAAAGTAACGCACACTTTTTACCTAAACAAGGGGGCTTATCTGAATCTGTCAGATTTATCTAAGCTATGGTTCAATAGTTCAAAAGAAGCTGTTGATTGCGCGTACAAAACCCCTATCTTACATCGATGGAATCAGTTAGACTCTCGTTGTTAGCTTCACTCGGCGCACTAACCTATAACAATCCCTGAGGTACTCGTCATGTCTTTTCATCGAGCTGAACACTAGGGTGGCTGTGTTATTTCTGTGCAGGCCAGCTGGAGTGACGAAAACGAACCGTAGTATGACTGGACCTTTCTGTTACCTTTTGAACATCCTGTCAAATTCCAAACACCACCTGTCCATTATCAGGTTCTCTTTGAAGATATGACTACTCATCAGTGATAAAACTTTCCCAAGTCAAGAGCTAGTTAGACGCATACATTAATGCACAGCTTGCATGGATCAATTTTTGGCCTGGCGTTCTGTCCCAAGGAATCTCTAACGATGAAAATCCTAACTGATAGAATGGGTTCTTCTATTGGAGTAACACTATGGATTTTAGCGCAGTCAGTTGGTATTTTGTAGTAGGTAGCCATCTCCGACGTCCTATAAGCTGGTACTGAATTATGAAGTTTCCCAAAACAAAGAACATGTCTTTATTGGTTGATATCGGTCTCGGCATAGGAAGCTAAACTTCAGGTTCACAATAGATAAATCCCATCTACCTGATCTGGACAATGTGGATGGAATATCTGCGTTTCGGGATGAATGTGATTCACCGGGTTTTCCACCGCAAAATGTAGAGTGTTTTTGAATGCCGCGAAAAGAACGGAACAGCCAGTTCGGCTGGTTTGCTGTTGAGGCTGAACTAATGCGGTTGGGGTCGTCCAAGTTCTGAAGTCTGAAGAAACTGAACTTCTTAAGGGGAACTACTCACAAAGTTGCTGAAAACTCTTTGACAGCCTACGACCGGTTTCGCCTTTCTTGGGGCTTCTCTACCTGCACATATACTTTCGCCCTTCTCTTCGTGTAACGACCGATGTTGTTCTCCGTAGGGTGGCTTTTCTCATGAACTCGCCAAAATATGCATGAGATCACCATTCAGTCCACGCTGATCATTAGTTAAAGTCGTCACGGCTGCACAAGAGGTTACTAATCCCGACAAACACATTCATTTGCATAATAATTTGGTTTTCAACTGAATCTCTCGTTTATGGTATTCTTCAACTGAATGTGCTGCACAAAGGCCGCCTCATGTTTCAGCTGGTACGATATTCGAGATATCGCAGTATATTTTCAATAGTGTCTCCCGTGAAAGACCCGGTTGATGTGCAAATGAGTGGTCTTTGTCTGAGGTTTCCACCCACCAAAAATAGCTATTTACCGTCTGCGAAATAAGCGAACTGGTCACGTGAGAGTGACAACGTGAGTTTATTTGGAAATGCAATCGAGACAGAGACCAGGCAGTGGTTTGGGGCTATTGGACAGGGAAATGACACAGAGGACAACTGTGTAGTCGTGTAATCTCTTGTTCGTATGCACTGTGTTTACACGTGGGACACATCCAGAATTGATAATCTGTTACCGGTTGCCCCGTAACCACGCAGATTGGGATTTTTGTTTCACTAAAAACGGGTTAGTTGAGAATGGGTTTGATTAGATCAACTGAAAGACCTCTTGGGAAAATCGGCTGATCAGACACTTGCAACGCACTAACTGGTCTGCATGTGATGTCACTAGAAAGAACGTATGAAAGTGAACTGCGTTTCCTACCTCTTAATTTGTAGGTGAGCCCACAGCTCGAGAATGGATCCAATACCTTCGTTGGTACTATGAGGAGATTTGGGAAAGTTAACGGAGATTTTGCCCTGTAATTGAAACCAGTGTATGCTGCAAAACCCAAAAGCACTACATCTATTTCATCCTCGTTGGAAATCAGCAGTGCGCATCTCACGAAACTCCAGAAAGGTTCGAACTCGTGACCCCCCGGTTAGTAGCTAACCGGCTAATCCGTTAATCGTTCGGTCACGAGCGGCGGAATCTCGGTTGACATTCCCAAATCTGATACTGCTAACAATCTATAAGTAGCTCAGAGGAAGAAAAAAAATTGACCCAATGAATAAAGCTTCCATCTGAGAAGTCGTTGCTCGACCAGCCAATCAACAGGTGTGAATGGCAGAAGGGTGTAAAAGAGATTACGAAGAGTTTGGGTGTTGTTGATGCAGTATGCCTTCTAGGATGGGGTCCCAGTGACCCCTCCTGCTCTTGACTGGAGATATTTCAAGAAATGGTGGCTGATCGATGTCGGTGGCGTTCGTGTTGTCAGTTTCTTCCCAGATTGTCTGATTGAGTGCTTGGAGGTGTAGCCACCTGAGAATGCTTGTGAAAGGCCATCACCAGGTACCCTCCCTCACCCATTTTCTTCTCTTATTTTCATTCTAGGGCTCGAAATATAATTAGATAGGTTCTACGGTTGCACGGCAGTGAAGCATCAGTGTCAATACTAATGTTGCTGTCTCTGCTGATGATGTTGATGACTGGAAGGCGAGTCGCACCGACAGCGCCCAGACTTCGAAATCTCGCTCATGCTCATCTGCCAGGTCAAAAATTGACCACCTGTCTCCTAGTTCCACTCTGAAGTGGGCATGGAAAGCGGCACTCTCTACAGGAAACGGTGATTCGGCATGTGTAACTTCTGGTACAGGACTATGTAACTGTGGTTCTAATAAAGTTGTGCCCTCAAGCGAACGTCGAATTTTCCACGGGGTCGAAGGTTTATCTCGACTATACAGTAGTCAATAGCGTTATTGAGGTCACTTGATGCCTGGATATCTTTAGGATCTATGCAACTTTTAGCTCACGATAAACCTCTTTTCAACAGTTTCCGGTGTATGGGAACATTTCGGTTCGATTCACAACAACCTTTGGTTAAAGTGCCTCATTAAGATGTTAATTTCGATTGGTGATATTTATACAGTGCACATTACAGTGTGAATTTTCTTACATCAGGTGCGTGACGAAAGACGACGGTGACGTCCTCACAGCCGAAATGGTATTGTTTTACTGTGCACGAGAGTCGAGATACTGCTGAAGCTCGGAAAATGACTGGAGGACTCACGCTTGGTTTCCAGCCACGAACCTCCGGGTCAGAAGCTCACTCCCTAAACACTGAGCTACTTGGAATCCTACATCTTGATGTGATTTCTGCGCCCCCAAAGCATCTGAACATGTTTCACAATACTGTTCTGAGGAAAAACGGCACAACACTTTGAAACGCACCTTTCCAGCATGGAGTCCATTTCGTAGGAATCGGAATTTCTATGCTGATCACTTGGTTGATACCTGTGAAAGAGAGAGGGAGAGTAAATCACGGGAGAGAACGGCCAGTCGTAAGCCTGATCGCATAATCCTGCCCTAATATACTAAACTGGTTTACTTTGCCACGGTTAATTCCTACAAATGTTTGAACCATCTCCATGAATATTCCTCGAAGGGCTCTTTTCGCACAACCACATGAAGGGTGGGAACGAGTCAGGGGAGTTCAAACAATGATTTGGCAACGAAGTATGAAAGCCATTACCAGCAAACTCAGTTGCGCTGGTCGTTACCGTCTTCCTGGATGGGGACCCGGAGACAGGACATATCAATCATACGTAGCGAGGGCACCCTAAAGGTACTTTTATTCTTTTGTGGCGATGTAGGTGCACCGGGAGCATCCTCTGATTTGAAAGAGTAGGGTAAACTTATATTGACTTACTCATCGCGCTTCTTGACCGATGTGGCATGGGGCGCTGGTGTTCTAACATTTATGTCCATAGGTTGCGCATCTGCATGTGGTTACTCATGTTTGTGGCAGATCGTTTATCCTCATTACTCAAGGCAGCCCCACCTGCCTTACATCTGAATGTATGGCCTTCTGCTAAGCACACCTGTCAAGTGACAGGCTTTGTCGTTATGTACATCCAAGTAAAGTCTGTGTGCGATAGGCTCTTGTCTCCCTTGACTTCACAGACCATTCTCCGAATGCTCATATGAAGATTGAGACTGGAGTCCGGTGTCTTACGCTTCACATGGCTTACTCAATGCAACTGGTGTAGACCGGTTTCGGACATTTTCTCCGTCTGAGGAAATTGAGGTATCGTGATCCAGGTCACGGATACGGGATACACACAGGCTTCCAAAGACAGTACAGGCCTGTATGGTTGCTCTCTGTCGTGAATATTGTTTCACGGCTAGAATCGACTCCTGCTTATTCCCAACCTAATTCTTTGGTTGGCTGACTTGCAAGCACGATTAATTTGGTCTTTTGGTGAAACATAAATGAGAGGAACACCGGGGATGCAGTCAACTGCTGTATCCCCTCTCGTTGGCCCTCCCACCCTGGGAGGAAAGTCAGCGCTCGGGCGTGCGGAACTACGTCTGCAGACGAGGGTCGGGCAGAAGCGAGGCGGGGCTGTGGCTCACACTCTGCTGAACTTCCATCAACCTTGTGTGTACGGGGAACTTTCGGAATGCAGAAGATGATGCAATTATTCTTTGTCATCCTGATGTGCACCTATTCGATCGAGCAAGCTCCCTAGCAAAAGGACTGCTACATTTTTGAAGTTCACGTACTTGTTGCTGCCTGCTTTGTTTGCCGTAACATCATTGAACGAAATTAGTGTAAAACGACGATATTCGCATCTAGAGCGTCCAGGTTTGGTTGAATGTAACTTCTGCTAAACCTGTTCCTGGAGCACCAAATCATGCCATTACCTAAAGATGAAGGGTATCGGGATAGTCCTCTTGGTCAACGATTGACAGGGAGTTGAACATCCTAATATAAACAGCTTGTCCATGTTCGAAAGAATGTAGAACCTTCGCGACTGAAAACATTACTCATAAGGTTGCTGAAAACTTGTCGACAGCCCAGGTCCGGTTTCGTCCTTCATGTGGCTTATCAAGTAATCGTGGTCCCCCTAGTTTCCGTCAACCCTATGTTCTGTTTAAACACGAAATTGCACGCACCAGGCGAAGAGTACCATAAACGAGAGATCCAGCTCGGATTCAGTTCAGTGTCCCGTTAGAACCAAATTCGTTTATAAATGAGTATAGTTCGCTAATTTCAGAACTTTGTTCTGGTCTGCTGGCTTTCACAGAAGCGAAGCCGATATCAGTATGTAGCCCTGAGTTGTATTCAAATGAGAAAGGTGACAAAGTTACTGTTTTAACTCAAGCGAAACATTTAACAAACGCACTGAGAATCAGCTAGCACTTACAATGTGAAAATATCCAACGCCAGTCGTTCATAAGCCTTCCGGTCGGCAGAGGAGAGATTAGGGAGAGTTTCCAGCTTGGTGAATGCTTTCGAACAGATTGCAAATGCCTTGGCGTAAATCGCGCACATAGCTGTCAAGGAAAGGAAAGTTGCCGAAAGTCACGCAGATGAACGTTAGCAAAGTTCAAGGGGATGCGTAAACGTAATCACCTTACCCTTCTGCCAATACAAAGCAACTATTCCACCATCCACAGATTATACAGATCGTGAACATTTTGGCAAACCTTATGAGATGTTCAATCAACTAACTGTTGGAATCAACGAAATTGAAGTAAATTTGGTCCTTGGAGAACAAAAACGATAAAATGCGTAGTCATCTAAATTCCTCAGAAGTTGTATTGGTGAGTCACTCAGAGACTGGGCACCACAGGCGAATTCCAAATGGTTTGTAGCCACTTGATAAAACAACTCAAATATGTAGCAGCTGTGACCACTGTTCATTACTGATTAATTGGCTGAGTCGATAACCGAATGCAATCATGGACTAGCTAGCCAGGGACCGTAGACTCCTGCCCATAGAGAAGCCAGTTGCACTCCAACGCTTGCATCGTCACCCTCAATGCTGAAGTATTCATACCATAGTATAGTGTGAAACAGCTTCACCGGCGTCGGATCACCAGCACTGTCCACACGCAACCGGTTGCCTGCTTTGTGTATTTCAGGTAACGCGACCCCCAAACCAAGAATTTAGCAACAGGCCAGGAACTACCATGTGAGTTATGCTCACCCTGTTCTCACTCTTCCCATTACATCACGGAAAACCATTTTCTGCACCCGGGTGTTTTGTGGTTTACAGATGATTTGGCGTGAGACTTAATAATCTTAGAATCAAGGTGATTATATCTTATTCTATTAAAATGAAACCACCCTAGGGAAAGCTCATGTAAGTTTACTGTGAGAATAACGCCAGTATTAAGGCGAGATGGCTGAAGTGGTTAGAGCACGAATTTACTGATCAGCAGGTCCGTGTTTCGAACCCCACCTCTGCATTTCGACTTTCCCTTTTTAGGCTTGAACAACCTGGCAGTATCTCAGCCATCGTGCTTCCTTCGGGTGGCATGGCAGCTAGGCACCGAAAAGGTGTTACGGCTGAACGATTTTTTTAACGTCAGTATGACACTCACAAGAATGAGAGCAAGCTTGCTAACATCAAACTTCATTTTCAGGGACTAACTGGTATTCTGTTTTCCGTACATTGTTTTTCATGTTTCTGGGTGAAGGAGACACTTAGTGGATTGTGACTTACCAATGAGGCTATATATTGTCCGAGGCTCGAGAATATCCTCATAGTCTCGCAACAGTTGCGCAGTCCTCAAAGCTTCGTCAATCGAACCCGCGTAGAGTTGCCTTTGAGCCAATGACAGAAAGTGATAGGCTTCTGCACCACGCCAGGGCTGATCAATCAGTCGACTAATATCTCTTCTGTTAGTCACAAATGGTGTTCCCGCTTCGGACACTTGTGCTCTCCCACCGATTCCCGTCGAGAGCTTATCCGGAGTCTTCCTTCCACTCTCCAGACTGGATGATGATTTATCTGTCGGTCTGTCACCGGCGTCAGGTTTTCGATTTCGGCCGAGAGCTTCGTTCCAGATGGATTTGTTGGTTTCCGTATTGGTGGTTAATTGATCTACTTGATGTTCCGTACGTTCCCGTTCTTCCAACAACAATCCGGCTAATGTCGAACTCGCCTGCATAACACTCTTATTTTGCGGTCGGTAATAAGAAAAGTGATTCCAGTATAATATATAGTACATAACATATGCCCTGATTTGTATGAATCAGACTATACCAAAACTTAGGTCCTTATGGGTATACTAAACCTTCCCATTATAGTTATTAGGGGGGCACTTTCGGCAATCACTTTCTTTTGCTACCGTCGTGGAATGACAACCGTGCTAAATGAAATTGGTATGAAAATATGAGCACAATAATACCATTTTAATACCATCGTATAATAATAATACCACACTCGATAAATCCCCAACAGGTGACACTTCTATCTTGGAGACAGTTTTGGAGGCACGGAATTTCACTTGTCATTGAAATCCCCTCTCGAGAAAGTGTTGTTGAAAACCAGAAAAGGATAAACTTACTGGTTTTCTAAAGGGAAAACCCCTAGCTCTTATTGATTATTTGACAATCATTTCTAAGAGACCACAACCCAGCATATAAGTAATCATTTTGAACTTGAATTGAATTAACCATAGCGGTAATTTAGCCTTGGGTAAGCACAAAGAGCATCCATAGGAACATTTTACGGTCACAGTAGTAATTCATCATATTTGTTTTCGTTTTCCTGTGAGAATACGTCTTTGTGAGAGATCATCGCGTTTAGTTGTCCTTCATCAAAGTAGGATAGATGAGGAATCACGAATTCTTTGTGCTCTGGATGATGCCGACATACTGACAGTCCATGTTGCGCCGGTATGAAACACAGGTTATCAGGACTGCTGGGTATCTAGAGCAACCACCTTCACCATAGGTGTTGACAATAACCCAGAGACAAATAGGTGTTCATTATTGTGGTATGGAAAGCAAGCTCTACTTGGTTAGCTTCTCGCGAGCAAGAACACCAACTGAGCAAAAATTCTGGAACCTCAGCTGCTCAATTGAGGAATTAGTGTATTACAACCGACGCCTAGATTGCTATGTTTGAACTTGCGCCACCTTGTAAGTCCTTAGAATTTATGATAGTTCGAAAAAGTACCATGATTTGCATTCATTTGAGTGTCCTGTCGCACCAAACAGTATCAATATTGGTGCGTATTGAATGTGGTCAGCTACGTGGAATCCAAACTCTTAGTGTCCGTGTTGTTTAAATGCATTCCACTTTGAAGCGTTACAAATGTGACAACAGAAAAAGCCACCTACCTCAGCACAGTTTGTGGCCTTTGCTTTCGCGGAAGCCTGGAGTTTGTTCTGTTCATAGTATTGTTCCATAAGCAGTCCAATTATAACATACATCTTTTTCAGCTGAAGCAGTGATGTGGTTCCCTTCCGAGCTGCCTCTCTAGCTTCCTGCAAATCGAATTAGACAAGTACATAACTGTTATGAAAGGGTGCATTCCGTGTCCTGTGTTGGTTGTGGTCTCGGAATGACGGTTTTTGATACAAACGGACGGGAGTGAACAGTGTATAGCTTTTATTGATGCCAAGGAACATGTACTTCTGGGAAGCTTTTCTCGGGCTTGAATCGAGCACTACTACTGTCCAGGTAGGGCAAAACTGTGCACCCATTCTTAGCGTTAGTTTTAAATATCTGAAAATTAGTCAGCTGTACACTGTTCCGATTTATTTGGAACGATGTGTTTTCAACGATTTCGGTAGTTCACTAACTTCCAAGGTATATTTAGATCGACAAGCAAACCCACAGTTTAACGTAATAGTTTCAAAAACAACTTCAACATAAGTGAACCAAACGCTTCATCACCAATCGAGGTGACATCATCAGTGTGTTGTTACAGAGCGTAGCGATGGGTTGGTGGTTGTTCGGTGTCGAGGTGTGATGTCACCTTGATTGGTGGTGAAAAGTTTGCCATCAAATTGCCCAGCTCAGCAAACAAACCAAAGACCATTTACGCTACCTGAGCTACCAACATTCTGCCCCGTGTTTTGAATGAAGCTGTTTCTGGTCAGAGCTAACCGACCGAAGTTTCTTTTAATCTACTGAAAGAACTTACAGGCATTGTTGAGTCAAAGACCGCCAGACGGAAATCTCTTACCCTGTGGAAATGTTACAGCGTGATTGTGTGCGCAATTTGCTCGAGCGTAAGACATAATGGTGTATAAGCGTAAATGCGAGTTTTCATTCGAGCATGATCGACGAACCGTTTTCATGTACCGAACTGAGGCACACTGCTCTGGGTATTCACGTTATCCACACAGTGACTACTCATGTTCCGTCAAGTCTTCCCCGAATTAAAAGGTAGAATTAAGTGGCTTGAAGTAGGAACATCCCAACAACTGGCACTACGATGCGACGACACAGGGGTACATTTCGCTTGGAATGTTAATCCAAATGGTCAGTCCTTCCTTGCCTTATAAACTGGATGGAGCAAAGAATCCCGTACTTTTAGAGTGTCCCTAACCATGTTTTGCGGTCAAGGTCAGCGACAGTAGCCCTCTTCAGTCACTCGGGGGTCATTTTGTGTTGTCTTCGAACAGTTCCCCCGAGAAATGGACTAAAACCATGACTGAGCTTGCAATTACAAGTGATGCCACTCGGGAGGGGAGATAGGAAACCGCTGTCCACATTCTGGTGAATATGACGATGAAAAGCTTCCAAAAAATACGCCACAGCACTTTCAACTCACTTGATACATTAGTTCCGCTGCTGGCAACAACTTTCCCGCTCGTTTAAACAATTCCACGGCATGCACTCTCCGACCTTGGTCTAACAGGTGCGCAATATTTTGATTCAAGAGACCATCAATCTTTTGTTGCTGCTGCTGTTTGTGGTAGTTTCCCACTCCCGCTGGAATTGGAAAATGTTGACTGACCAGGTCCAAAGCTAACTGCCAGTTGTTCAATTCCAAGTGAACATCAATTGCCTCTTGTACTCGGTTACACTGAAGAAGCGGAGAAAAAAACTGAGCTCAGGCAGGATCTGACAATGCCTATGAAAACACGTGTTTGTCTAAAATTTTCGTTCCGCGTTTGAAGCATATCATCAAACCAGATGTGTCAACATTCGTATCGTTTTCATCAAGCATCCAAAGGGACCAGCCCTATTCAGTTTTGTTGTGAACGCTACATTTTTCATGTTGGGACGCGCAGCTGATTTCCATGAAATCTGGATAAGTTTACCATTTACTTATTTTACGGCGACTTTCTCCTGGGAAAGGATGACCCCGCACTAAGAATATCCCAGATCACTAATACCCATAAAGCACGATCGGTGACAAGGCCCGAGCACAACATCACTCAGTTTCTGTTCGATTATTTCACATCGTAGACCACTTGCAGATGAAATGGTTTAGCTTCGGCCTTAACAGTTGTTCTCCGATATGACAGCGCTATTCTGATCAGGGAGGGCTGGGACGAGGACGTATCCGACTGTAGTCTGCGTCGTTAGGTCACTCTGGAGAAGCGTAGAATATCATAGCAGCGATCCCCGTCACCATCGCTGGCTACCTTACCGTTCTGGCTTACTTTGAGTGTTCACTCTAAGTACCTATATTCAAACACTTTGAGCCTTCGAAGATCGACAGTTCGGAGAGGTCAGGTGTACGTTAGTACGGACGGTCACAGGTCACACACAGGGCTTCATTCGAAGGCTGATTTCTGAGCGCTTCCATAAAGCAGAGTGAAAGTTGCACGAAGATTTTCCTGGGGTTGACGATGCCAACGTCTGTTTCTTGAGCGGATGGCCTTGTTTTATAAGGGCTCTTTGTTAGCACTGAACTGGCTAGACAGGACTGTCAGGATTTATTTCCAGTCCAACCAGCGAAGGGTCGTGGCCGATACGATCAAGGATAGGCTGCATTTCTGCTGCACCCTTACTCAGGTCGATGAGATCATTGGTGTAATCAAGGTCCGCGATCCAATTTGTAGGACTCCGGGGTAGTTTTACAAAATCCTACGGTGATTGAAAGGGATTTCAAAATTCAATAGGACGATGTGAAATTAGGATGTCCTTATCTCCATATCCTTTTGACTTCTTCCATGGCAGTTTATTACTTACGCCAAGCAATTTTACTGAGACTTATTATAAAACTAATGAAATATCTCCACACAAAAGAACTATACAGCAGCATTTCGAGAAAATATCCATAACTCAAATCGTACTGAATACATCTGAGTGGAATTAACTGTGTTATAAACACGAAGGAGTTGGAAAATGACATTGTAGCTTGAATATTCAATAAATGTTGACGAAATCGGATAAAATCCAATCCAGTTCCTGGTCGCGTGCCTGATGGAACTCGTCAGCAGTTCACACCTCACAAACCTCTCAGGAAATTTGAACCTTCGACTTTCCGTTTAAGGACTCAACATTGCACCATGAGTACCTGGTCAGTTTCATGGTTAGCCTGAACTGATTCAACACATGGCACAACCACCGTCATTCAGTCGCCATGCGCACTTCATTGGCTCAAGTATTGACTGCTTCTTTGAGTGGCAGCTTTCCAGACGAAGGACCAAAACAACTTGCGAGATCCTTTCTATTCTGACTAAGTCACTCGTAATATGTGCGGAATGAGAAAATTGTAAAGGTTCAGTGAAATATCATCCTGCGATTGCAGTTGCCCGACAATAAAAAGTGGAGGTGAACAGTTAGAAGTGCGCCCACCACAGCTCTTTGTTAAAGCTGTTGTGGGAAACTTTTTCACTTTTAACGCCAAGAACTGGCTTGGTCTAGTCCGATGTCTATGGCTTCTAGCTGCTTTCGGTAGTCAGTTATGAGGTTGATGGCGTTGAGGTCGACAACGAAAATGTACTACCAGTTTTCCTCAGCGCTGATACACATTTCTGATGTCGAGTTGTTAGATAAGGGGCATCGTAGGAGTGGGCGAGATGGCTCACTGGTTAGAGCGTGAATTTACTGACAGGTCTGTGGTTCGAACCCAACCTCTGCATCTCGACTTTTCTTGTCTAGGCTTGGGTAACCTGGCAGTATCCCAGCCATCGTGCTTCCTTCGGGTGGCATGGCAGCTAAGCACCGAAAGGGTGTTACAGCTGAACGATCGTAGGAGTCACTACTTCACACAGTTCTGAACTTTCCTTTGGACGGAAAAAGCTGCTGGCATTTCGAATAGCACTCTTTAACTCTGTGTCTAGCTCACACATTATTAGGGGTTTTTGGAGGATTTTGGATTGAACCCGCGAAAGGTACTGATGGCAATCAATACCATGACACCATCTATACCTGTTGCGTCGTTATAACATCTGATTGCGTGTGAACCGTTCAGTTGTCATTTGGCTTGCTCAGCACATGGGCGCTAGCTAGGCGGGCAAACGATTGAGTGACCTAGACCCTGAATGGTTGGCAGGCTCAGTGTTATCCGCTTCGTCTCCGAATCAAATGGCTGTTTCACAGTGCCGGGCAAATAACGTAAACAGACTTTGTCCTTCATTGTTCTGCCCTCTATTGGAAATCGGAAGCGTTGCAGTGAAACAGGAAAAAGAATCCGGAACGTGGCCTTTCAGCTTTCGATAAGGAACATCGAATTCTGCCAATTTTGAGTCGCGATGAAGTATCACTGAAGTGCTTGCAATTCACCACTGATACGCACATGAAGATTTGAAAGACTTGAACTTTTATCTGGCCGAAGGTTAAGGGAGAGGCCTTCAGTGAATTAGTTAAGCCAGCTCTTAAATTACGGGTGTCGAAGCACAGCAAACCGTACTCGCCGTAGTCTACAGCTGATCATTCCAGCAAACGCCACTGTATGATTTCTTACCACTTAAGGTTATATCACCGCTGGACACTAGCCGGACACTGAGCAAATCCCAGCCCGGTCACTAAAAGCCATCAAGCCTGAAGGTCTATCTCCATGTGAGGATTGAAATTGTCCTTGAAACGGGACGACAACACTGGGTGCGATAATTTTATATCTTCCAAACAAGGTAAATCAATGGCTACGTATTTTTTAGTTAACGAGTGCTCGCGGCAGCTTTCAGGATGATACTGAAGCTCTCGAGTTCAATGCAGCTACCAGTGGTATCAAGATAGCCGAACTCACCTAACTCAAGTGCTTCAAGGGTTAGGAGTTTTACTTTTACGCTCAGCGAAGCCGGTATGTAACTTGTGCATCATACCGTGTGTGCTACGACAGAGCCTTAGATACAAAGTTCGGTAAGTCAACAGAGCGTGCAATCACACAGTCGCCTGGGTCGAACGATCGACTAAGGTGCCTGTATTATTAAAGCCCAGGTTTCCGGCCAAATAATGCAAACGGCCGGGTATTTGTTCAAGTCCTCTTGGAAACGTGCAAACCATTCCTACGTGCATACGAATGGTGAGGGCCTGTTAGCGAGCTCAAGAGCTCAATTAGGCTTTAACCTTCAACCACACCGTGCACATATTGTTCACCCGAAATTCGTTGGTTACCTTGATTAGGGCATAGACGGCTTGTTCGGCCAGACCGATATTTGCCAGCCGATGAGCCAGTTCTGGTAGTAAAGAATGGTTGTCCGGCAGTTCCTCAACCAATCGTTCCAAGCCAGTGTAATCCTCCAGCTGATACAGGCATTCGGCGAATTTTGTGAGATTTCCACCTTGACGATAGTAACCGGCCGCTTTGTCCCTGATAAAAGCAGAGAACCATATCAGAGGCAAGACGGGGAATCCGATAACCGAAACCAAAAGCAATATCTCACATGTATCTATGGTTCATTCGGAGATATAGCCGGATTGAATGTAACACACCGTCATAAAGAGTCCTGATTGTTCAGGTCTGCAACAAAGACATTCGACTGTCGAGTGGCTGTGTTGGACTACTGATAAGTTTGTTGGGGGAAAGAATGGTGTGGACAACCAGAGAATATTGCGCTTGGAGTAAGGCTATAACTTTCACTGGTTTTGTCAAATTTTGGAAAAGAAATTTTGTTTTCATCTGATTGTGTTTGGAATGAAAACTTTCAACTTCTCCCCTATGTATTCTAATATGAAACCCTACCATAGCATTTGATCGGCAAAGTGGTCACCGATACAATTCCAGATCTCAGCAAGTTCTGCATCTTTGACCAAGGCTCCCGAATCTTTGGCCAGCTGTGCCACTCGGAACCAATCACCGAACCGCTTGCGAAGTTCAATTGCCAGGTCTGATCTGTCATTGGTCAGCAGGAGCTGTTCCGCCTCATCGATTTTTCCAAAGAATGCATCAACTTCAGCCTGTGGAAGGAAGAGGAGAGAACCCACTTAACCTGGCGACGTCAACTTCCACACTAAAAACCGTTTTTTCTTGCCCCGTTTAGTTGCAGGTAATGCACCGGGAGATGCAAACAGGAGGTCGTGTATACCTTAACATCCTCAGCAGTGGTATCATTGAGAAAAGCTGCACGTTTGTAAGTTGAATACCGACTTACGGATTTACTCCTTGATGCGACTACCTCCTTACTCCGTTCCACACCAGAAACTCACTGGAACTCACCCTAATCTCCAGTGAAACTGGTTCATCCTATTGGACTATACGACTGCCAACAAATATCCATGGACCGCTTGGGTTCAACGTTCCACAATGAGGTAATGACTGTTCTAGCCGGACTAAAAGTCTACCGCTATCAAACTCTTGTTCACTTGATCATGGAGTACTGTTATCATCACTACAGTGCACACACCACCGATTACCATTTGGAGGAGTGTCGTGCCTATGCAAAACCGTCACGTGTGCAAGCGTTTGGTCGCCGCATTCAAAAGTGATGAACATCTTCCAAAGCTCTTTCGAACAGCCTGCCATGACAAGGATCAGGGAAAGTATTACCAATTAAACCTTTTTCAAGCTGCAATCAGCTAACAGCAACCATAATTTTTAAACAGGTGTAAGTTCATTGCTATTCATGGTTAACATCACCAGCATGTCCATTTTGAAATCACAAAACTGTTGACTAGATAACTCCGATGTAATTTGCCACCTCGGGTTCAGCCGCATCAAGTGGATTTACTGCTCGGACTGACAATCTGCATGACAGGGAATACCTGGTATGCATGAATGCAAAGCAGAATGTTTTATGATTTCATATTTTCTGCATTGCATAATTGATGATATTTCCTGTCACTGCATTTTCGGAAACTTATTCAATGCGTGTCTCTCCATTCATGCGTGTTTTACAGGCGCGCAATTGAATTTTAAAGATGTCTCTGTAACCTCTCTCCTCTCTTTTTCCAAAACTATTTTAAGTAGGGAAAGTAACGTTTGATAAGTTGACTACCATTACCTTTCGAATAACTTTTGACTGAACGTTTCGAAGGCGCTTGACAAACTGAATGCCCGCGTAGTTTTGACAGTGGACGAACCCGAGCTCAGCAGTGTCTAAATCTTGCCGTGCCAAACAGCTTTCAGCCAACAGTTGCCTGGTGATAAAAAATAAAGTAGGATTTTTGAGGGGTTCTTTGACAGGTGGACTCTGGAAATGAAGTGCATTCGCTACGAAGTGCTTTTCCGTTCATTTATTGATGAAAAACAAAGGGTCTGATCGCTTTTCACATTAGAAATTTTCCGCTTTACAATCTTCCGCGAGCGGAGGAATTTCGTATTGGTGCTGATTTGCCACATGGACTCGCTTAATTTATTGTGCCTGTTAGCTAAATACGCATGAGGTATACTACTAAAATATTACGATTCAGACATGAAACGTCATTCAATTCTCTCTTTGTCGCTCCGGTCAGAGGCCACTTATGGACCTGAGACTTACTATGCCAATCGGATGAGGATAACTATTTTAGCGGGCATCAACGGTTGGGGCCATTCGACAAATTCAACTCGGTTGCCAGATCTATGACCTAAACAGTAGGACGTGGCGGTTTGCTGGGTGCACATGGCTTACTGATTTAAAATGTTTTGTAGATCTTCATCAATTGATGCTATCAATTCTTAGTTTGGATAACTCAAGTGTATCACGTTACGCTTGTTGGACACCGTCTAGAGTGTGGGAGAAATCGACCCGACCGCCTTCAGTTTGGCAACCAGAAAACGGTAAACGAAAAGTGCGTACCAAGTTACTTACAAACCCTTCTAATATGGGTGTTTTCTCATGAACATCGGGAACGTAACCAATGGGATAAAATGTGGAGGAAGAGGTAAATGGGTGAGGAATTGATAACTTCCACTAGGAATACATTCGAGGTGATGATAAAGGTTGCATCTGCCGATCCGCACTGACAGGTGTCAGCTCAAGAGAAAATATTTGTCCCGGTGTGCAGCGACTTTGGCCATCTCGTCGTGTAGTATGTCATAGGCCTACCCATAAGGAGGACGAATTGCAAAAGTGCATAAAATGTTCTAACAGGAACGATAACCCATGGTATGGGATCTCTTGTGAAGATAAAGTACTACCTTGAGAGGCAATAGCACAACAACACACTGGTGGAACTTCAGTCCTTTTTCGTGACTTCAGATACCCGAACTTTTCAGCGAATTATGCTGATCATCCTCTGAACATGGCTGTGAGTACCACATGCACCATGTGTTACACTGCCTCCATACAAACTTCATGGATGGTGAATACCAGTCTTGGTCTTACAGGGGCATATCATACCACAGTAGTGTCGGGACGCGTCCAGACATGAAAAAAGCCCATATGCAGAGAACGATGCGTCCCCGAGGTAACCATCGGTCCCACACATTGCGGATAGCAGGTGCGTTGGCGGAGCTTACCAAACACGGCTTATCAGCATGAGACCACCGGAGTGGGTATGAAATTGTTCGCGGCAGGACGTCGCCATTGGCTGTACAGAACGAACAGGTGAACGACCATATCTGGCCCTTTAGTCATCCTATATATTTACGCAGAAGCGCTGTATGTTTGTCCCGACAATACAGCCGTGTCCAGGGTTCTCCGTCTTCTCCTTATCGTGTAGTATGACAGGCTTAGTTCAGGCGTAACCAATAGACGGCCACCCATGATACAACAAGTAGGCGATTTTCAGATATACAGCCTCACAACCGACCTAGGCAACAGTCTCAGTTACCTGTTGTGTTCACGCAACTCCTACACTGCTACGTAGTTTGCCCTTCCGCCCCCCATCATATATCATAACTCTAGGCAGCTTGAAACGGTCTCTGCTAGGACAAGTGAGGTTACCACAGCTGGATCTATAAGACAGATCAAAGGATGGTCCACATAGTCACGCTAGAATCTTTGCGATGGCTCGAGAAACACTGAACGGAAAAGGTTTGATTCCCATTTTCTGAACAGTCATGGAACACCCTCTTCTAATCCATGGCCAAGGAAACTCAGTCTTCCAATCGACGTGCTTTTTAAAGGAAATCTGCCCCCGGAATGCAAATTTTCTGGATACAATAACCTAAATTACGGATCCGTGAGAAAGTTACTCGGCTTTAGCAACGGGGGAGCCACTTCTTGAATACCCCCAATATTGAGCGGACAAGCCACAGGTAAGAATTCTTAATTAAAACCATATAGAATTGTTTGGACGCACAGTGGTGGGATGAGGTGCAAGGAGCAGCCACCAAATAAATAAATAAATAAATAAATAAATAAATAAATAAAGCTACGGACCAGGCAATCGACAGGTCGCCGGAAAAACTCTTCGTTTTTGGATTGTTCACTTTACTGTGCGACTGGTCGTTCTCTTTCCTACATGAGGCATTGACTGGGCGCTTTAGGAATGCATCCAAAATATCATTTAAAAAATTGGAATATTGCTTACTTAAGTTTTGGATGTGGATTAGCATCCAACAAATCTTGGGCTTTGGTTGGTCCTTCTTTCTCCAACACATATTGGCAGTCACGAAAAACCTATTAACGGGATGTAAAGACCGAACATGAAATTAAGAACCATTTTGATTCCCACCAACGTTGAAATGACTCTGCGGGACAAAAAACCAGTTGCGTGATTTTCACTATACTTGCTTCAGGAATCTGAGTCGCTACAAATTCTGTTTGACTTTTAACACCCATAGAATAGGTTAGTGGCTCAGGTTGGCGGTTAGTTTGTTTTCCGGGCTTGGCGATTTTGTTGCAAACGTTTCGCCTTCAGTCGAGTAACGATGCATCGTTTTCAAGTAGGCCCACCCAACTATCAGCCTTACGGATTATGAAGCTTCAAAAAGGACCAGTGAATAAAAAATTAGGGGTGAGGATAATTTGATATTGGTCCGTTTCCAGATCGTTGTCTGGTTGGCATTTTGCCTGGTGATCCAGGAATATTTGACTACCTGTGAGTAATTTAGAAAATGTTTAGGACTGAACTGCACGTGGCCCTCCAGTCGTCCCCCTGTACTGGCCCCGGTTTTTCTTGCCAATCATTGAAAGCAGTGGGCCTAAGTTTTGCTGCTACTGGAGCTAGCTAGTTGTCTGTGTCTTTGACTACGTTGTGGCCGCCATCATGTGAGGCGATTGCATTATTGCACGGTCAGATATTTGCTTCGCCCTATTTGGTATGATCTAACGAGAAGAATCTCAATAGATCGGGACTAAGACCGTTGGAACTAGTCATCATCATTATCATCGATAGCATGACATCAGTGTTCAACACCGATGCTTCACTGCCGTACAATCAGGATTTATTTGAAAGCCTTATTGTGAAGGAAAGAATAACGGTGGACGGGGAAGGGACTTAGTACTAGCTTACTACAATCATTCCGAGGTACCTACGCCTCCAGACACTCATTCAGGCAATCTGGATAGAAACTGACAACAACATTGCCACTGACATCGGTTGGCAGCCATATCTTGCAGCGTCTCCAACCAGGCGCAGTGAGGATCACTCGGTCCCCAACCTGGAAGGTGAGTAGCACCGACAGCACCCAAGCGTTTCGTAATCTCCTTCATACCCCTCTGCCAGGTCAACGGTTGGCCACCTCTCTGCTTCCGCCACTCTGAATTGGGCATGAAAACAGCACTCTCTTCGGCAAACGATGATTAGGCATACGCAACACGTGTCCCAACCAACGCAGCTTCTGGT
>SJOL01011346.1:1043496-1071603 GCA_004794785.1 Opisthorchis felineus | reverse complement strand
CTGCACGCAAAACCGATGCAAGACGAACGGAGTCATCAGTCCTAAGTGCTGGGCCTACAAGAGTAGAGTTATTAATGGGGTAGGGAGAGGGGGAAGAAAAAGTATGTGAAATAGAAAGAAGGGAGGCGTCAGCAGTAGCCTGTTTTCGCTTACCCGCCCTGCTGTATGCAGCAAGTAAGGCGACCCGGCTGATGGCACCACGCGACGGCCGATGTGGCATGAGTTTATTTGTATATGTGCGATTCATGGTTGTACGTGGGCTGGGATACTGTCAGGGCGCCCACACCTAGACAGGAGGACGATTAGGGTCCTCAACCAAAGCCTTTGGCTCAAGAGCCTAACCGCAAGGCAGCGGTGTTTGGCAGGAAATACAAATGCATTACCATTTCTACGGAACAAGTCGCCATATGTTCCAACCCCCAACCTGGAGGACCAGGAGACTGTGTTCATCAGACCTCTAACCATTGACCAACCTGGTATGAGAGACTTTGTGAGTGTCGCGGGGACCCTCCCCCCAGTATAGCTCAATGGGTCGCTGAGGTGCGCAAACCGTCACACCACGATAAGGTCCAGTCTCTTCGTGACGGAGTCGAGTCTTTTCGTGACTGGGTCCAGTCTCTTCGTGATGGTGTTGAATGGGCAATGCTCAAAGTCACTGGTCTGATTCTGAGGACAACTCATATGCTAAAGAGGAAAATTTTGGTAGCTCAGGCAGGGTAGATGGTCGTTGGTTTGCTCGCTGCCAGCTCCCCAGCTCATCCAACAAACCAACGACCAGCAGTTAATATGATGAACGGAGTTGTACATTCAAAGCTGTCAAGAGTGTTGCCCTCTATGTATTTTAGTTTGAAGAATTGAGCCTGGCCAGGGCTTAGCTGGCCGTTTGATTCCTGTGTCCACGTTCTCATTACAGCTGTTGCAGTCAGTTTTCTCGTTTCAGATAAATGGTGGCGATCTACCTAGTGGGTGTTCTTTTCACCAAGAGTTGTTATGTAACAACTAACGACTTCCTTAACGCCCACAACTCACACGTGCACCAATGAGATGTGGAACGGTACCCAGTGCTCGACCATGATTAACACGTCAACCACTATTTAGAATAGCTACTTCACTGAAGCTCATTGACATGTCAGGTGAGTATTGGTAGGTCATCAGTTCAGGAAGACTAGTGTCTGGCTGTGCAAATAAAGATGGTCTTCACGAGACACTCAACTAGATCTCAACTGAATCACTTGCTTACAACCCTCTTCAACTGAATGCTGATGACCGCCTTGTATTTAAGTCGGGGAGCGATTCTCAAAATGTCGAAGCACTTTCTTTGATGGGGCAATACCCAGAAGGTAATTGAAAACTCCTAGACTGTCCACCGCCGGTTACACCTGTCTTGGGGCTTATCGGGTCAACTTGGTTCCCTAAGTTCCATCCGTTGTTTTTCCCACTTGAACACCTTATCGGACACCCATTTGCAAAGTAATATAGCGTTATCGAGACACCCAGATAAATATTAACTGAAGCACATGTCCCTAAGTCTGCTATTTTCAGGGAGGCAAAATTGTGAGTTTTAGTTTGTCATAAATGTGACAAATATGAGGAAGATACGGCCGAACATATGCTTTACAAGTTCACAGATTTATGTACTGCTTCAGGATGATCCTTTAAGTTTGGATATCATCTTCGCTAGTGTTACACACAGCGTTTGGTTGCGTTGCATTGAATGACCGATGACTAACTTAGTCGGACTGATTTCCTAATGAATTCGAATTGTGGACTTGGTGATAGACGCATATCCAAGAAGCTAAACGGCAAACTTTTTTGCGATACAGCATCGTCATATATGAGAGACAGATATCTGTCAATTGGACGCATAGCCAATGGCTCAGTAGAGGGCAAAATCTGTGGGACGGATTGTAGTTAGATGCGAGGATTAGGCCGTTACATTTTTCTTACTTTCACGGTGACCTTTGCCGGTCAACAGTGCACAGCGCTTATCATTGGCAGCGTCATATTTTGGCCTCAATTGATCTAGCTTATACAGTGCCAGTTCATAACTCAGCTGTCGCATTAGCCAAGCAAACTATCACAGGGACGTGGACTGATACAAAGTGGGGACCCTAGTGGGGGTATTTTCCCAGGTGAGAAGGGGATAACCTGTTTTCACTCAGTTGATTCAAGTGCAGTGTAGTATCAAGAGAGTTATATGCCACTAGAATTCACTGTAAACAAATCAGTCTTTCGAAAGGATTTTTAGATGAAGAAAATACAACGCAAAGCCTGGGTTGAAAAACTCTCACAGAGCGTTCGAAATGCAAGATGATATTTGTGAACTCATTAATATGAACAACAGTAACAAAGGGACTTCTGGCTATGACAAGAGTTCTTTAAGTTACTTGACGACTTTGATCACTTCTTCACCGCAGCCTTCGGATCAGCTGAAATTTTCATTGTATAGACTCCTCATAAGTTCTCTGAAAACCCTTCGACAACCCACGACCGGTTTCGCCCTTCATGGGACCCATCAGGTAGGCGCAGTCCCCGAGCATTCGTCAACCTTATGTTCTACTTGAACTCAAATTGCACGGAATTCGGTTAGTACACTCATTCGCATAATATTTTGGTTTTCACATGAGATTCACCTGAGACCAAGCTGAATCTCTCGTTTATGATGTTCTTCCTCATGGGAAGTTTTCACATCTATAAAATGTACTGCTATATCTCAAATATCGCCGGATGTATCTCCTGTGAAAACCAAATTGGTATGTGCATGAGTGTATTAGCCTACAAATTTTATGTTGCTTGCGTTGCAGAACATGACGCGTTACGCCCGTTTGATGGCATTTTTCTTGGCCCTTGAAATTCTACGCCAGTTAAAACAGAACTGATTATCCTATCAGCTGGGGCTTGTGTTTTGCGAGCTAGACTTCGCGTTGTACATCAGAAAACTCTGTTTCTTAAATTATATGCTGATGCAGTTCAGTGAAACATTGACCCTTTTTCCCAAAGGTATCTCATCGCTTGAAAGATTTCTGCAAATACAACGCCATCGTTTGAGAAAGGGCTGCAGGTTCTGCAAATCTACCGTTGACTCTGCGAAATACCTGAAATTCTACTCCACAGATAGGGGTACACAGGTTAGCTGTACGCTCTGCAGCTCCAGTGATTATTCGTATTGTATAATTTTGTCCTGTGTATCCTCAGGTTTCACATGCAATGCAGACAAACTGGTGATGTAGTGCTTGGCTGAAGGTTTGACACCACTGAAGCCTGCATGAACCAATAGACCATGCCTGATGTTTGATGAGGTGTTCCTCCAGCATCCTAAAAATATTCCGGAGCTCAGATTCTCTCTCATTTTCATTTATTCCACAATGTCATCTCTCACAGTCAATTAAACCTGCATTCCCAGGTTTTTCGCGGTGAAGTGAACGAGATATCTAGCTAAAAGAACACTGGATGGCCCCGTTATGTGGAAACCAGTGTTACGAAAGACCGACGTATTGCACTGTATGCACTCAGACTATGAATGTTACTTGCATCTGACACCCCTATCTTAAAGCTACCCTATATACTCAGAAGGGGACGGGATAGATCAGTGGTTACAGCGCTAATTTCGATCTCTGCCTCTCAACTTCCCCTGTCTAGGCTTGGGCAACCTGGCAGTATCCCAGCCCTCGTGCTTCCTTCGGGTGGCATGGCAGCTAGGCACCGAAAGGGTGACACAGCTGAACGATTTGATATACCCGGACATTCGGATTCCCTGTGTGCCTGCTGTGTGCCCCGGCCTGCTCAAGAAAGTCCACAATATATATTTTTGGTCCTCTGAATATATTTTCTGATGCAGTGAGAATCCATAACCGTTGTGTGGTCAAAATGCACAGTGACCCCTGTGAGAACTTTGGCCCGATTATTTTTCTGGGTGCCAAACACTCGTTTGACTTCAATTTACAACTATCGTACAAGTAACACGGTTGCTCACTACTGCATTTTTCCTAAAACTCCAATCGTCTATGTGATCCGATGCCTCGTTAGTAGTATGTTGTTTTCGAACATTCGGCGCCCCATGTCCCTTTTTAGTTCCGCTTTTCCTATTCCTCACAAAATCCACTGCAATTTGTTGTTTGCAGACCGGAAATCACCATTCGGGTGCGTAGAGTTTTTCTTGACTTGATTTGAAAGGTTAGTTGTTTCAGAGTTACGTAGAGCAGGACGTTCAACACAGCATCAATACCATTGAAGTGCATCTGGAAGTATGGCATGGGATGGGAATATAGCAGATTCCGAGGTGTTAGACTAGCTGCGCATCTTCCGATCAGTTTATGGACACGGCTCCTGCTGGCTCCATCGTAACACCAGCCAAAAACCCCCACCAAGTTAGTCTCTTCTGCTGAGTGCGAGCGGTTGGTGAGATAATGATTCGTCCATCTTATCCTACGTGACCTGTGAGCGGGAAGAACCCTGGCTGACAGGCTCTAAGGCAGCGGAACTGTGCCAGAGCAGTAATGTAGAAAAACAGCCATTCTGCTTCGAAAACGTAGAAAGATGTTTTGATGACAACTTTGCCAAAGAGCATTATCTTACCCACACAACAATGCCCTGGAGTAACCTATTTCTCCCAATGACGAAAAATGATAAAATCTGGGTATTTATCCCCGTAGAAGTCTCACTTCAAAAACTTGTAACAGCACGAGGTTGCACGCATATCTCAGGATTGTGGGTTCCGTTGTTCTTTTGGAACCTCAGCTACCCTTTATCTAGATTTCTGTCCCACACGCACAACCTCTTGGCTATGGACAAAGATCACAAGTTTCTATCACCATCACCACACCATTCATCGTCTGTCGATTGCAAAAGGCCGCCGGTAATAGCAGTGAAGTCTGTCCAGTCATCACCGACCAAAGCCATTCAAGATGCAATTTCTTTAAACCTTTTTCGTTTTAAGAGATCCTAGAAAACACCAACTGGGATGAAAACGTGGATTAGATTGTAGGGGGAACCTTAGGTACAATATGTAGCGAAACAACAAAAATGCAACGCACGTATGTTCAGATTGCTACCTGATCATGGAATATATTCCAATCCGCCATAGTGGTCTTTTTATCGGAAATGTAAGTGCATGAGCTAACTGACAAGAACCGAAGTGACCTTACCTTCACTGGTACACGCAAAAGACAATCCTTTGATGGCTGGTCTTCAAGTGCCACCAGTTCGTCCAGAAGCACACCCAAGACTTCCAAATTATTAAAGCTGCAGATAAAAGTGGACGTCTGTATCGCTGGTTCTGCTTGCAGTCGGTCAAAGATGAACATTCGCGTCTTTTCCATTATGGCAAACATGTCTGGGTTGTCCTAAGGTGGTAAAGAAACACGTCAAATAACCTTTCTATTCATTCACTATGTGAGGAAATTCAATCACCTTGGGAAAACAAAACAACCTAGTGGGATTGTTTAGTTTCTAATCTTCAGTAATGTTCTGAGAGAGGGAAACGTTTCTCCGAGTGTGTGGTCGTTTCGCTGAACAGTCCTCAATCGATGAGCCAGTCCATACTAGGTCACGTGAGATTAATTCTCATGAGTATATGACGAATATCACCATGGCCACACGTCGTTTGTTTGAACGACAGAATTGCAGGCTTGATTCCGCTCACTGATGACCGTCTAGTTAGGTTTTGCAGCTGAGAACTAACTTCACGGTTGAAAACCATACGAAGTCGAAAGGTGGTAATGAGGACTTGACTGTCATCAGATTTCGGCAACTGTCCCTGCGTAATTTTAGTGAGCTTTGTGATCAACTAAAAGATATGTAATCAAGGGCCGAAAAAGTTTTGATCGTTGTGTGTCTAGTTTAGACAATTTGAGTTTGGGCTGACGCTGAGGGAATAAATATACCCTTAGGTTTGACAGAATCTCAACTGCCTACAGAAATGATTTTTACTTAACATCAATGGCTAGGTCTGGAACATATAAAAGCGCTAAGAGTTCGTTCTAAGTTCAGTTGAATGCTTAGTAGCACAGGACCCAGACAGATGGAAAGTCAGGAATATGGACGATCAGCAGGCGCCTGAACTCGGACTTACAAAGAGTCACTCTGTAACTACAGTTCGATATTAATGTACTTTTGGGCAGTCACTTCTCATCCAGAACGTTTAAATACGAGACCACTCCGGAATAGTCGTGGAAACCACACTGATCACTCTACCACACCTCACTTTATTCTATTTTTGATCGTACGAGGATGAAAAATCATTGTGATTATCAATATGATTAGGATGAGGGTGATAAGGATTTTGATCAGAAAAGAGGATAGTTTTTTTATATTTAGACGGGTGGGTAGGTTTTTGGATCAGTGATGCCTCAGAATAGGCGGTGAGGTAGATCAATGAGGTGATCTTAGAGGGTTACAATCTTAGATATGTACGAAAACGTCCTAAATAACTAGCTGAAAAGAAATGGAAGCACTTGGAAACTAAAGTACTGGATCACTGGTGGCATAGTTGCATCTTCAAGGCAGAAAGGGAAGGTGGAGTGTGGAATGAGGTCATTCTACCCGGGTGCATCGATATTCAAAGGATTTCTGAAATCAGTCATTTGGGAAAAGTTTGGAAGTGATTGAGAAGTCATCGTTTCAGAAGGGCTTGGTAAACAATCGGTAGTTTTTAATCGGGCAACGTTTCGCTTTTGACGCAAAAGCTTCATTAGGCTAAGTGAGTAGGTCACCAAATTGGCCAAGTTTTAGGGCAGATGGAGAACCAATCAGTAGGACCTCTTCAGATTATCACACTAGATCAGTGTTGAGTGTCAATTAACGGCTCTTGTCGGTTATTGTGTTTGCCAAAATCTTGCACTGATGGGTTGGAGGGGTTTCGAATCAGTTCCGATCGGTTTTTTGTTCCTTAATCTTCCACTTCAGGGTGCTTCAATTGATGGTTCACCCAAAAGTGCAATCCAACCACGGCTTTATGGCCTACCAAAAATCCATAAACCAGATGTTCCGGTGAGACCGATAGTAGGCGGAATAGGTTCCCCACCGCCTGAGCTATCCATTTTCTTGGCAGGTATTGTAAAATCCCTCACCGGGAAATCTAGTACTCACATTAAGAATTCACATGACAACAAAGTAGCGGGTGTCACCGTTGAATCAGATGACATCCTCGTAAGTTTCGATGTCAATTCGTTATATACAAATGTGCCAAAAGGGGACTCTTTGGAAATAGCCAAGCGACTGCTACTAGCAGACAACACCCTTTCAGAACGGTGGATGAAATAGTGGAAGGTATAAAAGCATGTCTGAATCTCACCCACTTCGTTTTTGACTCCGTGGTTTACACTCAAGAACAAGGTCTAACAATGGGATCTCCAATATCCCCGATTTTGGCAAACATATTTATGGAAGAATTTGAACAGAAAGCTTTAGTCGGATTCCCGTACCCACCTAAGATATTCTGGCGTTATGTAGATGACACTTTCGTCGTGATGAAATGGGACAAGGTCAGTGAGCTTTACAACTATCTGAATGAACTGAATCCACACATCAAATTTAGTGTGGAGATAGTGTCAACTTCAGTTACACTGGCCTTCTTATACTGCATGACACATAAGGTCGGAGGAAAACTAAAGACCACAGTGCACAAAAAGCCAACGGACACTAGGGCAGTTTTGAGCTACTCGTCTGCCCATTCGAAGTCAGTGTTTACTAGTATTCCCTCATCAATGTTTAGGCTTGTAAGGGCCCTGTGCACAGAAGAAGCTGATCGGACAGCGGCCCAAACTGAAGTAAGGAACAAGCTTCTGGATAGCGGATATCCAACTAGCTTGATTAGGCGTCAATTGCGAAGGGTGTTGGTACCGGTAGCGAAACCCAACAGGGAATGGATTGGGACTGCTGTTATTCCATATAAACCGGGGACAGTGGAGGTCATTCGAAGGATTTTAAACATGGTTAACATAAGAGTAGCTTTCCAGAGGGGGAACACTCTGCGCTCTGCACTGGTGCAATTGAAGGATCGTCTCCCTGCAAACAGAACCAGGGACTGTGTCTACAAAATTAATTGTAACGACTGCACTAAGGTTTATATAGGACAGACGGCCAGGGAAATTCACACCAGAATCGGAGAGCATAGGAGAAAAATAAACAGGCCGCCGAGAAACGCGGATGAATATCAAGCGTTACTGAAAGACTCGGCTATTGCGGAACACGCACTGGACACGGGACACAAAATAGATTTAGAAAATGTTGGGGTTTTGAGGCGAGGACTACGGTCCACGTCACAGAGACTGATAGCCGAGGAGGTAGAAATCGCCAAGCATCCCAGTGTTAACAGAATAGAAGGCGTGGAACTTGCAAGCGTGTGGATAACGGTCTTGGATCAGTCGAGCTGACACGTGTTGATGTGCGATTATCAGAAGGGGGAGTAGTCATCATCTGGATTCCACTCAACCTTACCCACATCCCCTCCCCCAACTAAAATGTCGCAACACTCACAAGCCCACGAAGACCAACGAAAATCTACCAGTGGCACCCGCGGTGAACCATCACTTGAAGCACCCTGAAGTGGAAGAGTAAGGAACAAAAAACCGATCGGAACTGATTTGAAACTCTTTCAACCCATCAATGCAAGATTTTGGCAAACACAGTAACCGACAAGAGCCGTTAATTGACACTCAACACTGATCTAGTGTGATAATCTGAAGAGGTCCTACTGATTGGTTCTCCATCTGCCCTAAAACTTGGCCAATTTGGTGACCTGCTCACTTAGCCTGATGAAGCTTTTGCGTCAAAAGCGAAACGTTGCCCAATTAAAAGCTACCGATTGTTTACCAAGCCCTTCTGAAACGATTTCTGAACTCATTCAATCAGGTCGATTCTAGTGGTCCGGTCATCTCCCAAGAGGCCAAGATGGCGATGTAACAAGCAGAATACAAGTGGCATACTCCCCTGAATGGCGACGCCAACCGGGTCGACTCAACAGATGTTTCAGTGCTGTCGGGCGGATGTGAAACGCATGGGCCTTCAATTAATTTGGACTACAAATGGATTTCCATTTGCGCACACTTCACTTCAGGCCACCGTTCCTGCGCCACTGAAAGCCGTGACCTAGCTGAAGCCAATTCATCGTACCATAAGACATGAACGGTATTCTCTAAAAAGCTTTACTCTTGGCCCATTATGAACTCAGCTTCTGTACAAATTGGACGAGGCGAAGGAGCGTAGATGAATATGTCTGCGCAACTACTGCGCGTTTGGATTAATGCACCTAGTGGACCACCAGTCGGATAAAGAACAAACTTACTTCGGAAAACCGAATGTCCCAAACATCTTTGCGGACGAACTCGTTCAATTTTTGGCGGTCCTCTAGCAAAGCATTTCCATTACATGTACCATCTGTTGTTAGGTGCATGGTCAGTACCCCGGAATCGTCCACAATAGCTAGCTTGCTGGAATGAAAGTACAGAAATTGCGGAAAACTGTTCATCTACGGAATTTGGCATTTCTGTCTGGAAGTTTGCCGTGAAAGTCAAACAAAGAACCCCTCTTGCCTTTTAACTTGTGCAACAGATATTCAGTCATCCCTCTTACAGTTTTATCGTTTTCATTGTTCTCTAATTCTCTCGGTAAAAGCCTTCATCACAAAGATTTTATGGGGGTTGATTTTGAAAATGCGTTTACACAGTGCCCTAGGACAGAAATGCGGACAGAAATGTTCAGCTAAGAACGTTGTGGAAGTTCAAGTTTCGAAAATAGTTTACCTACAAACGACTTTTAAGGTAGTTGTGATTGATGGCTTCAAGTGATATTGATTGAATTGAACTGCCTTAGTACAACAATGAAGAAAACACAGTATACAAGACACCTCAGACAGGACCATTTTTGATTTTGCTGCTTTCGAGTTGCGGGGCTCCGTCTGGAGAGGTAACCACCCTAAACAGACCACTGTTGATCACCCTCTGCCGGTAGATAATCTGTGATCAGAAGAACGTAAATTTTGACTGGATACTTAACTCAGTAAAGTTGAGTCAGATAGCATTCATGACTGGAATCAGAACTAAGTTACATTCTGTCCGGACCTAACCGCTGATCGTCAAGAGAGGTAGCCGAAGTAATAAGCATTCCTGAGACCAGTGTATCTCCTGGTTAGCGCTAGCCATACTGATGGGAAGGAAAGTAAGACAAGTAACTATCCGCACACAGCCGGAATAACGCTAAACTATTCTGACATCTTATTCAAGGTTCCCACTTACTCTGCTTTGTTAGTTAGCCAATGGTACTGCTTCTTAGTGAGAAGTGAGTGAGCTTCAAAGAAACTCCGTTACGGTGTGAGAGAAGCCATTCCAGGAGGCTGAACAACCTACAGGATGTCGCAGTCAGATTCTCATTCATGTATATTGAATCACTTTAATATAGTATGTGCGCGTCCTTCTACATGTAAGGTTAAACGAGATCAAATACGAATAACTGGGGACTGAAATAATGGTTACAACAGCGGCTGGACGAGACAGACTTAATACGAATTAGGTAGCAAGGAAGTCACTAAAGAATATGATATACTTTGATTTATTTTATTCAGTAATTTCGAAAATAGGTCGAAAAAGCTCGAACTCAATGCCACAACATGAACAGTGTGTACCCATATGTTTGCATATATATGTACAAGTAAGAATATTACGAACGAGAGATTCATTTGAGTCTCCCGTGAAAACCCAGTTGATATGCAAATTAGTGTATTTGTCGAGATCTGTCCAATCTGAGTTCAAGTAAAACGTAAGTTTGACGAAAACTCGGGGACTGCGCCTACCTGATGAGCCCCAAAAGGGGCGAAACCGGTCGTGGGCTGTCAAAGAATTTTCAGCTACTTTGTGAGTAGATTCCTTTATGAAAAAACTGGTCATACTCTACCTCATAACTCCCAGATAGCGTAAAACCGACAATGGGCTTTCGGGGAGTTCTACGCTGTTTTCTCATACGACTGACAAAAGTAAGATGCTGTGCCCTGTTCCAAGAAGATTACATGTAGTCCGAATGTTGCTAGAAGAGGTAGCCGACATGTTGATAGTATGAGTTTCACTGAAACGATACTGCTTACGAGGTTGTGAAAACTCCTCGTCAGCTCGCCACCAGATTTACTCCTTCTGGGGATCATCAGGTAGGTGTAATCCCCGAAGTTTCAGCACTCTTACCTGAACCTCTATTGCAAGTTAAGCGTGCTAACTGGAGACACAAACGTGAATCAGTCGAATCGTTCATTTATAATATTCTGCACAGGGTTCCCCCAGGTTCGCGTTGATTATCCTATCTAACCCCAGTTCGTGGTAGTATATCAAGTTCATCCCACTTTAGGTGATCAAATCAACTACTGAAGTCGCAAACCATCCCCAAGAATTGAGTTAAACTTCACTTTGCCACACACACCTTCACTGTTTACAATTTTAATCCACACAGACTTTTTACGCTTTGCATCCCCGTGTTATTCTGCCCTCTTTCAATACGATTGTGCAGGTAACAATCACTCCTACTAGCCTTCGCCGACTGCAACATCACAGGTGGCTTCATGCCTGATCTGTTAGATTTAGAATTTCATACCCTTTTCCTGTGAAAGTTTGGGTAGACACGAGCGTCTATGCAGCGTAACATTTACGGAATAATTCAATCCATATGGAGGCCAGCAATGCTGAGAAATCTGCTTGCAGTGAGGAATCACTGCTGGTTCCGGACACAGTACGAGGAGCACAGGTCATTTTCTGATTGTCATTGAAGCATCATTTAAAATCGATCAATTCCTGGACGAAAAAAAACTGGCCTACAAACTATTCTGGTTGGAAACGGGAAAAATAAACTTTCTCGGTATCTGATGTGGACAACTCAACACAAAATCCGCACAGAAAACATACCAATCACGTCAAAAGGATAAACGGTATAACTACTCATGAATGCGTGAGTGGCGTAAACCTGGAAAGATTGGTCACCTGCTCATGGTTGAACAACAGGAGTTACCTTGCGTCACAGTTGACTTGCATTCTGTACGGTCGTGTGTCTGTTGCTTGAAAAGTGCTCTCCAGATGTAAATCAGGTAACCGATAGTGATTTACGATTCCAGAAAGTCGTGCGACAAATAGATGGCGGCGACCGCTGACAGCGATAGTGCTCACTGGATCAGGAGAAGCAGGTTTCTTTGCCAAGGTCCAGTCAATCATTCGGTCTTGCAACAGCGTTTCTTCTCCTGACACTTCGGATAGTTTTTGGTGCTGGTTATCAATGTGACATAGTCTTTTGGAAGAAAAATAGTACGTTGTTCAAAATCTACATCACTCTGAAAAAAAGTAGGCTCTGGGTCTCATTAAATTAGAAGAGAGAAATGGAAACCGGTAGGTGACACAAAACGCAAGATTCCAAGCAGGCTTTGTAGTAAACGCACGAATTTGTTGTACAGGCGTAGTCCTGTGAAGACAACTCACAAGAATGCTTCTTCGGCTCGACTGAGACCAGGATAACGTGAGAGCAATAAGTCCCAGACTTCTTAACACCTATTACCTAAAGAAAAGCTTTGTAAATCTTGAATAAATAAGTGAATTCCGTGGAATGGTGGTGTGTCGTTATGCACTCAGTCAAGTGAAATGTGGGTGAAATGAACACATAAGCGATAGTGTTTAGAGGGCAAACTTTTCGTGAACTTGCTGCACTTTGGCTTCGGCTGGTTGAGAGCACTCTAGTGAGGAAAAATTGTAATTGCAGTAACTGCGTCATTAAGGAGTTTTCTACCATGGAGGCCCGCTGCGCGTGCAAGGTTGCAGTGTTTTTCATATAATGATGACAGAGGTCTTTGTCCTGAGATACTCTAAGTGAATTCAGTCAGAGCGAAAATAATTTTTTGAAAAAGCAAGTACAGTTGTTTTTTTCTGGTAAGCCGTCTGTAGGAAAGGAATGTTACTGACTGGTCTTTCCAGTCAGTAATATTATTAATGATATTAATAATTATTAATTATTAATTAATTAATTAAATATTAATAATATTAATAATATAATAATAATAATATTATTATTAATATTATCTGGCAGAAGGGGCTTATTTCTTCCCGTAGGTTTTCAGTCTGCATGATATACAAAGTGAGACGTTCGGAGTCACTATAGGGCAATTAGCTTCACCCTGTGCATACGAAATCTCTGTTAGGGGGATTTGGCGGGTTGGGACATCAAACCAGCTATAAAACTGAGGATCCTATACCCGTATCACCTTAATTATCAGCTGTAAGAACCACATATTTGTCGTACAGTGGTTATAGCTGCCACAGTTTCGTCCACCGATGACTTGGGGAGGTGGGGTGGATAGCTACGCATTGGAGGCTGTAGCTGATATAATTGACGCGTAACTACACGGGGATAGGGGCCCGGAGACGGGCCACGTCAATGGTTGGAGACATTGTCAGACATGGCCCAGTCGCGCCCTCAATGGCGCCAGTGCATCCAAGCTATTGCTTCCAATGCATAGCTCCCTTCCCAATCCTCCCACTTAAAAGTCCACTGACAGAACTGTATTTACGCATCAATTATATCAGCTACCACCTCCAATGCGAAGCTACCTACCCTACCTCCCCAAATCATCGATGAACGAAATTGTGGCAGCTACAACCACTGCAAGACAAGTACGCTTACAGCTGACAAGTCTTTGTTTGACCTCCCCTGGCTCATTTTCACCCTTCGCATGGTTGTGCGAAAAGAACCCGTATGGTGGAGATTCAACTAACTTCTCACGCTTTAACAAGTTGAGTTTTGGGTAAAACCAGATGTTAGTGATTCACGAAAATCGGAGTCTCATCCTTAGAATTCTTTGAGATGCAGAGAAGTACTGTGCAGCTGCTTCCCTATGTAGGAGATCCCAAGTAGTGCAGCTCCCCCGGGAATATCTAGGTAGATAGACATGAGCTTACTTCATTCTGGACGGAGGGTTGAGCTACCTCGAATCATCTGACCAATACAACCTAAACTGCTGTACCCAGGACTGTGCATCGGTTTATCAATCCAGTGTGCAATTCAGGGTTCTCCTAGAGCTTTTGTAATAACTGACAGTTTCATAACTGCTATGAACACTCTGAATGGCAATGCCGCTTGTGTGGCCAGCTCAAACTTTAGTCAATGGTATCAAGGTGGACGTTTGCCATCGCTTCCCAAACACGCAACTCTCGCCTCCTTTGTTGATGAAATCTGTGACGTGATTGAAGCCAACTCATTCACCTGCGGTGAATAGCCACACTCATTCAGGTTCAGTGAAAACATTCGTTTACTTTAGGAGTAGGAGTAGTCTATGGAAACACAAGCCTTGGTATAGTACGTAGTCTGGTCCATCTACCTTGAAGCGATCAATCTGTGTTGTTCATTAGGGTATGTTTGGAAGCGCTAAATTCAAGTTATGTGGAGAGTTCTGAAGCTATCCATACCTTCTAGTTTAACTCATGGAACTGCGCTTCGAAAACCTCCGTAACTTTAAATGGACCACCACTCCACAACCGCAAGTTCCTTGCAGTGGATTGGATGTATCAGATATTCGAAGAAACCTCAGGCGGTTCAAGGAGTGTGGTTTCTTGTTCCTCATCGGCCACAATTCGGGTTGTTATTGAACTATAATTTCCTGTTAGAATCATATTTTACGATTAACAGATAATACGGTGATCATCAAAGTCCACAATTCGACGAATTCGTGATAGTCTAAAGTACCGGAAAAAAATTAAGGTGATGGAGCTAGGTATTGGTTACTAGATGTCAGGAAGGTCAGATTCCTGAAAGTAATCCCAGAACGCCCGAAACCTACTGCGACCATAAAACTCCACCACAATCTCAATGGGAAAGTCGGCAAGTATCCATGCCAATGAATCATTCAATCAATCCAGCAAAAGCCGATGAGTGTTCAGACACGCCACAGAAGCACTACCGAATATGATCAGCGTTCAGGCACTTCATAGAAGCATGATCGATGTTGATGGGTGTTCAATAAACGCCGATCAGACAGTCTGGATCAGTGTCAAAAAGTGCCCTTTAAATAGCGCGGAGTCGTTGTAACTTTTGCACTCGCACGCACTCGCTTGTTGCGATAAAGTTGTTGTGTTCTTTGTGCGTCAGTCTTTTTCCTGCACTGGGTACTGCATCGGGGACAGCAGCAGATATAACACTGGGAAGTTGAAGACCCCAGCCTAAATGAATACACAGAAAGTAAGAAAGTGTTCTGTTGACAGAACACAATGCTCACATTGTTGCTTGCAATCCTATGACGGCCCAAGACCAACTTTACTCTCCTTGGAACCTATCGGACAGGCGCAGTCCCCTGGTTTCCGTCAACCCTATGACCTGCTTGAATGTCAAATTGTACGTAGTTTGCGAAACCTACTCATTTGCTAATGACATTGGTGCTAAAGGGGGATTCAACTGAAGGTGTTTGGTCTCCTGTTGAAAGATATTACAAATGCACAAAACCATCGTGGCATAGATGCTGCTGAGACGAAACGCTGAAGTACATCTGCTTTCGATGCATACGCAGTGGCAGTTGAGATAAACATTTATTTGTAAATCGAGTTGGTTTACTACATTTGAGTGAGAAAACACTCCACTGTCTTCACATTTCCACCACAGACGATAGTGCAATTTCACCGCCAGATTGTCTCGCATCGCCACCACTCGTAGTATGAAGACCCGATGCTCTTTGTCTGATGGTTCATGCTTGACCTTCCTGGTATGGTTACATCTTGCAGTAACCCTAGCTTGTGTAACCTCCGGGAGCATTACAGAACGACCATTACTCAAGGCAGTGGTTGGGCCAAATATTGCACTTTGCTTTTTGCAGGTATTTGGCTGATAAGCTCATCTCCACTGTACGTACTAGATATAAATTGGACGAAAATTGCGTTTTGGTCTAAACGTGGTCGGTAAAGTGCGCCAAGCAAAAGATATACGATGTGCCTCAGTTACAACAAAACGAAATTCAGTCAACTGGTGGACGAAATGGTTCCTCTGATCATCCGTTTAGAATGGTTAGAATGGCCTTGCGCACACCAGAGGGTAAGTGATTTAAAGTGAGTCAATTTAAGTGGAACCGATTCCGAAATCGTATACCGAAATGGGTTTAGATATCAGCCTGTAGGGCTTTTTGATCTATTAAAGGAAATAAGGCTGGTTCCAGTGGCATTAACTGCACCATCATTGGATGCCGCAAGAATTGACTTATGTTCAAGCGTTTCCAACTCACCTTTCAAAACCTTCCCGATGCGCTCGTCCAAACGATGATAAACCAGATGTCAAGCCGGTCAGCTGTTTGGGATTGGCAAACTGCCAGGCGTAGATGAGCGACTTGGTAACTGCAATGACTTGATTTCCGGTCATCAGAACCTGCGTGGGTTCTAGCTGAATTCGTTTTGAATCCAGTGAAATTCCCATTGCATTACACAGAGTGAGTGTGGACTGAAAGATGGACAGTAGAAAAGCAGGGCTGGATGAACTGTATCGTCACAGTATAATCATTCTCAACTTGAAGGGACAAATGCCCCTTGTTCCTTGTCAATGATCCAAGGAAACGCTTTCGTGGACTGTCAGTCTACCAGAGTAGTGAATGTTCTACAAGGCTGTGGAGTAGCATAACTGATTGGAATGATTTTCCGGCGGTAATTTGAACATTTTTTACATTCTTGTGCCTAGCACAAAGCTGAAATAGTAGGATGATATTTAGAATGGAGAGTGCATATCCAAGATGATAGCCACACAGTTATCAGGCCGTTCTTGTTGTTTTCTTGGAATGACCATCATATAAACCAGAATCACAATGTTGGCAGAAGAATAAATCGCCGAGGTTGTATTCCTTTCCATAAGAAACCTCACATTTGGAAGCTCTTTATTGCGGCAGCAGAGAATTTTAGATGAACGGGAACCAAAGCTATCCTGACAACCTTTTTTTGCTACCAGCCCGGTGTTCCGGTTCACAACATCCAAGCGTCGACTGTTGGCATCCCGAGACCAAATCACAACTGTTTTAGCTCGCCCATGAGACACACCGGGGGGAAAAAAATCTATGCGTATTCATGAAACACTGTGGTACATGGTCCATTTACCTAGAACTGCAAGAATCAGATTATTTCACACCGAACCTGAGCAGTGCTTCCGCCTTGCTCGGGTACTTTGTTCCTTGGGCGTCATGAGAAACAGGTCTATTCACCAGGGAGAGAATTCTACTGCATCGACTTACCCCAGATCCCACTGGCTCATTTTTGCACACCAGACAAGCGTAGTCCTCGGCAGCACAAATATGAGTGAGTTGATTTACTGAAATCATGCGGGTCTGGAAGAATAGATGCAGCGGGCAACGAAATGTTAATTTGCTTACCACTGGTATCAGTAAGTATAGAAAAATGTGCGGTGACTCACTAAACCTGATGCACACTTCCGCCTCAAATTTGCGTTCGATAAAAACCACACGAACAGTTTGTAAAGACGTAAGACACTACTCAGATGGTTGCTGAAAACTCTTCTATCGGTTTCGCCCTTTTCGCCCTTCTTGGAGCTCATCAGGTAAGCGCAGTCCCCTAGTTCCCATCAACCTTATGTTCTACTTGAACCCCAGTTGCATGAAATTCAACAAATACATTCATTTGCAAAACAACTCGGTTTTCACGGGAGACTTACCTGAATCCTGGCTGAATCTCTCTTTAATGATGTCCTTCTGAGATTCAGCTGGTATTCAAGTGAGTCTCCCGTGAAAACAACTTGGCATACAAATGGGTGTAGTTGTCAAATAAATAATATCTGGCAACGCAAACCAGCTTTCTACCCATTACGAGAAAAAATGGAAGAGTAACCTATGGTACATAGTTTTGATCATGTTGTGGTGTGGTTAGCTGGTGCGAATACAATATCTGGATAGCGGAAAGCACGAACTTGATTAAGTGAACTGTACTATAATGCCAGTAAAGAGTCAATATCTCATTTCCTCATTTCCTCATTTTCTGCACGTGGTCAGCTATTCCATGAAATGTTGACCATGATAGAAAGGTCTGTAGATCTCTTCACCTGTATGAATACAAATTTCAGCTTGATATAGAAGTATCTTCCGAGCAGCAGAAGAGCCATTAGGAACATTTTTTAAAGTTATCCGCGCAAACCTCTTCCGCATCTGGGACAGAGGGCACTCAAACATGGCCGAAGTACTTTGTGCATAGTTCCAGTTTTGAAGAATGATGACAAAGTAAAATGAGCGATTTAGACGGACTGTCGTGTTCTAGGTTCCTGTAAAGTTGTATTATACCCCCCCCCCAAATACGTTCGTCTTTTTTTTATAATCAATTTTAAATTGAAATGAGACAAGCAAAACATACTTGGACAAACTTTGTACCAACCGCCTGCTCATAATGGTCACATTTTAGCAACCTCTTCATCGAGGCTGGTGGTGTCACTACGGTGGCCGTATTAGAAAGCACATCCAACCTGAGCCCTCGCTTGGTTTACGGAGCTAGCAGATGCTTAACCCTGCCAACTTTGCGCTTCATGCTGAAAATTGTACGGCCACACAATACCTAAAACCAGTGCGCTTAAATTTTCTTACGTAGGAATTTCCGTCCCCCCTTGTATTGCTAGCACACCAACTTAGTTCCCAGAACGCCAAACGCACCAATCTGTAAGCTTACGTGAGTGAGCTATGTGGATTTCAGGCCAACCGGCGCCAGAGATTTTGTTGTTTATGTAAGAAAAGGTAGCTTGGAGAATATGTAGTGTCGTTTCGTTCATTCTGTGTACTATTAAATTATCCAAACAAAGCATGTATCTAAAGAGACATGGAACTGAGCAACACTTCGACTACTAGGTGTTCGATTACGGTTTTAACGATAAAAAGGGCAGAATTTTCTGCTAGATTAGTAAAACAAACGTACGTACCAAGTTGCGTTTAACATTCCAAAACACAACAAATGTTGCTTGTGATCCAGCGCGCGCAAAACTGTAGATGATAGTGTTGGCTGTATTGCAGTAAGCCCACTTATAATCCGGTCGCAAATTTGCAAAATAGATGAAGGAGTCCACAGTCAGAGCCAGGCGTAATGAGCCACTTCCTTCCCAAGCGCAGGAAGTCAAGGATTTTCCGGGAAGACAAAGTGATCTTAGGTGCTGCGCAAATGGAAGATATCAGCGGATATAGCGTTGGTAACATTGATAATATTACTACTGACTGTGTAATATCCGTATAGGTTATTTGATTTTAAAACGCTGTTGGAACAATAATCTACTGAATGCAACGTGGACCACTCGCAGAATGGTCACTCTATTTACTTTTCGGGGTCACGCTGTAGAGTGGGCGTATTTCTCGCCTGATTGCTGGAAAATCTTCAAACACGGAGAAAATAATTCACAAGGAAGTTGTTTTGTTAATTTATTTTTCTTGTGATTTTCCCAAGCACCCAATAGGGTGAGAGAGTTGCGATCATAATGGGAAGAAGTTTAAAAGTTCCAAACTATTTCGTCCTTCAAAATGTTGTTTAAATGGGTTCCTTATAAACACAAAGCATGGCAAAACTATTACCCCAACTAAAATCGGGTCGTCTACCAAGTAGATACGCAAATTTTACACTTTGGTCTCTAGTATCAGTTTCGTCTTTCATCCTACTTTATCCAACCCATTGGTTGAATTGTTTGTTACGCAATAATCCCGCATTGAACAAGAAGGCAGCATTTGGAGCACAGGAACAAGGTCAAACCAACCAAAAGATTGTAATTTTTGGGGACTAATCACCTAGCTGTCTATCGTGTTCCCGATTATGTATACGTATATATATATCTATATATATATATATATATTCCAAAACAAAATCATTCCAAAGTAAAACCCTGGTCGTGAGTATGGAGAGCAGCAGCCCACTTACCTATATATATATATATATATTCCGAAACAAAATCATTCCAAAGTAAAACCCTGGTCGTGAGTATGGAGAGCAGCAGCCCACTTACCTCACCAAGTGCACTGTAAAACTGCACAACATTGATATCTCGTTCACTATTCTTTCCCGCACCGACATTTGACAGTCCGATGTTCTTTTGAACTCCAGCTACGGCAAGTAATGATCCGTTTTCATTCCACGCGGCACAGGCAATTTCAATCCCAGTATCCAATAGAATGGGGTCTATGGTTAGAATGAAAATGGAGTTCCAACAGTACTTTTGAAATTCTTTGAGAACGAATTCCGATTTGGGGCAATATCGGTTGTGTAACTTGGGCAGATGAGTGCAGTATAGTGTGCCGGAGTCAGGCATTCTCAGACCCCGCCATTTTGGACCAGAGTTCGAGCACGAGTCTAGTACAAATGACTCCTAAAGAACGGACACCTGTAATAAGAGGCATTATATCCACAAAACAGGAGATTCTTAGCTTGAAATGAGACTTCCACGAGTAAAAGAAAGGAGCTTTTGTTCAAGAACCACTGATGAACTGAACTCTGAATTCTTCGTTTCCTGCGAGAAAAAAAATTCAGTGAGCTCCCCCCGGCTTTTGTAGAAGGGTTACCACGTTCTGTGATACAAAGTAACTGTTTGTGGCAAAATGAGTAAGTTGTATACAAAGCCTGTCTGAAGCCTAACGACTCGAATATTTCGAGCAACTGAACACGGTGCAAAGCAGGTCGGTGGGTTATTCTGATCAGTGTTGGTCAATTTTGACTTCTATTCTGCCCGATCTCAATGAGAGCAACACAAACGGAGGATATCGACGTACCACCGCCAACCATGGCAGCTTATTTAACTGAAGGTCTGTAAAGAAAGTTAGAAAGACGGGGTAGTGAGGGGGTCAAGCTTCGGCCTGACAAAAACACTCGAGGTGACTACATCTATGGCACTCAGACATTTTGGATAGAAACTAATGGCCTGAACGTCGCTAACATCCACCATTTCTTCCGGTGTCTCCAGCCATGTGCAGAAAAGAACATGTGGCTACAACGCTGTAAGTTCCACAGCATCTAGAGTACCCCGACTTTTCGTGACGCCATTCACTCCCTTCTGCAGTGTCACATTTTGTCCACCATTAGGTTTTCTTCACTCCGAATTACATACGAAGAACAAAGTTCTCCTCAGCATGCAGTAACTCGGTATAAAAACATCTGGGCTTGCAATGTTGAACGCATTCTCCAAATGACGTTTCTCCTGCTTAACCAGACACCCGATCGTCTCAGCGTGGGTTCTTTGGTTTCTCTGCAATTTTTCTCACAGCGGTAGAAGAAGATGCATTACCAAATATTTAAGTAGCCACAATCCGTGTAATTATCAGGGTTTTCATGAAGCAGTTGACTTCCATTACGGCAATTTGTGCCTGCTGGGAAGACTGCTGTATAGTCCAAGGACGTGTATCTTAGTGGTTGACGGCCAATTCTGACTTTGGAACATGTCACCTTGATGACCACTGTCTAGCATCTTTCTAGATTTTTCGGGGTATAGTTCACAACTGGGACCGTCGATCTTACAAGAGAGGAAGACAGCCAATCCAGAGAGCCAGAACCAGTATAACAGCTGAGAAGATCCAAAAATAGAGTGCTCTGTCAGTAGGACCAAATTTACGAGGGAAAGTAAGAGAGAGTCAAATTTGATCATCTTATCAAGAGTGCCCATATCGACCAGTATATGAGTTGTGCTCACTTACTCCATCAGACTGAAACAAAGTGTCGAATTGGGGTAGAGTAGCAAATGCTTCATGTGCACGTCTCAGTTGTTTGCCGCAGGCAGGCTTGATGCATCGGTAGGCATGGTGAATCTCAACACACTGCGTTGTTCCCAATAAAGACAGTGGTCTTTATCGGGGGTTACCCTTGCTGGAAAGTCATGTGTTGGAATTTGACATATTATTTTGGAAAAAGTGCCTTCCCAGTAGTGTTAAACAACTCATATCTGGCTCCAAAACCATCATTTCAGTAGATGCAAAGATTCAAGGTATTTTTTTATCAACGAGTTGTCCCTGTTGGCCTTGCTTTTAGTTTTTTATTCGTCTTGAGCAATGAGGAAGTACCTCACTTAGGGGCATTAGTGCACTGAGCTGCTTGGTTGGTTTACCCGAATTGAAATTATTGTTAAACCAGTTCTCGTCCGGCACCGTCGTTCAGGTAGCAAGTGGTCGCCGAATCCTTGGTGTCGGAATATTCGCAAAAATGTTTAGAATTTATCCAGTGCTTTACATGTATTAATGGATTCATGACATTCTCGTAATGTAACTGAGTGATTTTGTGAATCATCTCATCATCAGGTGTATAAACCGCGGACTGCCCGTACAGTGGTTCGAGCTGCCACAGTTTCGTTCGCCGATGATTTTGGGAGATGCGATAGATAGCTGAGTATTAGAAGCAGTAGCTGATGTAATTGATGCGTAAATACATGGGTGTCAGTGGACTTTTCATTGGTGAGCTCGGGAGGGGATCAATGCATTAAAGGCAAAGCATGGATGCATGAACGACACTGAGGGACTGACTGGGCCATGTCTGACAATGTTTCTAACTATTGATGTGTGTCTTGGGTCCCCATCCAGGGAGATGAGGTAAGTACCACCCTGCTTGATGAGATAACCATGAAGAGCATGACAAAGAATGATGTTTGCCTTGTCTGAGAGAAGAAACTGTGCAATACGTCATGAATGACCGGGAACCCTGTTTTGGATTACTGCATGCCGTTCTCATGCCCACCATTATCCATAAGATGTCTCGATGGGAAACCGGACGGGGAACATGTGCATTTAAGATTGCTTATTGAGACATCTTCTGGCGGATTACAAATAATAACCGTAAAATGACAACGTAACTCTCCCAATAACTGTTCTCCAGAAAGCCTTGATACAACGACAATAGATGACTTGTCTCGCACCTGGAAGTCTCTAAAGTATGCTATCATAAATGAATTACCTCCGCAATCAGTATGGCACGAGTGACACCCATTAGTAAATACGAACGAAATGAACCATAAAAAGATCGATAGACCAAACTACAGACACATACAGCCAAAAAATGATAAACTAGCAAGCATTCTCACTGCCTACTGGAAAATGGGCATGAGTTTTAACTCAGAAGCGACTTTATGATATATCTGGTTAAATATCCTCGGACAGTTGGGATTCCATCGTAGATTTTGGAACTTCGGTTGTTGAAATCTAATAAAAACTCATTCGGTGCCAGGCTACCACGTTACATGGAAGACTGACGAAATACAAAATTACCTCCCGAATCGGCAAGGTTACGAAGCGTTTGCCAAGCTCAGACATTTGTGGCACCAAAGGAATATCGAATTGACTCTCAAGGGTAGAGAGTAGAATGTCGCGGTCTAACCTCTCCCACTCTATGAATCAGGGACGTAGATATTACATGTGGAAGGTTTTCAAAGGTCCTCTGTGTCTGACCATCTGTGCCTCTGAAGCGTTGCCGTGGGTCTGGTAGTTACATCAGAACAGTACTGACGCCAGGTGGCTTTCGGAAAAGCTTACTCTCCTCGAACCTCGAACGAAACTGTAGCACTCCGGTACACGGTGTTTTATTAGAAAAACTGAACTAACTGTTACACCAAATGTTTGCTGTTTACCCTGAGAATTATATTGACTTTGTGGACTCAAAATGGGAGAGAAATGAAAATATAATGGGCACTTCCAGGATAGAAGCTACAAATGACGGGGTATCATCAGTTTCGGATATCATGCATTACTTGGAAGTGCTATATCGATTGGTGTGGCATCCTTTCATGGAACCATCGGGCTGTTGATCACTGTTCGGATCAGGCTTGGGAAATTCATCATCAAAGATGGTCATCTTATGTACCTTTGACTGCATCTGAGTATCATGCAGCTTTAATTCATCTATTCCAGCTGGCGTTCTGGGGGAATTTTCAGGTTAATTATGGTTAATGTTGTGTAGGGTGTTTGCTACTATCCTATCATCCGACGTTGGCCCAAGCGCGTGACTCAGGCAGAATGTAACAGACCGAACGACCTGGGAGCACCTGAAATTGCGGTAGCCGCTCTTTGGTTAAACAATGGCCTCAAATTTCTTCAGAAATCTAGCTTAGTGACACACTGCTGATGGAACTTGCTCGATGATCAAGGAGATGTTTCTGTTAACTAGCCCTTTCGAGAAACAAACGAAAAACAGCCACTTTGAAGAACCTGAGTGTTGACAGAAGTACACTTCAAAACTAATCCGATGATTATGCCTTATCCAACATTCAGCTGCTTCAAATACTCTGGGTTTAATGTGTAAAAACCAGCTGACCAGCTATACCTTAGTTTACAATATATCCATCCGTTCGGAGAAATGAAGGTTCACATTATAGAGCTTCACTGGTCAGAGCAGAGCGGGCTTAGTCAACAATATCCAGGTTGAGCGAGGCACGTCTTCTGAAGACGGATGCTATAAGACGTCTTTGCATCACAGCTGGCGTCGATGTATCATCCGTCACACAAGACAGTTCAGCAGACAACAACAAGTGTGCTTTTGCCCGAACCGTAAAAAAATTAGGCATATAGACTTCCAGTGTGAACACAACATCGAAAGTTCTAGGTGCCTTGTGGGATGACTTCCTCAAACTCTTCTTGAGGCCTGGGCAGGAGTTTCGGAGAGAATAGTGGCTATTGTCTATTTCCATCCTGGTAGTGAAGAAGGCAATCTATGCTGAAAAACCGAGAAGCGCTGTACAGCTATTTCATCCTTGTTAAAACTCATCAGCAGTGCGCATCTCACGAAATTTTCTAGGCGGTTTCGAACCCCCGACCCCCATGCTAGTAGTCTGAACACCTAACTTTTCGATCACAAGCGGCTGATCAGCAGTGTGATTAACTCGCACAGGATATAGCGCCACTCATACTTCAGTGACGGAGTCCTCATCACGTGGTCACTTGCTGACCGGGTCCTCAAGTGACGAAATCTCAGATGGTAGTTTCACTCGTCTTCTGAAACTACTCTTGCTCTGAGCTACTTTTTGGTTGCAACTTTTTTTTGTTTCTGTCTTTTCATTTCGCGTTGCTACTTTATGGCCTGTCTGCGGCGAACTTTTCACCAACAAATGTTTGAAATGGAAAACATGACTTTCTTTACTAGACGGTGATCTATCAGCCACCTTAACCCGATAATCCTTATCGCCTGATCAAACAAATCGGACTCATTATCAAGTACTCGCTTACGAACCGTTTCATTATGTAAATGCTGTAGCCATTTAACGCCTGATATGTTACGGAGACAGAGATGGTCAGATATCTGAAGGCTTTCGAATCCTTTGGTTTAAAGAGGCAGGGTTTCACAACCAGAGTTGGACTACTCTGGCGGTGTTTTTGTAGACACGCTCCATCATTCATTTCTAACGTCAGAGGTTATGCAGGTCAGTAAATATTGCTTGCACTTTAGTGGTGCTTGCAGTGACCTCATTTGTCACAGAGACAAATCGTTCAGCTGTAACACCCTTCCGGTGCCTAGCTGCCATGCCACCTGAAGGGAGCACGAGGGCTGGGATACTGTCAGGTTGCCCAAGCCTAGACAGAGGAAGTCGAGAGGCAGAGGTCGGGTTCGAACCACGGACCTTCCGGTTAGTAAATTCGCGCTCTAACCACTTGAGCCAATGTCGCCTTTGTCACAGAGAAGTCACGTCTTATATAGCTGCTTAAATAAGTGAGCCAATCAACAAACTCGTCTTCCTCATTCTGAAGTTTAAAAGGGGTACATTGGGTGCGAAGTCCTGAAGTAAGGCCTTTGAAGGTGCACACTGTCACAGAAACAGAGTAGCATTTCAGACGTTCTATGCAGGTTGATTTGTGCAGGTGCATGGGTGTCAAATAAAATACCAATGTCATTTGCATGGTCTAAGTCTACCAGATGTGGTTTCGAATATCAGATTCGCGACTTCTTGGAGGGTACACTTGAAATGATGCCGATGAAAAACTGAGCAAAATGTAGACAAGGATCATCCCCAGCGAACCCAACAGTTTCGGAAAATTTTTGGAGGATTTAAGTTGCCTGAGAAGAGTTTAATCTGCTAGATTCAAAAACACGAGAATAATGAACTTGATGCCGTATAAAAAAGTCAAAATGACTTGCAACATGAAAGCATCGTCGAAAAGTGTAAAGGCAAGTTAATCATGGAATTTTATGGATGAGTTCCGAATGGAAGTGATCCGGATGAAAAGAACTTCAAAATATCATGCGTCGCAATAATCATATGTCCGCATAGCTTAACCATTGATGACCTACTAGATTTCACTTGGAGTTTAGATATAACAGGTATCAATACTGCGCTTGTGATTTCATGTGGGATCATCCTGTACAGGTTGGTAGATTATACGTTATCCCCAGGATCCAAAACTCACCGACATCTCCATGATGGCGCATCAGCTGACATCGTCCAATATCATAGCAGACCGCCAATGTGGGACAATTCGGTTCCACCAGCCCTTTTCCACCATTATACCAGTGAAGACCAACAAGACGCACTGCACCGTGAATGTTGTTCAGACAGTAGATTGACACCTTGGACTGAGACAGGGAAAACAGGTAGTTTTTAATTTTTGCTTAAAAGATGTTGTATCCATCACTATTCCGGGTTAGGTAGTTGTTTGCTTACCCTTTGTGAAAATCCCTCACCTAGTAAACGTCATGTAGTGAACTGTTTTACGAGTGGACCTTATGTAGTGTGACTCGTGAGCCTTCAAATGATCGAGCTAAAAACAATTTTATCTCCACAGGGCAATACTTGAAACGAAACGGAATAATCGCATTAGTGGCCGAAAACTTCACGGATGGTTGTGACCTCAGTTTGCTTGCTTGTTCAGTAATATCTAACCAAAACAAGACAGCGCGTGATATGTGATCGTCAGCTTGTGGATGAACTTATCTCATGGAATCTGTCCAACATGTGCCAGAATAATGGGTTGACGATTAACCCTAACTGAAAAAATCAGGGTTGAGCTTCTTTGGGAGGCACTACAGAACAATGGAACGGTTGTGGTAGCTTGCGTTGTGGTCAATATCGTATATTTCACAACAAGATATAAAGGTAATTGAATGAAGTCAGGTGTTCACGAAAAGATGGTCCAGGCACGGACATGTCTGTCTCCGAAAATGGAGCAGGTCCATCAAGAGTTCGTTTAGTCCAAACAAAAATTTAAGCAATCTTTCGCTACCTGTTATCTTTCAAATATTGTTAAAAAGTCACTTATTCTATGGTCGTTGGTATAACCTTACATTAGGTGAAAATTTCTCGTGTTATTGACCTTTTTCCTGATTTCATTGTGTGCACAACCTCAGAGTCAGCAATTCTTGAAAGTAGAAAGCAGTTTGAGAGCTCCAGTTGGTCGTTTCTTACAATGAAGCACAAGGGTGTTGGAGATGATCAAGGCGACGGTTTGTGACGACCAGGACGTATACACTTTCAACAGTGCTCTCTCCTGAGCGAAGCCTTGAAGCACACAACATACACAAGAAATAAGCACTCTTAGAATTTCACCACCTCCCCTTTCATGCACACGTGGTGCGTAACTGACCTTTTCCGAAGGATTTTCGCCACTTGCTGGGTCCAACTGCAATAGCCAAATGCGCTTTTGTTGTTCTTGACGCAGTATAGTGACCCAGATTTACGGGTAAACATAATGAAACTGACCGAAATCGCTATCAGGTACAGAGGAGGATTATTTATAGGGTGAAATCTATTTTCTCCAAAAGTAATGAGTCTGAAATGTGACTACCGGCAATTCTTCATGTTGAAAATGGGTCAGCCGCCTAATGCTTTGATCGTCCTTTCCTAGTTCCGATCGGGTGCTCGAAATCTCTCACATGTTTGCCCAAACAAACTGCATACAAAATTTCAGACCGATTGAATGGCACCAATTGTGTGTACGATATTTCTCGTCAATCCGTTCTATTTTCCACATTCGGTCCTTACTTGGACAGCCGGTCACTCGAAGGGTCCCTCCAACTTCGAATTATGGCCGTGAAACCTATGCGCGTAATGTGTGTGCAGTAGAATATCGTTAGTACTAATCTATTTATTTGACTGACTGATGATGATGAGGTTAGCAGACGACATCCTTCTACTCTGCCACAACTGTAAACGGTAAGAATGTCAGCATTTTTTTTGGAATTCTGGGTGACAACATCATGA
>SJOL01011346.1:1016834-1038360 GCA_004794785.1 Opisthorchis felineus | reverse complement strand
AAATTACGAATACGATATTCTTTCTTGAGAAGAACCCCAACCTAAGGAACAGGTTGGATGGAATTATTCTGCGGTTCAACCAAGCCGGAGACACTCTCCATCCATTGGCATAAATAAAACACCCTTCTCCGAGAAGTTAACAGTCTCATCTGTGACGTTGGCCTCATTTCGCTTGCCAGGCTGTACGGAACGAACAGAGTTCCATGCCCCTCACTATGCGGTAAATCTGAAAAATGACAGTAGGGAAACCAGAAGATAAGATAAAACGGAAGCCCGGCCATCACTCCATTACTCAGCATTCTCCTGAAATACTGATAAAAAGTTCACCTGATAATTTTCTGTGCATATAGTTGTGTGGTTGATTCACAAAAGTATACTGGCTATAAAACGAGGCATTCAAACCTCTGCCGTTGGGTTTGTTTCGGACGAGAAATGCAGGTGGACAAGTTCGAAACAGTCTAGATGGTTTCAACTAAAGTTTCTTATCAAGTGGTGAGAGTTCTGTAAGCGAAGAGCTTATTAATAACACACCGAAGATGCCCAAACTAGACTCAAACATGTAAGCTTCGGTTGACTGCCAATCTGATGATCCACCGTTTAAAATCGGAATAAGACAGAAAAAGCGAGTGCAACAAAACACGAACAATGGATCGTTTGTCACGTATGGACGGCTTGGTTAGTCCATGAGACACTTTGGAGGCAAGGTTCGAACTGGCCACAGATTAGTCAGTAAAAGCGCACAGACAAGCAAGTAGTATTGAACAACTCAAAACGATCCAGTTGGCGTGGAATATTGTGCGGGATTAGCTGTGTTTATATACTAGTAAACCAACACCGGTATACGTCTTACCAAATAATTTCCCGCATAGTCGTAGACAAGCACCTCACCAGTGACGAGCCCAAACAGCAGCAGAGTGCTGTCCGGGGACCATTCGACCGCTAATAGATTACCATAGGTGAGTTCCTTTCCCCAGATCCGGTTCCCATCCACCGAGCCCACAATCACAGCACCGTCTTCGTACACAATACATATTCGGTGTCCTTCTGTGTCCCACTATTCGGAAAGATTAAAACTGAAGCGTATTCATACCTTCATGCTACTGACAACCGATTTGTTCCGGTTATTGATCATCTCCTCGTACCAGGCGCCCTTGTATAGCATCCAAACAATAATGAGACCTTGCTGATCCGAGGTGGTAATCTTTTTGAATTTCTCATTCCACGTGATGACTTGGACATATCCTGTCATGTGATGCAGTTGGAGTTGTGATAAGAGTATAATATACTCACCTGTGTGCCCTTCAAGTGTTTGGTTCATCACCAAATTGGTCTGAGCAGCAAGTCCTTTGGACTTGGACTCACCCTGTACTTCAAGTTTCAAAACCTTGAGTAGACCGTCCTCTCCGCCGCAAGCAATATATCCGTGGTCTTTGCTCCACGAAATCGACTTCAACTTTTTCTCATTAGGGATTGAGATCTGGCAATGAAGTGTTTCTTACAAGCTAGCGTTCGCGATACCTTTTTGCTCAAATAGGCAAACATGCTGTCTGGTAACCCGGTTCACTTCACTAGGGTGGATTCGCTACTTTCGCCAAGTGAGCACAAAACATCAAATCTGAGTAGCCTCTGTTTCTCAATAAACGAAACTGTGATAGACAGCCGGGAAGCTAATTTGTGTAGTAAACTCAGGTGAAAGAGTTAATATTTCCGGAAACTGGCAAAAGAAAGGTTGAAAGAAAGGTTACTTGAAGCTGTGGATAATACTGCCACTTTACCAACATCTTTGCCCGCTTCAGCTTGTATATTGCAGCGACTGGTCTAGATAACCGTAAACAAGGGACAGAATGTAATGAAAGGTCTCCAAAAGGTGACAACTTCTCATTAAATCTTTATTTCTGAAGGTACACAAATCAACAGGACAGAAGTTGGCAGCCAACTTGAATGTGGGGATCGAACCCAAGCCGTCGAAATAATAATCCCTGATTTTATCTACTAGACTGTCTGGGATAAACGGCGAGAATAAAAAAGTGGTGGGATTAGCTAGATCAGGCCAGCGAAAGCTTGGGAATAGATGCACTGCTGATCGAGACGATATGCAATATTGTGAGGTGTCTACCATCCTCGGTGGGGATAATCGCCTGGCTGCACACTCATTAGGTGATCTACATTAACTTTCCAGATCGGCTGCTCACAGTTGCTACATCAGAGGACCATATTATTTTATGACCACCCTCCTCAGTTCCTGATCTAGTCATTTATTTGAAAACCGTCCATTACGAGGGTTAGCTGGTAAGGGTTGTTAAACGAGGGTTACCCCTGAAAATACTGCAAGTGAATTGATAGATACCTAGTGTACGCAACCGGAATGGAACTAACTGTGTCCGAAACGGTTGGAACTCTAGAGAAGGACGAACTTCACGGATTCGAAAATGATGTGAGTACTGCTGTGTGGGAGAAACTCACTGGTGCTAGTGGTTGTATACAATTTTCTGGCATACTTCCCAGAATTTTCTACTACCGTTTAATTTTACCATGGAGCGGCAAAGCAGAAGGCTAGTTTCAGGTTGCTGCCAGAATTGTAGAATATGAATCGACATCACTCTCCGTTGAGGGTCCTGCTCCTGTCCTAATGCAATTACTCTGCTGGGTCCGCACCAAAGAAGAAATGCATTAAACCAGAGTTACGCCCTTGTTGGAGCTACTCATCAGTGAGTATCCATAACTGTATCGGAATTTAAACCTTGGACTTTTGAGTGAGCGTGTTACTATTAATCCGCCAGCGCATGCCAGATGCACCTGAGTTACCATGTGATGCGACAAATTCTATAAATCCTTAAACCACCTAAAACCAGTCAAAATTAGCCAGTAGCTTCCGTAACGCTGTCAGACTTCAAGGTCCTGACAAGCTTTTCAGGTGATTGAAATCCTCAGTTAGTTATTGAGTCATCACCGAGTCGTTGGACAAACCAATCAAATAACTCAAGCTTGAACCCCGTTTGCCTATTCAGACGCGATAATTCTGGTGCTTCCATTGTGCGCTGGTGGATTAACGGTGATATACGCTGAGCATGTAAAATATCAAAGGTTCATATCCTCCCGAGACCAGGAATAGGCACTAATGACGAGCTATAATAGGAACAAACTCAAGTCCAGTGGTGTGAATTCACCAGATCACCTGGGCTAAGATGAAAAGAGGATGGTTAAATCAAGAGTTGGTGCGATTACGAGGTCAGCTGATTGCGATCCATCTCGTCCATGCACCAAGACTGGCTACCGACCTACATCAGGCCCCAAATACCCATTGTTACATTCAATCCACGCAAAATAATGTTGCCCCTTTCACGGTTGGATCGCCTACGTAGAGGCAAATGTGGTGAAAGCTGGGGGCTTGACTATGCCATACCAACTGAAGGCAAGCCCTTGAGTTTTGGACTTGGCTCTTGCTTTATTGCAAGGCAGCATTGAAAAGAACGGATTCATCTGTCAGTCTGTTATGAAAAAGCTGCAGTGATCCGGATCACCCACCTGACACTGCTCACGTCCTTGCATAGGGCTGACAGTACTTTGGGAATGAGAATATGGGGAGACTGTGAGCCTTGGAGGGATAGCGAGCAGTTTCAGCTCATGCGGGCCTATCTACGTGAATGAATGGGTAAGAGATGACTTTCGTAAACTGCGTTTGTTAGAAGTCTGACGGAATATCGGATAAAAAAGTATATAGCCTGAGTTAGACAAGCTTTACAACGATGACGTGTAACAGGTGTTTACCGACAGATTGGTGGGGCGATGGTTGTGTAAACGACAGAAATACAACCTGAGGATCATTGCTCCCCATTCCTGCTAAGTTTTCACAAGCACATCCTACCGATGTTAGCAAAGACGCTTCCGAGCGAGAAGCTGTTAACTCTGAAACACAACCAGGGTGGTTACAAACAACTGGACACAAAAGAAAGCCTAATTTGCACAGAGTTTGTGAAACTCAATATTCTCAAGGGTGCTTCTGAGGTTTTCTGGGCACTGTTTAAATAATTGACATCAGTGCACAAATCTAGTGGGACGTATAATGAAAAATGTATAATCGTTCGCTGTAACACCCTTTTTGGTGCCTGGCTGCTATGTCACCCGAAGGAAGTAGGGACTGAGATACTGCTAGGTTGCATAGCCCTAGACAGGAGCAGTTGGAATCCCGGGGTCGGGTTTCAACCACGGACCTTCCGGCATATAAGCTAGCGCCTTAACCACTGTGCTGTCTCTAGCTCTCAGTAAGAGTTGTATATATTTCGAGAAAAAGTATACAGAACAAACGTTTAACGACCATAGCAACCATAAAGTGAATAACAAGATCAATTCAAAAGAGGTAGAAACACATGGCAGCACGACAGAACCGAAAAGAAACTTATTATATCGTGTTACAAAACAACGGATATCAGGAGAAGCATAAAAAATGAGACACTTTGGCAACAGCAAGTGCGCAGCTGGGTGCGCACTGATGATGTCTACTCATATGATGACGAAACATTTGCAATTCAATTGCCAAGCTTGGCGAACAGATCAACAGCCACCTGATCAATAACCAATAAGCAGTGTTCTTTATGAATTCTACACAACCATTTTACTATACAATTGATGTGCCAAACATTGCCACAGCAGAAGTTTTGGAACGGCGGGGAGACGGAAAGTTGATAACAATCAAATTCGCATCCCAAGTGTCTAACAGGGCCAAGCATAATTAATCAACGAGGAAAAAAAGCTGTAGCCGGTGTGTGAACCATGAAACAATTTAAGCCTTTTTGTAGAGCAAATGTCTTCTATCTGTAGTAATCATAATGGTCTGATATGTTTAGCTCAAGCAAGCGAATGCCGTGGCATTTAACACTGCAAGATTACAAGTTTAAACAAAAATGCATCATGAAGTGGCTGAATTTCGTGACAAACCTTCTGTTTAGACGGAATCCCAGTCCAGGCAGTCATTGATTTATGGCTGAAAAAGAGCTAACGTTGAAGGAAATTCAATTCCAATTTTGATTGTAAGAGGATCTAGAGTGGTTTTCATATTCGTCGCTCCGTGAGGTAATCACGCTTCTCTCCAGGTACTTCCCCAGTAGGTCCAATGAGATGCTTACCCCTCAGCGACCTGAAACGGCCTACTGACATAGCCTCGATAAATGAAGCGGAAGTTTGTTCTTCGCTGTTCTAGAGGGTAGGTAGGCATGTGGCATACCGTCTGTCCGTTGGGCTTCCCTCTTGTAACTATGGCCTCTTGTTCGTGTTATACGTGCAAGAGGAACAAACAGTAGATCCGAATATTTTCTAAAGACAATGGACAGAGATAGTGGATCGGCCACATGGCATCTACATTCTGGCTAGTAGAAGCTCATTGGCTGGGGCCGCTGCTTGTATTATAGTCCATGCATTTCGGCCATCGATCATCTGTCTAGTCTGTGCACTTGCTTCAGGGGGGCATTTCTGGCCTTTGGTGCATGGGAATTATGTTGGTTATCTTTATTCCGTCGCTGAAATGCGACTTTGGCACCTTAGGATTCCATGTGTGAGAAGTCCCCCTGAGCATCCGTGGAGAGGAAAGGCAACTTGCTTGCGTCAACGAAGTGTACAAGTGCGTTCTTAGATTGTCCAGAATAAGCAATCTTAGCTCTCATTCCATCCAAACCGCTGGAGCAGCCTCGTAGCCGACGCTTGTTGCTCTCAAATCCGCGCACACGGCTCACAGTCGTAAGCAAGACTTCACCATAGTTCATGAATATTTTAAATCCTCATCAATAGTCAGCCTGTCCGTTGAGACTGCCGTGTAGTTTCAGCTCGTACTCAGTAAATTTGTTTCTATTCATAACTTTAAATTGTCCCTAAATAGCAACCAACACTGACAACGAGTTGAAATACACTGCACATAGACTGGGTCTCAGAACAGTCCGGTTTCCTACCCTACTAATGGTCCGTCTCATTTACGAAGACGCAGCGCTGACTTGCATTTTCCACCTCAGTGGTAAAACAGGAAATTCTATCCACTTTTAAATTTGTCCACTTATCCAGGATAGTTAAAGCAACTGTAAAAATATGGTCTGATCTACTTGGTCACGGGGCCTTTCTTTGGTCACCAAACACTATACTACCCTGCCACGCTGCCTTGCTTTGAGCTGCGATAGCTGACGGAAGGATTGTAACACAGAACTGCCTTTTTATGGACCCACGTTTTGCCAAATTGGGTGAGCCATTTGTGCACAGAAAGGCGTTCAGTGCTATTTTAGCACTCTTCCTCCTGAGTTTAGAAAATCACCGACGTTGTGCACATGAGCTAATGGACGCTGAAGTCCCCATAATTTTTTGGAATTGATATTCTCATTCCAGTACCCATGGTTTTGGAAGTATTCCTTGTTTTTTATTGTCCTGTTGAACATATTTGCCGGAGGTATTCAAATGGAGACTGGACCACGGAGCGTAAGTAGGTGCAGTTTGTCCGGACTTGGTGCATTATGGCTTTCGAGAGTTCGTGCTAATTGTTCTACTTCTATAGAACTGCAGTTTGTCTCACGCTAATACTTTTCCTTTGAATCTTCCATAGCTGGGTCATCCCTATCCACCCCGAAGTTAATGTGCCTAAGATATAGCGCAGCAAAGTGTTGTTTAAAAAAAGCAGCCGTTCCTGGTTTTTAATAACGATTTTGCCTTATGTATTCACTAGCCCGAAGCTTTGTTCCTGGCTTTCAAACAGGTATTAGAGTATGTGCAGATTCCTTTGGGTGCGTCTTTCACCGCTAATTCAATTCTTTCCGCATACGCTTGTCTCTCGTTAGCCGTCATTCAATCGTATGCTTTCGCAACCTCTTTGCACTTGCTATGGGTATCAAAGATTTCACCCTCATTGCAGCGCCTTCAAGATATTCCTCTGCTACATCTACCCATCAGCAAACTTTGTGATACCCATGGATAAGATGGGACCCAACATTCATCAACATCCTTGGTACCTAGATTTTTGTTAGCTCTACCAAATTTCCGTCAACCTTCTCCCATGTGCCTTCAACGGCATGAAGTTGCTTTACTTTCCAATCCACCCAGCTGTTATGAGCCCTTATATTCTGAAAAGCAGCCTTCAAGGGTGTAGGTATGTGTTTCGCCATGCACCCAAGCCTGGCAACCACAATAATATGATCGCTGACACCCAGCGGTTCCTGCGCTGTTACTGCCGTTGCTGGATGCGACCCCTATCAGTTGTCCGGAGTAATGTCTACTTAGCTCACAGTCCTGGAACAAGGTCGGTTGTGAGGACAGCCATCCGTGTCGGCCTTATATTGACCAGCCACTGTGAGGACAGTTTGGAGTCCTGTGTGACTCTGCGCAATCAGTGAGTGCATGCATTTACATAGGGTTCGTATTGCATGGACTTTCGTATGATGCAGTGTTAGTGTACGTATGTCCGACAGTTATTGCTAAAAACACGCCAAGGAAAAATTACCGGCAGTGGAAAAAATTCTAAACAGCAAGCAACACAATCCCAGTAAACACATGACCAGCGGTGGGCAACGGTGAGTTGATCCGACACCCGTCTGTCAGTGAGGAACATGCTGAGTGCTCTGTTTGTTCCGGAGTTCGCAGATAAACTAACGTGGTTAAAGGGAGAAGATTAAAGGCCTAGCTCATGCACGGAGATACCACGCCTCTTAAAAGGTGAGATAACTGTTTTACATTGGTACTAGTCACTTTAGATGTAATGTACTCTGTGACCGCTCACTACTGTGTCACAGCGGATTTCATTGAGAAATCAATCCAGTCTAGGTCCAAGGGAGCGTTTGATTGAATCCCTGGAGACAGAAAGCCGCGACGTGAGAGGACCGCCTTGCGGCGGAGTCACAAACACATATGATTACATAATAATTTTATCAAAACATTTATATTTTTGCACTTATCTCGTTGTTTTGACCAAGCAGCATGTTGTCGTAAGCACGACGCCGTTGGTAATCAAGTACGCTGTTCGGTGATAATACGCATGCTGTGAGGTTAGGTGGTCAGACTCTGAGACGCAGTCAGTTAACAGTCAGTGAGTCGGTCAACAAAGTTGTGGCTGCAACCGTTAGCCTCGTCCGGCTGCAAGGGGTTTTGAAAATTTTTTGAAAAAAGCCAAGAAAAAGTTGCGCTGAAAAATTTTGGGTTACCACCTTTGGCCGACAGTAGCCATCGGTGGTGCCACCGGTGGCAAGCGTAACGTTCCGCCCCTATTTGCCAGCCTTGGCCAGCGATGGTCACCGGTGATGCCGCCGGCTGCGTGTTTACTGGGATTACAGTGGAGTAGTGGTTTGTTATACAGGCCGTTGGACATTGCGAGCCAGCCGGCAATGAGATACCAAAAATTCCACTAGACGAAATCAGGCATACTGAGAGCGAGGAGATGTTCGAGTTAGGCAAGTCAACTCTACATCGCTTTTCTAACCACTAATATCAGACCAACCATTTGAGAAATTGTACCGACAACATTGTTGCGACATGGATATCATAGTAATGTACATATGCAAAATATTTTGATTAAAATCCCTATGGACAATTTCAGTAGCACTAGCGAGACTAGCTGGAACGCATTCCCAGATCATCCTAAATTATGGATTAAATTTACAATATCAAAAATTTGCATTATTTGTCGGCACGATGTAGGCACAAATGAAGAGTTTAAACACTGACCCAAGGATTGTGCTGTCGGTATGGTTGGTTCACTATATGTGCACGTAAATTGAAAGTCAGACACTTGAAACTCCTGCAATAAAGCTGTTCGATACTGCTCGCTGTTCCAGGTTGAATGGCTGTCAGTATGGAAAACAGGGCGAACTGACCTCGAGAGCGATGCTGATAAATTTTCCAGGTTGGTTTTACAGAAAATCCCGAAAAACTGTATTACTTCAAGCTGGTTCGCAATTGGATGGAGCACATTATTCAAGATGAAGAAGTGCGGAAGGGCCCAGCAATGAGATCGGCCGTATGGCACAGAACGTTAGCCATGTCCCTCACAAACAGTTTACACGCCAGGTGGTCCCGGACCACATGCTTACGCAACACAGACTAACGGAAAGAGTGGAACTCCTCCGAGCGCCCAGGAGAATCATTCAAAACTGGCACACAAATCTTTTTGGAAGGCTGAATCTGTGTTTATTCAACCTCCAATCGAACATGGACGACAAGCATGCTGCTCACGCTCTAAAGAAATACATCGTGCTTCGAAACAAATATTTGCCTTTTCAACTCGCTTGGTCACGAGAACGTCAAGAGAATCGCAAGGCCAAATATATCAATCCTCCTAACACGTCGCGACCTGATGAGTTCTTCGCGGGTAGCATTCAATTTTTGTTTGAACTAGCGAGGTGTAGCCTGGAGCCTCTGCAAGTGCTTCCAGTAGGGCGGGCATGAAAATTGGTGTGGGGTCCCAGTTAAAATCTGGAAGCTCAGCAGGCTGGCGGACTGTATTTATTCCATATACTACCGAAATTCGTAACTATGAAAACCAGGAAGATTGACCGCAGATATTTCAGGCCGACTTGAACGTTCGCTTGATCACCTTTTGCAGCAATCACCCCTCGGGCATTCCCCGAGGCAGGCGGGTAGGAAGTCCTGAGAACACCGTCATTGGGACCCGAGGGCGGAGGAAAAGGCGAAGAAAAAGGTGGAATGTGGCGGTGGTCGAGAAAGAGGAAGGGTCGAATGACACATGGCCGTTTTCTATGTAAGGAGCAGGTAGCGCATTCGGTGGGCCGTGGACCAGGGAATGTATGCTACTGGTGGCATAGAGTTTAAATGAGTAATTCGAATTAGTGGAACTTGTGCAGTTTTTTGCCAGCGTGGGCTAGAGTAGAGTCCGGGGGCCAGTCTGTTCTCTCGAAGCCCAGGTTGGGGAGCCTTGTCAGTTTTGATCGCTTCAGGGACCTGTTTTGTGGCAGTATGACGGAATTTTTTTTGGCCCTGCAGGCAAACTTTCCAGGCAATGGCTGCGTGTTAAGGACAAAGGTGGCCCTTAATGATGATTGCACGAACCTGCGGGTTTCTTGGGTCATCAGTGGGATAGGATCCTTCTGACAAAGCGTGACAGAGCTTTAACAGACTCGAATCAATGGGTAGGTTTCAAATTGTGAGGTCATGACTTCTGAAAGTTTTTCGATGGATACAAGCAACAAGATATGCCAATTTTTACTTCCCTTTTCTGCTTCTTTGTTCGTTTTTGCTCCGTAATNATCACTAATATCAGACCAACCATTTGAGAAATTGTATCGACAACATTGTTGCGACATGGATATCATAGTAATGTACATATGCAAAATATTTTGATTACAATCCCTAGGGACAATTTCAGTAGCACTAGCGAGACTAGCTGGAACGTATTCCCAGATCATCCTAAATTATGGATTAAATTTACAATATCAAAAATTTGCATTATTTGTCGGCACGATGTAGGCACAAATGAAGAGTTTAAACACTGACCCAAGGATTGTGCTGTCGGTATGGTTGGTTCACTATATGTGCACGTAAATTGAAAGTCAGACACTTGAAACTCCTGCAATAATGCTGTTCGATACTGCTCGCTGTTCCAGGTTGAATGGCTGTCAGTATGGAAAACAGGGCGAACTGACTTCGAGAGCGATGCTGATAAATTTTCCAGGTTGGTTTTACAGGAAATCCCGAAAAACTGTATTACTTCAAGCTGGTTCGCAATTGGATGGAGCACATTATTCAAGCTGAAGAAGCGCGGAAGGGAAGGGTCCAGCAATGAGATCGGCCGTATGGCACAGAACGTTAGCCATGTCCCTCAAACATTTTACACACCAGGTGGTCCCGGACCACATGCTTACGCAACACAGACTAAAGGAAAGAGTGGAACTCCTCCGAGCGCCCAGGAGAATCATCCAAAACTGGCACACAATACTTTTTGGAACGCTGAATCTGTGTTTATTCAACCTCCAATCGAACACGGACGACAAGCATGCTGCTCACGCTCTAAAGAAATACATTGTGCTTCGAAACAAATATTTGCGTTTTCAACTCGCTTGGTCACGAGAATGTCAAGAGAATTGCAAGGCCAAATATATCAAACCTCCTAACACGTCGCGACGAGATGAGTTCTTCTCCGGTAGCATTCAATTTTTGTTTGAACTAGCGAGGTGTAGCCTGGAGCCTCTGCAAGTGCTTCCAGTAGGACGGGCATGAAAATTGGTGTGGGGTCCCAGTTAAAATCTGGAAGCTCAGCAGGCTGGCGGACTGTAGTTAATCCATATATTACCGAAATTCGTAACTATGAAAACCAGGAAGATTGACCGCAGATATTTCAGGCCGACTTGAACGTTTGCTTGATCAGCATTTTGCAGCAGTCACCCCTCGGGGATTCCCCGAAGCAGGCGGTTAGGAAGTCCTGAGAACACCGTCATTGGGGAAACAAACACGGGACGAAGCCCGTTGCCCTCTATGCAAACCTCGATGGCCAAGTTGTCCACAACTGTAGTGATGACGAGTGTAGTTTTGATTAACGATGTCTAATGAAGCACAGCATAAAAACTACGCCTGTGTGTGCAATGTCGCGGGTAGGCGTCTGTCTGGACCGAGCCAGGGTTTTGGTTTTCTTCCGCTGTTATTGGAGCATGATAGCAAACGTCAACTTTTGGTCAGTGGATGGACGGTATCCGTAGTCAAGCTGGTCCCGACTTCGACGTTATTTAGGACGGGAAACAGGTTGATGGTTCTGGAGGCACCGAGACCATCTGGTGTCTTTCGGTATTTGGGTCCTAACAGGATGGAAATCAGGCGTGAAGAGGGAAGCCAAAGGACAGCCTCGCACTTCTGCTAGCAGGAAGAAAAACGGGGTCCTGTTGTTGCCTTTAAGGGAGGTATTCATCACCGAAAACCATCCACAGTGAAGCGCAGGAGAGAGGAGAGCACACAGCCAGAGATTTTCGCAAACATGCTCGTGCAGTTGCGTGGGTGTATTATATTTCTGTTTCGCCTTTTGTTGTTCTAAATGATCTCAATGCTGGTGGGTCGTAAGTATGTGTTACATCGCACGGTGGGTTGGATTAAACCACATGGAGGCATGGTTTCCTTTTGAATAACGTGGGTAAGTGCGGTGGAGGAAAATTCGGGATGTCGAAATGGGACCCGAGGGCGGAGGAAAAGGCGAAGAAAAAGGTGGAATGTGGTGGTGGTCGAGAGAGAGGAAGGGTCAAATGACACATGTCCGTTTTCTATGTAAGGAGCAGGTAGCGCATTCGGTGGGCCGTGGACCAGGGAATGTATGCTACTGGTGGCATAGAGTTTAAGTGAGTAATTCGAATTAGTGGAACTTGTGCAGTTTTTTGCCAGAGTGAGCTAGAGTAGAGTCCGGGCGCCAGTCTGTTCTCTCGAAGCCCAGGTTGGGGAGCCTTGTCAGTTTTGATCGCTTCAGGGACCTGTTTTGTGGCAGTATGACGCAATTTTTCTTTGCCCTGCAGGCATACTTTCCAGGCAATGGCTGCGTGTTAAGGACAAAGGTGGCCCTTAATAATGATTGCACGAACCTGCGGGTTTCTTGGGTCGTCGATGGGATAGGATCCTTCTTGCAAAACGTGACAGAGCTTTAACAGACTCGAATCAATGGGTAGGTTTCAAATTATGAGGTCATGGCTTCTGAAAGTTTTTCGATGGATACAAGCAACAAGATATGCCAATTTTTACTTCCCTTTTCTGCTTCTTTGTTCGTTTTTGCTCCGTAATATTGCAGTCGGCTGGGTTCTAATGCGTTCGCATAAACGTGGTTTGGACTTGTAGTACGTGCTTCCTTGGCTGAAATTTGCCTGCGCCATTCCACGTCGCTAAAGGGGGTGGAAGAAGCTGCTGACGTCTGGGATCATTTGTGTGAGAATTAGAAGAATCGTATCAGTGAGATTGCAGAGGAATGAGATTGGAAAATGGACCGTCCAGATCTAGGGTTTTTATCGTTGGCTCTTCTAGGATACGGCGATATGTGACGATGACGTTCTTGTGGCAAGGGGTGAACGAGCGGCGGCCACCACAACCTTAGAATACCAGGTCGTTTAAGTGACCTCCATTAGCGAGATCATATAGGTGCTGACGGCAAAAGCAAGTTGCTTAGTTGTGGAGTTAAATGGAACGTAGAAAATAATGAGGTTTTTGTACCGACTTCCACGCTGGCCCTGAGGAATATAACATTTGGGGACTGAAGTCAGAGTTTTCCCGGGCTTGTAAAATCGGAGCGACTCCGTAGAAGCGCCCTCCAGCCTAGTAAATCGATCAGTAGGGACAGCTTCACCACCGGCTAGGTTTTGGGAGGCTGATCTCTTTTCTTCAACAGCCCGGAGCACATCGCAAATTTGGGCGGTAGCATTCGTTTGGCAATTACCAATCTGAGTCAAAAACGGAGTTTTCATTGTGCGCCCGCGGAAGACGGGATTAGAAAACGTGGTGGTGATGGCGAAAGAGCAGTTGGCATGTGGGCTCAAGATAAGAGCAATGTGATCAAGAAGAATTTCGAAAGAGCCCTGAAAATTTGGTAACGGGGGCCAGAAACCTTCCAACTAGAAACCAACCCAGGCAACTCTCACATTATTCGCCTCTACCTTTAAGGACCCAACTCCCCCCAAACTTTTCTGAAACGTCGTGCGCTGTCAAGTCCATAACTTGGGGCCAGAATAAACAAGACCACAGCCTATCGCTTGACCGACACTCGATGCTGGCTGTCAGACTCCACAAGAGTCAGAACAGAGCCAAAAATATGCACAGGTCCAGACACAGGCTTACCCGTAATGGGTGTCAACTGGTGCTTTTCTTCATTGTTGCACCCCATGAAACAGCGCTAATCCCGTTTCACATGCAAACAGATCCCCTGACGGTGACTTGAGCCCTGATTTTATACAGAGTACGGCGAACCATGTTCCGCGTTTATTCCCCAAGCTTGAGTTCCTTCCCTGCAACCTTTGTTCTGCCACCTAAGCCAGTTTACCAGCAGACCCTACAATGGACTGCCTTATTTGCGCGAAAGAACGTAGGTGCCTGGCACATCCCCAGGCTCTGCGATACAGTGGCTGGCAGCTGATTTATTGGCGCTCCTCTGAGTTGCTTGTGCGTACCTTCTGAAATACCGTTTTATATCGCTTTGGAGCAAAGGTTTTCATACTTTTATTACCCCATCTTCAACCGAGCTGTTCGTAAGTCCACCAGAACAACTTTTTGGGAGATGAAATCCCCTCATCTTGCAAATTATTTCCGTCGAACCTCATAATAGGGCCAAACTCTTAACAATTATTCACCAGCTCCCTACCTCATCCTGGGCATTATACGCTTCCTTGGTTCAAGTACATTAGGAGAAACAAATCCTTAAGAGGAGGAATTTTAGCATTGGGCCGATAAGCTCATCCGCTCCCTTATACAACTGCCAAATAATCGTTGTTCTTCATAACTTTATCATGGAAGCCCCAGAATGTGTACAGTCGTCGCTTACAAGCCGTTTATGGCCTACGAAAACTACACAGACCTATCTCCCCACACGGCGCTTACCTAAAGTTTCACATTCTCAAACACATTAGCCGGTGGCTTTTGGGCCAACTGTGAAGAAACCGTTCCTCACCAGCCGCGCTTTGCTGGAACCGTTCGTTCTTTCTTGAATCAAAGCCCCACATTTGTTCTGGTAAAAATTCAATAGTTTACATTTTGGCCCATTCACCCGTGATGATATCCTCACTGCACATAACCCTGTGTGCATTCCATAATGCTGATTTCTCCTTAGTTACTGCTGACTAATTACGTTTGCGAGCCTGAAACAGAGTGCTTGACTGTTAGAGCAGACACGAAATTGTTTGCCTTCAACTAAGCGATGGAAGCCATGGAGTATCGACCAAAGTCAGGCCCTTCAAGCAAAATGCCATCAGGTTGGATAAGGCACAACAATATTTGCACTTTAAGGGTAGAGAACAGAAGGATTTGCATTAAACGATAATGCTTCTACGCAAGACGTCGAAATAACCGGGGGCAACAGTAGTCACAAGCCTAGGATACCTTGCTATTAAATCCTGTCAACAGAACCAAACACCGGTAAAATGAAAAATTTGTGGTTATGGTTATGGCCAGACTAGGACATGCTGTTCAACAGGGAGCTTTTTTCTAGGATTTATCTCTCAGTAACTCTCACTTCACTGTGAATTTCTTTTTAAAGTCGCCTTTCCTGCTGAAAACCCATGTGCCGCAGAATGCTTGACCGCCTTATTTATGCGTGTTCGCTAAGAGATGGCTGCAGAACTGTTCTGCCCTAATTATCCAAGCCACAGTTCCTGTTATTGTAAACGCGCAAAGAATAGTACATTTACCATGAGGGAAGAAAATTGCTCAAGGGGAAGGATGCAGTAAGAAGAAACAACATTGTCCTGGGCCACGATCGGTGAAAATTAGGGTTTCTTCGGATAGTTTAAAGAATGCACCGGAGCAACTTGGAGCCTAATAACTGCTTAAGCGAGACACGATTCCGGGTTTTATTCTCGCCACGTTACTTTTCAGTAATGAGGTTTCTCGCGCATTAACACGTCGCTCACGCTTTGGTTTCGAGTTATTACGTATGTGGCCAGTTTTGGGTAGCTTTTTCTGGCAGTTACTGTATATGCATCAGAGCATTAACCAGAGTACGTCAATCGCCCCTACAGGAGACCAAACTCACTCATTAGGGATGACAAAGAATACCCCACAAGGCTGAGAGACCTCAACTGGAACTAGACGAGTTGGTTATCTCGGGAACTTCGGCGGGGGATAATGGTCTATCCACAGAGCTTTCGGTAATGTTTTCATAAGATCGCCGTCAGCCTTCGCTGAAGAACTACGTGAATAAGGATTAAGAATAACGAGCGTCGAATCAAGCATTTGATGACAAAAAACAAAGGGCATCTTAAGACGCAGCCGCTAAGCAAAAGTAACCCCGGCACTGTAAAGCATTAGCTCAAGTTTGAGTGCTTGAGAGCACCTCACAAATAAGAGAAACATATGGGCTCCACTATGCTGCAACTGAAATAAAATAGTCCGGAACCACCAGTACCGGCCGCATTAATACACCACAGGGCATTGTTTAGGTAAACTTACTGTCCCATTCAGAATAACAACAATAGTTTTATTTCCCAAATGGTAGTGAGGATGCAGATAGGGACATTATCAGACAAATACAATCTAAACGTGGGGGCAACAACACGGTGTATGTAACGGGCAAACGATATCTTCGAGTGACGCGTAATACCAGAACCTCCGGGAAGGCAAAACAAAGTCGGAGCTGGGGTTCTACACGGTACCGTTAACGTAAGACATCAGTTCACAAAATATACATACCTCGACAGTATATACCCATCCACATCAAATGGTCCACTTGGAGTACAAAAGTACAGAATAATAGAGCAAACAGGCTCCCACGTCAGAAAGTCACACGTGCATAAGGTCAAACACAAAATGGCTGGATGACCTCAAGGCCAAATGAGTGAAGTGGTGAGGACAAACAAACGCCACTTCATGCAGACGCACTAAATACCAAAGTGGAGCGCAGGTTACAAGTAGGGACAGAAAAAACGTGGGGAATTTCAAATGTCAAAGTAATGGACGATACAGCGTAGAAAAATGCAGAACCGAGGAGACATACTTTTCCCGCGATAATTAACCAAAACTTATGGGAAACAAAAGGCTAGAGCAATAGGGCATGAGGTACGGCTACTTCAGTGATGAGGTCGGTTAGCTTGAACTAAAATGGAGGGCCCTTGATGACCCTAAGTGCCTTGGACGGTCGATTTAATTGCCAAAGTCACGGAAAGCTCAAGTGGAGTTGAAGAGATGGGAAATCCACAGTGGGGACAAATGGCAATTTTCGTCTGAAAGGCATGTTCTACATTGAAGCTGAATAGACTCGCTGGTATCGCCGTTGGTGGAAAGTCAGATGTAAAAGTCTTTTTGGAGAGAGCTGGTGCTAATGCGTAGGGCTGAACAAGCGCCTTAGGTAAGACTTTGAAAATGCGGGCTGGGCAAATTGTAATCGTAGCGCAAAACTGGGATGTGTAGATCCGACGACTATTTGGATTGGAACGAACTTGTCGCAGAGGTGGTTGGGGCCAGGTAAATAATTTGTTCGTCGTTGCAGGTAAAGGAACAAGTGCGTGAGTGAGGACAGTCAATAATAGGAAGAGAATACCTGTGGGTATGTCATCACAGTGTGTATGGCAGTGCCGCACCATCATTGTACTGACATACTTCAGTTTCTGGACAATCCCGTAATGGACGTCAATGCTGCGGTGATCGGACAGAGGACGCGTATTCCTGTGGCAGCTGGATTTGTGTTAGACGAGGGGATTGACACAGGTAGACTCAAGCCGATGTAGAATGACGTATAATCTCAATTCATTTGGATGTCCATGTAGGCGTGAAGCGGGGATCAGGCAGAATAGACGACGGCTATGCGGGACGCTCGGGGCAGCTACTGCCGAAGGCTGAAGCTCAGAAGAGGGTGCAATGGGATGAGATCACTAGAGTTTGGTGGGTATGAAGGCTCGGCCCCTTGTGTGACCAGTTATCAAGAGTTGCCCTTCGAACGAGATGCAGGAGGCGAAGTTGCCACAGCGGAAATGGAGTGGCGTAAACCTGTTTTAAAATAAGCCTTGGACAAAAGGGTGCATCCATTGCGGGGATAGAAAGGCGTTGCCAAAAGTATGCATTAGACCCGTAGAAAAGGGTAGGAAATGCTCGTAACAGTCATAGAACCCAATTTACCAGCTTTATCTGCGTCCTTTCTGCAGGAGCGGGCCGGTGATTTGGTATTTTATGCAAAGTCAGTGGAAGGCAAATAAATTTCCTTCATCGTGCTCAAACTGAGGATTCGGAATGCGGAGGGCCTGTGCCATTTTTAAGACCACGTCCAGAACTTCCTTGCACTGCGACCGCGGAAAAGGAAAGCTGCATGCATCTGGAAGGCCTAGACCATATTAAATCAGCTGGCTCAGATGGGATTGGTTTAGTCATATCCTGGCCATTATCTTGCACCCTATTTCTAGTTTGTACTGAGCTATTCAAAGGGATGCTTAAAAAAGTTATTTTTCACGCGAATAAAAAATATGAGCAATGGCCTCCAAACACACGGCAGGTAACAGAACAGCTGTGTTTACTTACGAGCCAAAGCCACATCAAATATGTCTTAGCGGATCCTTAGAGATGGGCAGTTGACGCCTGTGACGGGAAGGAACCTCCTTTTAGCGGTTCAACATAAAGTTGTTAAATGAGGCTAATGCCTTTTTAAAATAGCGTACTTTTTTGAAGGATAAACGCTGCGAATTGGTAATAAAGATGGGGTCAAGTGTGCCATTTAGTATTCTGAATAGCCTTTAACTCGGCGAACAATTAGTTCTTGCCACGGAAGCTAAATCACTTCTGACTCGCTTCACTGAAATTGAAAATTTTGATGAATTACAGGAAACTAAATAAGGACTAGTGCACACGTATACTTGTTTTCGTCGGACGCCGGTTCCTCCCAAGCTTCTGTTTCTAGAGCAAAGTGGAAAGCTTCGCGTCCGAAGCTACGGAGACGCCACTGTCTGAAGACAGAGCAGAAGACAAATCAAGAGAATTTATCTAGCTGGGAGACTAGTTTGAGCTGCCTAGTGTGCACCAGGTTGGGGATCTCAGGATCCAGTTAAGTAGTGGTTTTGGTAATTAGCGCACACTTAGGTTGAAAAGACGGGTAAGCCCCTCTTTCAGCCTCGAAGTTGTATCATTTATGTTGTGGTCTTGAGTTGTGTACCACACGTATTTAGCTTATCTTTTTCTATCCTTCTGTGATCATCACCGTCAGAACAAAAAGTTATTTAAAAACAAGTTGAACATTTCAAGAGCCGTCATCTCATCTAGAGGTACGCTTGTAGAGTCCGGTCCAAGGATCTGGAAGCCCACCTAAGTTCGCCGGTTTCTTGGTGCCCTGGAGTGGACATAGGAAAATATTATTTTCTCCCATTGACTATTCGTGCTGAACATTTGCTTCCGCGTTGAAGTTGCCTATCGAAGACAAGAGGGAACCTCACTGCCTGTACAAGATTTGGGATGTGGCGTTCCACGATGCATTGATGGAGCATTTCTACCCGATGTTGTGTCAGCCCCCCCCAAGGAGACAAGTTTATCTCTATTTGGAAAGAAGCGACTGTTACGCCGATCCACAAATCCGGAGACTGCCTGTCAACCGGCAGCTACAGGACTATTGGACTCACCGGCATACCGTGCAAGTTGATGAAAGTCATTCTGAAACAGGCCTTATTTAATCACCTGACAGCCAACAACTTGGCATCCCTGGAGAAAACCTGGATTCCCCAAAACCGTTCTGGCGTGAAAAACATGCTCGTATATGTGGACAGTTGGACCTAAGCCATAGACAACAAATTCATATGGAATGTCATATTTTTCCAACTTCTTGGAAGCACTCAATCAAGGCCCGCACGTTCGACTGCTTCATAAACTCGATTCTTAAGGGATTTAAGGGGAACTTTTATGCTGGATTAAGGCTTTCCTATCGTATAGAACGCTCTAGGTGAAAGTTGGCTCATCTCACCCCTCTTCTGAACCTGCCACCATTAGAGTTCATTAAGGCACCTGTTCCTGATCTACAGGAACCGCCTTCCAGATGCCTTCACAAGCACTCGTCTCCTTTTTGCGGATGACCTGAAATATTGGAGTTTCAACGCCAGCGGCCTCCAAGTATATGTCGACGCCACAAAGCAGTGGTCACCGGGCTGGCACTTTCCCTTGAATGACGAAAATTGCGTGCATATGTCGCTCTGGGAAGACTCAGAAAAAGTCTTCGTCGTGCATGGTGAGAATGGACCAGAAGACACTACGAAGCTCGATACCAAAAGGGATTTAGGCACATGGCTGTCGTCAAATATGTCCTTCTCACCCTAGCGTGAAAAATCGGCTGAAGCGGCATACGTCATCCTACGGAGTATTCTGCGCACCTTCCCCCGTATTACACGAGTGGACTTCCAGAAGTCATATGGGGCCCAGCCCACATCGCTTCCCGAATGTGCCAACCAAGTGGCCTACTCAGAATAAAATAAGGACCAAACCCTCAGCGAGCGTGTCCAGCGGGCTGCTTCAAATATGGTTGCTGGCTCCAAATCCGTTGATTGGGAAACGCTTGTCCAGGTGCTTTTACTATTTCCACTAGAGTACCGTCGCCTCCGAGGGAACCTAATACCTACCTGTGCCCTGCATGAACAAGGTTTGGCCGAAAGTTGTCTTTTACACCGTTGACCCAGATAATACACGGCGAGGATATGGATATATATATATCCAAGTTCAGACCCCACGCTTTTATCAGACAGTCTTTATCATTTAAGGTCGTCGGTCCGTGGAAGATCCTTTCTCTGATGGTTGTTCACGCTGCACCTAGAACCCAGTTCAAAGCACGTTTGGGCTCTTTTCATGCAAGTCATCGCGCTGGCAAGATTACCTCCCAGCGCTGAGAACTTAAACAGCGATACTCCACCATTTTTCGCTTGTGATTTTCAGGTGAGAGGAAGCCGCTGAACAACAAGGGCGAACCCGACCTGGGAAGCTAGGGAGGAAGCCGCTGAACAACAAGGGCGAACCCGACCTGGGAAGCTAGGGAGAAAGCCTCGATCCTGTGTATCAGAAAGAGGATCAAAACACATTTGCTTTGTTTGCTATAGAAACAGGCGAGTGACCTTGACGCGCGGTCGAAAATCTTCGCACAGCTTATTGGCTCTGTAAAATCGGTCAGATGATCCGTTCCATGCGAACCTGAGGATCTGAGTCAACGGGTTTTTACGCACATAGTGCTGGTGAATTAGTCATAGTTAATGAGGCATCAGAATTCGGTAGCAGAATGTGGTTGGGGTTTTGCAGCAGGATTTTTGGGCAATTCCAGGGGCCACTGCGATAGCCAGCATCAGGAAGATGTCTCATGGTCGGTCACTGTGGGTTTCGCTTTGGTCCGTGACCAGAGCACTGCAGATGCGACGTTAACTACTGCGCTTTCAGCTGAAATTGCACCCTGGCGCGTTCAAAGTTTCGAGGATACAGACGTCGATATGTTTTGCCAATGTGTTCAACTGTGCATGAACTAGTAGCTTATAAGTAATTACATCGGAGGCAGAAAAATTTGGACATTTCTAGCTTTCTTCCTCGCCTTGGATTCTCTCCTGGACTGTAGGGTCTCATCTATATAAATTTATATAGATGAGATTGCTTAGCAATCTTTATCCGACTTGTTAGATCGTAGATACTGAATATCACTCTTACCACAACTTTTTTATTTTTTATTTTTAGGTGTTCCTAGGCCATATACTCAGCTATTTTTGGCTGACTAAATCATTCGTCTAGATAACATCGTTTTCAACCCAAAAGATATCCGAAAATCCTGATACTAATTTGCGCCGTGGAAATGGATATCATATAGGACACAGTAAGGATACTCTAGCACGTGTCACGAGAATTGCACCCACTTTTCAGCTGAACAATGAGCTGCTTTGCAGGA
>SJOL01011346.1:970349-982568 GCA_004794785.1 Opisthorchis felineus | reverse complement strand
AAATTTGGTTTTGCGAGAGACTCACCTGGAACCCAGCTGAATCTCTCGTTTGTGATGTTTCCAGGCAACTGAATGTGCTGCACCAGGCCGCCTCATTTTTCAGTTGCTACGATATTCGAGATATCGCGATACATGTATATTCGTAATGCACTACTCATAAGGTTGCTGAAAATTCTTCGACAGTCCACGACCGGTTTCGCCCTTCTTGGGGCTCATCAGGTAGGCGCAGTCCCCGAGTTTTCGTCAACCTTATGTTCTACTTGAAACCAAATAGCAACTGAAACGTGAGGCGGCCTGGTGCAGCACATTCAGTTGCCTGGAAATATCATAAACGAGAGATTCAGCTGGGTTCCAGGTGAGTCTCTCGCAAAACCAGATTTGTTTGCAAATGAGTGTATTTCGTTAAGCTTTTCCTACCTTTGACGATTGAATTCCTAGCAAGCAGGCACTTTCAGGTTACTTCGTTTTAACCGCATGGTAGTCATACCTTGTTTTAAGCGCATACTGTAGTGCAGATGCTTTTCACGCTGAACCTTTACATCATAGTACACATTACTTCGCTTCACTTCATTTGCGATGTCTGTAGTCTTTTTCCGGTTGATTTTTCTCCTAAATGACGATTTCGAGCATAGCCTGCCTTTTCGCCCTACATTTTAGAATATGACGGTTATTAAAAAACGTTTACTGGTAAGGCTCGAACACTCACGTCTGTCATGCTTTGTATTTACAAGAGAAACCAACATGTGGTTGACTGACGGATAGTCAGCATTCAGTGTTCATCTGGATACGATCAGATGCTAACCATCAGCTGAAATGTAAGGTTCACCATCGTGTGATAAAAAGTGAGGTGTCACGTGTGTCAACTTCCGATGCAACACAGTCCAACCATTCCACTCAATACTGCAGGTTGAAAGGTTTCTGGATACATTTGACAACAGTCATGGTTGTGGTGTCAGTGGTCGTGCTCATTGACATTTCGACCAAAACTCAGCGGTTACTCCTGTGCTTTTAGGCACAAACATGATATAAAAGCTATTATGTGGGAACAGCATATTGAAGTACACAGTCATGGTGAAAAGATCACGTGAGGCCAATCGACAGATGGGAGGGTTAAGTCAATCGACAGTTAGTTTTGACCATAGGCGTGAAAAGGAAAATGATAAGCTCGTTACGAGAGTAGACCGGGAAAAGTGCAATACGAATGTAATGTGTAGACGGAAATAGTAACAACAGAAAGAAGACAAGTTGCGAGGCGGAACCATTTCATATACGTTCGTCGTTCGCAACACATGTAACGCAGACTAAACTGGGGTAGGCGCAACGTGTCTGGCGGACACTTCCGGTAGAGTGATGACCGGAAGCGAGTAATCAATAAAGCTTCAACGAACTTCATCGTTATCGATCGATCAACTTGCATTAGAATGAAGAACGCTCAGGTGATATAAACGAAGTGGTCAGCTTCGACGACATGTGAAGTAATCAAGGGTGGCGAAATTTGACCAGTCGTCTGTCCAGTGGCCTTGTTCTCGAGCACTAACGATTACCAGATATGTCCTCAGAACTGACCAGTTTATTAATAGAATCGGTTAATGTGAATCGGTTAAAATGTGATGTGGTCGACTGTTAACGCTGAAGTGTATACAGGCTTCACTGATCACTCTCTTTCGCCAATCACTTTGCCGGAAGTCCGTGCCATTCGCATGTGAGTGAATGATTCATCACTCAACATTGTGCCATTCCCATGAACAGTGTATAGTTTGAAAATTTATTTGAACCATCCGACTTTGATAATCTTCGTAGTGAGTTAGAGTATTATGAATGCTGGATTATCCTGTTGGATACGAAAGCAGGGAATCATCCTGAATAATAAGAGGTTCTGGAGGCAACTTTCTTTGACCAACACGTTGTACAGACCAAACTGGTTGGTGACTGACACTAGTTGGCAGAATATATATGCATCAGGTGTGTGTTATGAACGATGGAGGCCACCATAACTACCCTGTTCACCGTGAATTTTAACCGTTTCGTCCCCAAGTGTGAACTATCAGCCAGGCATGCTGATGTTTCCTGAACTGTTCCATCCCGCTTGGTCTTAAATTCTCTGGTTGACGTCGGAGAAAGACCGCTCAGATGGGCTGCACACAAACCGATTGTGGCATTTCGCATTCCAGCGCGGGGATCGTCGGCGTATTTCGGGCCGGACGCGAGCTCACCGATTCGCTCCAGCTGGTTTGACTCTGCCACTTATTTGATGGCTTTGCTTATCCGTGACGGTGTAACGTGTTTAGTGGTGGTGTATAGTGGGGGACGAGATAGCTCAGTGGTTAGAGCGCGAATTTACTGACCGGAAGATCTGTGGTTCGAACCCGACCTCTGCATCTCGACTTCCCCTGTGTCGGCTTGGGCAACTTGGCAGTATCCCAGCCCTCGTACTTCCTTCGGGTGGTATGGCAGCTAGGCACCGAAAGGGTGCTACAGCTGAACGATTATTATTATTATTATTATTATTATTATTATTAGTGGTCATTAACCTTCGTCATCTTGGTCATTGCGAACGAGAAGTATGTGTTGCCGAATAATAAGCACAAAACACGTCAAGTTGTCACAAAGGAATATTCTCTTATGTAACAGTTAGACAAAGGATCATTTCCGAGATATCGATACGCATTGATTTGTCGTGACATGCTGAGTTGTTTTAACAGAAAATGTTTCGATTAAACCCACTGTTTTTTTTATCGCCTCGCATCATTTGTCCCTGGCCTCTGTGGACAGATGATGCGAGGCGTCATCAGGTTTTGACTATCAATGCCTCAGAAGCGTCGCTGGTTTTGGATGGCGTCAACGGATTAGGTAGTCGTTCAGCTGTCACACTCTTTCGGTGCTTAGCTGCAGTGCCACCCAAAGGAAGCACGATGCCCGGGATACTGCCAGGTTTCCCAAGACTAGACAGGGCAAGTCGAAAGACAGGTCGGGTTCGAACCACGGACCTTCCGGTCAGTAAATTCGCGTTCTAACCACTGAGCCGTCAACGGATTAGTAACGGGGTAATTAGATAACAAGTATTTGGTTGTGCAGCTAGTACTTCATTCGCGGAAAACCTCCAGCACTATCAACTGCGGTGGCTCGGTCATGTGCTACGTATTCCGAGACGAGTGTTGTTCTCCGTGCCTACTTCAGAATGTTGCAAAACGCCAGGTGGACAACGTATGACTTGGCAGAAGGGCGTGAAAGAGATTACGAAGAGTTTGGGTTTTGTTGATGTTGTACGCCTTCCAGGATTGGGTCCCCGTAACGCCGCCTGCGCTTAGCTGGAGACATTGCAAGAAATGGCGGCTGATCAATGTCGGTGGCGTTCGTGCTGTCAGTTTCTTTCCAGATTGTCTGATTGAGCGCTTGGAGGTGTACACACCTCAGAATGCTTGACACAGGCCAGTACCAGGTCTCCTCCCTCTCCTACTCTTCTCCTCTTCTTTTCACTCTGAGGCTTTAAATATAATTGGATGAACTTTATCGCTGTACGGCAGTGAAGCGTCGGTGTCAACACTGATGTTGCTGTCTCTGATGATGATGACTGCTTTGTTGCTGAATCAACGGAAACCCTAGACATTTTGGTGGACGTGACTGGAAAACTGCCAGCTAACAGCTTGAGCTGCATTAATTACTTATGATATTTCTAGCTCTTTTTTTTGTCTCTAACATATCTGTGAACCCACGTCGCTGTGGTAATCAGTAACTTGACCGGAAATGTCAACCAAGGGAGTGGCCGCTCTCGGGGGGTTCTGCCGTATCTGATTTCTTGAAATGTAATCTTTAGGTTGAAGTTTGCTTCTTTTTTTGAAAATAGTCTACCAGCTTTAATAAAAGTCAGGCCAAGTCTTCCACAACCTGTTTCACTATCCTATCCTTCTTCACATGTCTTTTGCCGTTATTTGCATTGCGTTCTTGAACGTGAATCTGAACACAACTTTTCACTTATTCACGGCAGGCAATGCATCTTTTGAACTCGATCGGGCCTTCGCTTGTCAGAGGCGACTTGCCGGTTTCGCAGATGAGTCCTATTGAGAAATGGGTTGCGATGAATGGTCTTGCTAGCTATAGAAAACATACCCTCAACTTAGATGTTCTCCACTTTCCTGTAGTGGACCCGCAGGTTCGCAAGTCGAATTTCAACCTGAAACTCTCAAGCTTGAAGGATTTTGAAGAATGTGATCGTCTTTCACAAGTAAGAGGAGTGGTTTTGAGATGGGTTTTTATCATGCGTGATATTGTCATATATGTTTCAAACGTCACCAGTAAGTTGGCTGCAACCTGTTCTCTGAAAAATTCGGAGACACCACCGCATGTTTTCACCGGAACAACTTATCTCTTCACCAGAGGTGAAGTCAGCTGCGTGTATCTCCTTTATTTCAGTGATTGACCTCCCGTGAGGCCTTTGCTTTCCAAGAAGTTGGAGAAACTCACGGATTACGTCATTTTTGTGAACAAAACATACTGTATCTTGGTCCTTTTTTGTTATAGTGATGAGCCCTTAGACTGCACCCCCTGGGGTTAAAAAACACTCAGAAGTATAATGTGATCGTTGAATGGAGGTGAGGATAAGTCCACCTACTTCCTTATTACAGACAGTCGCCAATGGTTTACCTGGTGAATTTCCGATCGTTCTTGCCTGTCAATTCACTGATGCTTCCTGCTGCCAGTTAGTCTTCTTTTTACTGCATGAATTAACTTGGATTCTGTGACACCTGGTTCTGACTTCATTTTCCATGAGTTCGCAGTGCGCTTGCACACTCAGGCTGTGAAATGATAGTCTAACAGAACATTCATCTGATCGAAACAAACTTACATTCACCATTGTGCAAAAAGCTGGCATTCTGCATTGTGCAACGATCAGGAAAAATTCATTCCTCGAGGCGAAAGAAGCCTACAGCCAATGAGATTATGTTCAGGCGGTTCCAGTGGAATGCACTGTATCTCTACTTCACAAACACTCTTTCTGTCCAGAGGCGTGCTGCTCATCGTGCAAACCCGATTTTCTGAAAACCTGCTTCCAACTCCCAGTGCCAGCAGTGCAGTCGGTGCTTGTTCTTTGATGGATTTTCCTAGCGGTGTGCACTTTTGGCCCCGTTGTATAGCCTGTTTACGGTGTGCATTGAGAGTTTTCTTGTGGATATGCACCAATGTCAGCCCTGGTTACGATCGGTAGTACCAGCACCTCCATTTTAATGTCTACAGAAAATGAATTGTATTTCGAATCGTTTCGGTTTGTCATCCTGTTCGGTTTGAGCTCTGTTGTTTTCACCGTGATTTGTCGCACCCCACCCAACTGTTTCCGGTACATGATGCAGTGCTGTTTACAAACTGGAAACAACATTCAGCCTATCAAGTCGTCATTGCCACCCTGGATGGAGTGTTTGGATCTGATCCGTAGAGACGGAAACCGCTGATGTGCTCCTCGTACAACAATCTTGACCGGAATGCAATCGAAGTCTGTTTATCGAACGTGTGTCAAAACTAGGATGTACCCAAATCAATAGTTAATATGGTGCGCAAAACCCAGTTTTTCATTTCATCTGTTTCCATTTTTTGCTCAGCTGATCGTACAACTTAGGGTCAACTGCACAAACCCCGAAATCATTTTACTTCTTCTAGACGGCACATACTACTCATTTGATGCTGAATACTGCCCGGCAGCCCATGGTCTGTTTCTCCCTCCTGGGGGTTCATCAGGTAGATGCATTCTCCGAGTTTCCATCTACCTTATGTTCAACTCCAATCTTAATTGGATGCATTTCGCTAAATACACTCACTTGTACACTAATTTGGCTGACTCAACCGAATCACTCGTTTATGTTATTCTTCAACTGAATATGTTGCTCAAAGAGACGATATTTGAGATATCTCAGTACATCATTTAGATGGTCTACATCTATCTGACGAGTCTCAAAATGAAGGAAACTCGTTGTAGGCTGTCGAAGAGTCTTCAGCAACCCCGTGATAAGTGTGTTCCGCCTAGCCGATGTACTACGATATCTCGAAAATCGTCCCAACTGGAACAGAAGGCCTTTGTCCAGCACACTCAGCCGAAGGATTCGGCTGGATCACCTGTTAAAACCAAATTTGTGTGCAAATGAGTGTATTTAGAGCATCATTTTAGTTTCTTAGCTGGTGCGGCACGGCGTTAACAGTTACGATTCAGGTTTTCACATTCTTTGTTTTGAATTAACGGTAGTGTATCATGCTTTTGTTCGACTTGTACACGATTCTTCTTCGGCAGTCCACGGGAAATCCAAAATTGCCATCCGACTGTTCATCTCCTTTCGTAGATTGTATTTTTGCTCCGGATGGTACGCTGTTTCCATGATTCGTTTTATATGGACTATACGCGGACCAGTCCAACAAAGTATGTAGCGAGTAGCGAGTCAGTGAAAGGTATTAATTGCTGAGCAGGTGGCTGTTCATCTACTCGCCGGCCTCGGCAAGTAACTTGCAGGCGTTTTGTTACCAAATGTGGAGACATCATCAGTGTGCGGACTCGCTCAGCCGAAGTACTGTAAGGTCTAATTTCCATCCGCTTGACTCGTTTGTGGGAAAAGGGAAAGGTGATCGTCATGCGAGTCTGCATAGTAATCAACCATTGCGTCTCCTGCAGGGCTTCTTTACGATAACAGCTTTTTAAATTCTTTCTGTTAACAGTTTATGGCGGTCGAGCAAGTCCAACGATCGGGACCATGTGGTTTGAAGTTTTCATTTCGGAATATCATTTGTTTTCGTTTGAGATTTGAGATTTTGTCTTCTGGTTTGTGCTGCACCCACCCAAAATGTCTTCCCTATCCTCTTGGATGCATGCATTTTTGGTGAATGGTGTGGATCCTTTGAAGTTGAACGATGGCGTTTTGATTTATTGATAGTCATGTTTATGTCATAAACTGTGTGACCCGGCAAAGCTCGAGATAGCTCAGTAGTTAAGACGCCAGCTTACCGACCGGAAGCTTACCGTGGCTCGAACCCAACCTCAGCATCTCGACTTCCCTGTCCAGGCTTGGGCAACATGGCAGTATCTCAGCCTCCTTCTGTTTTCATTGCAGCTAGGCACTGAAAGAGTGCTACAGCTGAACGACGTAACAATTGCTGGGTAAATGGGAAGGATTAAAAAGAAAGCATTTGTCCTTGGTTGATTCGATGAGAACTATAGTCCAAAGTTTACGAACTCAGCCTGTGTTGACATCACAGCTCTCTTCCTCCCATCCAATGTCGTTCTCTTTTTCATTTCTTCAGGTGAATGTCGTGCAACAGATGACAAACTTCTACTGCCAACCTCTTCTGGCCGAACGACTTCGCAATGGCTCATTTAACGTTCACGGACTATGGTTCCAAATCCATTCCGGTCAACTTTACATGTTCAGTCGAGATCGACAGTCATTCGTCCCCGTCACTGGTGACACACTACCAGACCTCGTGAAAGAACTCGACTCCCCCTAGCAGGTTCTTTCCTTGTCCAAAACGATCCGCCTTATGTTTTGCTCACGATATCACGTCTGTATACGTGGACTATCGATTCGGTCGATTTTCGTTCGGATGATTTTGAGAAATTGCATAATTGAGTTCCGTTTCTTTCATTGAAATTTTCTCTCGTTCTTTGTGCTATTAACTAGTCATAATTGACGTTCGCCAGATTTTTTGTGATTTATTAAGGTTTTGATAATTTCTGCCACCACCCTGCTCTGAAGTGCGCTGATGTTGTTCCCCCCGTTTTAGCTCTTTAGATAAATTTATCAGCGTACGCTCTTTTTCTGGTTTTGGTTTTGATTTTTTTCCAAGTTGATATTTTTCTACCTTTCTTCACCTGTTTTTTATGTGTTTTCGTTTTCGAATGTAATTTATCACTGATCGTTCTTGCTAGTTGCAAATGCTGTCTTGTGCGGTAACCCAGGCTTCGTTTAGAACCATTTTTCTAGCATTTTTTATCCTTCGATCGTGTGGATAATCAGGTGAAACTCACTTGTCAACGCTCAGGTTATCCGTTATAGTGAACCTCGAAAAAAAAGTAGAATAATTTCGGAAGCAGTAGAGTGAGTGCACCTTTTAAAGGTCAGCGGGGCTAAATCCTCCCCGGTCATGATCGGTTTTCTCGTTGTTAAAAAGCTCAACTGTCTTAAGCCCACCGTCGTTTTGTAATTCACGGTTCGTGTAAACGTGCGTCATCTCTATTCGTAATGCACTACTCATAAGGTTGCTGAAAATTCTTCGACAGCCCACGACCGTTTTCGCCCTTCTTGGGGCTCATCAGGTGAGTCTCTCGAAAAACCAAATTTGTTTGCAAGTGAGTGTATTTTGCGTCATCTCTGTTCCGTTGAACCAAGGACTGTCAATTATTTCCAGGCGAAACTCAAATGGAACATGTGCTCGAGAGAACTATCAAGAGATCCTCTTGTTTTAAAGTCTATTGCAAATCAGCGATTGGGCATAAAACGGATAGAATATGCAGGACATCAACATCAGATGTACAGGCGTTGACTAGCTGTTTGTTCTCCTTTCCCGTCACAAGAACGAATGAAAAAGAGTTTCAAACAGCAACGCGGCACGCCATGTCCACTGCTTGTTTAGATGTCATTGTGAGGAGGTGCGAATTTACTTGCCATTGGCCTCGGGACATCTTTCAGCCACACGAACTGGTTTAGTTTCGTATCGTTGCGTCGTCCGGAGAGACGTCTTAACATAGAAAGGTTCAGAAGCGTTGCCCCTATTTAGTACGGATACGCTTCAAATTCTGACTGCTTGGTATAGACAAGAGGCATTCTGGGCTGGTGCATTTAACCTTAAACTCAGGTCAGGGATAATAGTTGTTTTGTGGTCCATACATTGTTTCGCCTGTGTAGTACGATACGTTTGATTTCAAGGTGATAGGGAGCTCATGATGTCGTCCGCGGGGGCTTGTCTACTCATTTCACGCGATGCCTTTGTTAGAGGATGTCTCAGTCAGATTTCTTTGAATTAATTTTTACAGAACTACCGGAGTAATACAAGAATATACATACATATAAAGCGTAAGAGCGTTTGGCGGAGGTGGAATAATCTGGATGGCTTTTTCCATCTTCAAAATGCTGGAATACAACAGCCTTCCTTCTGGGGCGCCTGTTTTCAGAGAAGTCATTTGAGGCTTCTGTTGGGGGTCCTAAAACCCCATCCATTTGGCTGACGGATCAAGTTGGTGGAACAGATTTTGTGACCGCCTAACTCAGAAGAGAGCAAAAACTCATCAGCCCAGTTTGTTTGACGTTCAGCACGACATGGATTTGTTCCCGATATTGTTTCCTGCGTGTTCAAAAGATAGCCACCAAAGAGTGATGTGAACCAAGCACAGTTCTCTTGTAGCATTGTGCACCCAAACGGAGTCGAAATGTTGGTGATTAATTGCGCTGGATATCCTGTTTTTTCCTCGGTATACTTTGTATTCATCCGATTATATGCTTCCCAGAATTTAAGTTCACGTGAATCAATGTTGCCTGAGAATCCGTGGCAAGCACAACGTCGGACAACAGCACAGTGTAGGTACTCTTCGTTTGCGACCAGGCATCACTTCCACAACTACCCGATGACGAATTTATTCGAGCACTGAAGATCTCTTACCTCTGGTGTCTGGTGCTTGAGATTCCACGGCCGCTGAGTAATGCAACGTATTAAATATACTACTTATGAGGAGTTGATTCCATGTGCTGGACTCCGACGGCTTCCAAACGCGAGATGTGGTATGGCTTCGGTGTCAGTCTGCGGTGTTTTGAAACCCGTAGAGCTCTGAATAATATTGACATAGAGAGATGCCTGGTATTTTGGCGAGTAGCACGATTAACAGGGAACATTTTATAGAGGCTTTTCCACATTAGACTATCCAAGTTCATTGAAGAATTGTCACGTGGAACTGAGACCCAGGAAGGTGCATCAGACAAAGAGGCGATAGTCAGTGAAAGTGACAGAGGTACTCCAATTCTAGTGAAAATTGGAAGCGTCTCATGAATCTGCAGTACCGAGCTAGTAGTGTAAAATAACTGCTAAAAACTATTCGAGGATGAGTGTTTACCGCAGTCTTCCCAGATCATTTTTTTTACAGTTTTTCATGGGTTACTACTCATCCGAGACCACTTGTCTTAAGAAACCGTGTTTGATCAATTTATTTGGATTGTCTTTTCAGTGGCTTCACCCGTACATCGAGTCTGAGTTTCTCGTTCGGGCTAATGGGTTCTTCTACAAAAGTACATTGATAATAACGTTTCTCTTTGTACTTCTCCGAGATGACCGTTTAGAAAAAAATGCCGCGACCTATATCTCCGGAGTAGAGAACTACGTCAGTTGGGATAGTATCCCTTACACAAAGACGGTCAATTTTTTAGGATAGCTAGCAAGTGCTGTGGTCTTCAACGAGGCTACACCTCGCCAAAAATGCGCTCCATGGGTCAAATATTCGTTTTCATTTAGAGCTGGGTTGCGGATTCTTACGGAGCTTTGGGCCGAGATCTGATCTTCCAATCTGACCGGAAGCTTAGTGACTTTTTCACACCAGACGTCGGCATCCCTAAATCTGGGTCCACATGATGTGCCTGATCGAGCCCAGCCTGTATTTTACTGCATCGTTTCAAATCAAGTTACTGCGCTCCCCGTTCTAACGCTCAGCTGAACTTTTCCGTCGAAGCTCACATCAAATGAACGCACCAAATCGATACGGTAAGTAGCCACCGACATCAAATGTATCAGCTTTGTCTGTCAGTGCAAACCGAGCTCAATCCATAGAACCCCCGTTCATGTCCGGTGGTAAACCATACCTGAGAAGCTGAAATCAGAAAGATAACATCCGAGATTACAGCTGCTTAGGTGGATCACCCAGCAGTGGTGTTAATCAGGGTTTCTCTCTGGCTGATCTCCGTTCATAGCACTGATTGGAGGATGAAGGCAAATGACTGTTGTTAGACAACACGAAAGTGGGTATCTTGCTTCACGCCATATTGTTTTGTGGCGTTGTTGCCATGTGACTTCAGCTGGAGCGGTGAATTTGAATGGCACGATGCGAAACATCCCACTGGTTTGGAGGGACGGTTGAAACACACACGAAGTTCGCTTTGGTAAGTCCCACTTTATGACTTCTTTAAATGCGTAGGGTGTCAATGCACCTAAGTGTGGGATTTGATTAAGCCACGGCTGCCGGATCTTATTTGCTAATGAAAGCGATATAAATGGAGACCGTTTCACCCAATTTCTGGAAAATGGTGCTTATATTCTGGCTGAGTGCCAGTTAATCACACTGTTGGGCGGCCGCTCATGACCGTACGGTGAAGTGTTTGATCCACTAGCTGGCAGTTCGCGGGTTCGTGAGTTAAACACTGCTGATGATTCTCAATAAGAACGAAACAGCTGCGCAATGCCTTTCGGTTATTCGTTACAGACTGACTTCAAGTACGGGACAAAATCTCGGTGGGAAATGTCAAAAGAATCGACCTGGAGTCCGAAAGATGCTTACCACCCACGGGGCATAGTGAATCGACCACAAACATATCACGTCAAAAACTCAGAAGGAGCACGGTAGACCACACCTGAGGTAACGCTTATAGCTATCGATTCAAACTGGACAACTGATTTAAACTAAAGCACCTTTGCTGTAGTGGTCCTGCTATAGTAACTTCATCCGCATTACGATCACATATCAAGCGATAAATTTGTCGGTTATCAAAAGGATTTGTGGACAAAGATGTCTTTACTCCCATCAATTGCGGAAGAAGCAGAAGATACTGATACCTGTACTAAAGACGTACGTAAGCAAGGATAGAAAATAGCCAAGGCATCGTCGCAAGAGACAGATGTGCAGCTACGTATAAACATTTGGTTGCCAGGCCCTAGTCGCGGAAACGGGTTCGACGATTTGCACGCTTAACTGTGTGGTTATGAGGATAGCTCGTTGCGTTGTAGTCATGTTGCTGGTTTTAGCCGTAGAAAAGCCTGTGTACAAGCAGTTAGATGCCCGCTCATCAACTACCTGAAAACCGTTTTCCACGGTTATTCGACCGTAGAATTCGGTTAGCAGATGGTTAAATAATTGTCAAGTAACCGAGTTATGAAGAACTAAGTTATGACGCCGTTGTTGAGCATCGCTGTAACTGGAAAATACGGTTATTGGACGGTCATTTTGAGCTTCCGTGTACGGTAAAGTCCAATAACCGTGATATATATATATAT
>SJOL01011346.1:891234-955749 GCA_004794785.1 Opisthorchis felineus | reverse complement strand
CCGCCATGACGATGGATATATTCATGTCAGGCTGACAATTGTGCTTGGTGCCATGCCCCTGTAGTTTTTCTTTTCGATGCTGGTCTAACTACATTTCATTCAAATCATCTATAATGTGGCATTCCCGGACAACCAGTTACTTATTAAGTGTGTACCATTATGTTAACTAGCGGTGTAACTTCTTTTACATTGGCCAGTTCTCACCATCGACAGTCTCATTAATTTTCCTTGTTATGTTGTTGTGGCCACTTCCATCCGACCGGCTTGTCTGTTGCTCACGTACATCGTTTAATTTGTTTTCGTCATAGCTTCATTTAGGTTTGTTCGTGAATATTGATCGTGACGTTTTTGACGTCAAAGTGAATGAGCTCCTTCGCTGACAGATTGTGAGTCATTCATAACATATCTATAGCAGCGGGAACCTTAACATTATTGTAAAACGTTAAATTTCATTGTTGAGCTAACTAATCTGATCAAAAATAGCTTATTTTCTGACCTTCTGATTTTAGTTGGGTAACATTTACATAGGGAAACGGTTACATTCCCAACGCTACATAATTGCTTGCAATTCCAGCAAAATAGGGAGTGATCGTCAAGTTTTCTTATCAACAATCGCAGTTTACCCGGAGAGGCTGTCATTACATTAGCAGTCCAAAAATTCAGTGATTTCTGCAAAGAAAAAAGAAAGGTTCCTAGTAAAAACATTAAATTAAAGTACCCCTTAGGAAGATGGTTCAGAACACCACCCAACTGGTCACCTCAGGTGATACTTCATAACCCACTAGGCGACCGCTATTAAGAATCATACTATAATAGGTGCGAGGCGCATAATTCTGTCGTAGTTGAACGAGCTTTGTCGGTAAAAAACAACGGCACTGCTGAGAGCGAGATTGCGGTACAACAACCACGGGGAATTGCCTGAATGCTCATTATTGCTGGTCACCTGTTTCAAAGGACGGTTTGTCCAGTTTCTTAGGAGTACGTTGAGCGTGAAGGCTCTAAATTAAACGAAAAAAAATCAGGAGGTCGCCAGAAGTTGCCGAATAACGAAATAGGATGCTAATGTAGTGTGTATACTTATTATTTAAGTTCAATTTTGTGAGGTGACCTTGATTGGGCTTGGTATTATTACCGATGTTAATTAAACCTATGAATCTATTAAGGTTCCTTGGGACTGATTGTGGGAGGTGTAAAGTTCACCTTCACAGCACTCCCGTTTGATCGGTCCTTCCTTTGTTCTGGTGAAGTCATTCTGGTGAGTTTCTGAATTTGTAGGTAACCTTGTACTTGACATTTTGACCCTGCAACCTACGGCAAATATACCCGAAGATATATTTGCTATACGGCCCAGCATTTCAGCAGCAGAAAAATGGTGTAAGACCGTGGTGGAGAATATATTAATAAACGAGTGTGGGGAAAACTAATTACGGCTTGAAAAGTATGTGCGGACAATTAGCGTGCCGCGAGAAGAGGAGTGCTTACAAATGGAACTTTGTTGTCTACTTGAACAAACGATCCTAATTCGTTTCAAGTTTCGGGAAACTTGGGCAAAAACCTCAATCCTGCGTATCAATCCGTGAATCCGTGAATGCACTGCAATTTCATGTCCCCAGGAAGTCAAGGTTATGTACTACTGATAAGCTGCAGTGAATGTGAAATGTCATCCCAGTACTTCCTTTTTTGGTGTGAACTTCCCATAATAATTGGGCCAGTGGATGAGGATTGTTCAAACCAGAGTGGTATGCGTGAATTTCACGGGATAATAGTCTGCACGGAAAATCTATTTTTCGCGAAACTTATGCGCCAAAACATGAAGAAGTGCGTTTCCGATATGATGCTGCCAAAATATGGCAAACTTCTAGCGAAAACTTCGGCACAGACAGAGGAACTACAAGTCAACAAGAGCAGATTATTTCTGCACGGAATACACTCATTTGCAAATTAATTCGGTTTCAACGAGAAACTCGTCTGGATCCCAGCTAAACCTCTTATCAATGATATTCTTCAACCGCATGCGTTGCACAAAGATCACCTCATGTTTTTGGCATGACACTCCAGGTATCGCAGTGTTTACTTGACAACATTTACCACTCATAAGGTGGCCGCCAAAGAATTGTAAGGCGCCTCATGCAAAGAGTAGTCCTTTTTAAAAACAATTATCAGTGGTTGGCCAGGTGGCTGTTCGCCGAGCTTGACAATCGTATAGCAGTTTTCGTCACCATGGGGAGAAACGTCACCAACGCGCCTTTGGACCGGTAGCTTCTGTCTTCACGCTTGCGCTCATTTAGTTTGTAAAGTGCATTCTTGAACTCCAAGATGACCGCCTGTTCATGATTCATCCTCCTTATTTTCTGATTGGTCCGTTTGCTCCGTGTGTTGCATTGTGGTCTACATTTTGCGTTCAATTGGTCCATTATGTACGGCCCTTGTTGTTTTGGTTGGTTCTGTTCTACTTGGTCAGTTAGTGAATTGCTTCGCGTCGTAGCTGGCCCTCTTATTTCTTGGGCCTTCCTAAAAATGGCTCATTCTCAAATTGTGGTTTTGTTCCTGGGCTTTGTTGGCTGATTTGCAAGATTTTCCTGCATATTCACTTTATTTTGTTCTGTTTAGTTTTCAGGCCTGTTAATTCTTATTGTAAGTTGTACGCACCAGTTCAATCAATCTGTTCCTTGGATCTGCAGCTTTTCTGTTCCGGCTATGTTGGTTTCTTCCCCGAGTCCTTGTACTGCTCGCAGCTTGATGGCTTGGTGTTTCATTGTCCTCAAATATTGGAACAGAGGAAATAAACCTATACAGTCTGACCTTTCTTTGTCCCAAGTGACCCAGTGTGCCGATTTTTTCTCAGCTGAACTCGTAACCCTCCTGGTGTTAAAACCTAGAGAATGGAGAGAGTAGATCTAGTGTTCTGGTGGCAAGCTTGTGCTCACCGGTTCTGGTTGATAACTTCTTCATTTATTCCATGTAGTGTTTGTCACTTGCATTGAAATTTATGGTCAGTATTAATCCTCCCCAAAAGTACGAGGCTTCTTTTTGACTCTTGAATAAAGCTGCTCGCGGTGAGCTTGTAAGTTTTTGACAAACTCTTACTCCATATCGACAGTTTACTTAAAAAACAAACTGCTGCAACCTAGAAAAGTCTATCCCATTTTCCAATGCCTACCCGCCCAATTGTGTCACTTCAAGAGTAACAACATCATTGACCGCAGGTTTGGTAGAATACGGCGATGTTTTTAATCATGACCCCAAAGTTGTGGTAATCGTAGGCTCCCGGAAAACCTAACACGGTGCTATCCTGGGAGGGTGCCCAAGTTTCAGCGTAAACGAAACTTGAAGAACTTGATGGATAATGCCAATATCTCGCTACTAAACAGGTAACTGTAGCTGGTAACTATTGTTGTGCTGGTGGTCTGCAAGAGAAATTTGCACGCTTCCCCGGAGATTTTACTCCTTCGGATTTTTCATCGCAGTCAACGGCCAGAGCGCAGCATCAACTTCGTTTCAGCTCAAACCTTCCCTGGCTCCCTACCGTGCGCGGGCGACCGGGTTATGACCACTGTCAACTGCAGATCCAACTGACGTTCTAACCATTCATGAGGCTGTGCAGTTTTTGTGCTTCCGGTCTTCCCAGGCCTCTTTGGTTTGCACATCGGCGAATGAATGATACGCTGCGCTGAGAAATGCATCTGCATTGTTCATTTGGCCCGATTTCTCTACCATATTTGTCGAACATCCCATGCAGGCAAATAAAATGACGAAGAATTCACCAACTTTCGAAATCTTCGACGCCTGTCTTTGCCCGCCACCTTCAATTCATATCGATTTGATATTGCTCGATGTTCTCTCCAAGAAAACATAGTAACTGTGCCTGTCTGCCCGTGCCGGCTTAGTGATGACCACGTCTACATCGGATAATGCCCCCCGCCTGTGACGCTGTCCCTTTTCCCAAAACCCCCTGTACCTACAATCCCCACCAGTCATGCTTTTATTCGGACTGTAACCTTATGATCATGCCTGACGGCATGCCACCCACAAGTTGGGAATTAACATTATTATTATTGTTATTATTATTATTATTATTATATGAGAATCAGTGTGTGTGCTGGCTGGTACGACGATCTGAAGGGGTCAGATTGAGACAAAAAACGGTTAAATGTGGGAAGTAAAAACTGCCAATCAAATGACAGGGGTGCAGATCACGAAGCAGCACAACTCTCTAGCGGACTGGTCAGAACATGAGGGAGGGAACGGACAGGGTGTTACACAGTGGACCAACCGAGTGTGGAGGCAGATTACAACGCAGCGCCAGTCATACAGGCTCAGGATAAAACTATTTAAGGCCAACCAACTCAGAGTGCAGTGTATTATTCGAAAACAACATAGCCGCTAGAACGAAAAAAACGGCCACCCGCATAACCACGTATTCATGCTGTCCCCTCGAATGGGTGCTAAATGTGTGTGACTAGTGCCAAGATGCGTAGTGAATAGTCCAGAGTTTGCGTTTGGAATAAACAGAGGCCGTTTTGGCATTTCTAATTAGATCCGCTGCGCACATTATCAGATCAGTAATAAACCTTACGGTGACTGCGCCCACAAACGGTCCCATGAGCACCCTTCTTTTGGTGCTACAGCGGGTGGGCAAGGCAATGAATGTGGTCTACTACAGAAACGAAGGTGAACGGCAAAGCAATAACTTTATGTCTCACAAATGTGGCTTCCACGAAGAGATAGGGCGCGATTCAGGGACTTCCAGTAAGGGCTGTTGGGATAAATTATTTGGAAGCACTAAGGGAAAGGTGCGACACAGGATATAATGCGGTGCGCATAAATGATAGAAATATGAATAAAGCATAATTGTGAGGAATCAAAAGGGTATGCGCAGATACACGTTAGTCATAGTATTCGACTTTTGAATGTATTGGATACAGAAAAAAATAAATAATGAGAGGTTCTAAAGATGGCGAGAAAAATGTTTGCTTTGAGACAGAGGATGAGGGGGGAGAAAGTGCACGTCAATCAGTTGAATGTTCGCGCTAGTAAAACGGAAAAGGCCATCTCGGCGGCTCACCTCTTTTGGCTTTACTCACAATAAACCCATATGAATTTCGCATCCCTCTGACCTCTCAGAACCGGATATGGTGCGGGATGTGGAACATGTTTTTGCTATTCACGGAGCCTTGCATATTTCGTGTAACATGCCGCTAAATTTCAATACTTAACTAGAGTGTGACCGGTAGCACTCCAGCGACAGATCCAGTGTTTGAGTTGACCCAAAGATGCATCGTCTAGCAGTGTTTAGTAAGGTAATTCACTGCTGTGAGACTGTGATTGTCTCACATAAGTGCTGTGTACATTGGTCCTCTGGTGTCAGACCTCACTGGTTTGTCTGGACAGCTGACTTTCGTTGTATGGAGCTTTGCTCCGTTTTCACTCGCCGAGTGATTGGTTCTTCTGCATGTTTGACATAAACTGCAAAAATTGGCGGGGTATCTGTAAAATCGGCCATCAGCGGCAGCTGCTCACAGCGCGTTCTAACTCCAAATGTGGTCATACGTGCACTTCTGGAGCACGCTTTTTTGGCACAAGCCCGGCCGTGCAGGACAGTTCATATTTTGTGTAGACCATATCAGGTGTCACCAGCAGCTCTTAATTTGTTCCCCGTATCAGCCTTCTGTTTGGCCAGTTGGTAATACTCCTTGTTGCATCATGGACCAAACTTAATGCTGAATAGGTCGATCGCATAGCTTGCTATCTGTGCTGGTTGATTTATTCAGTGTTTGTGGCCGTTACGTACTAGGTGATAGGCACGTGAATTTTCCGGATTCCTGTTCGTCCGTCTGGAAAGTACATTAGCATACCCGAATGGGTTCAACCACTGTGGTGCTCATAGACGATAGCAGTCACTTCCCGATTTATTGGTTTGCTCTCTAATTGCGTGCAACCCGCAAAGCCGTTAACCGCCTTCTCGGAAAACTGCCTTCCAAGTAGGTATAACTGCACAGCCCATGGATCTACACATGTTAGAGCAGCGTTTTTCGTTTGATGCAGCATTCACACTCGTTGGCCTTTGAAGGTCAGATGTCGTAGGCACTAATTATTCCCCGTCGCCAGGCCTTTTCAAGGAAACAACGAACCCAATTACCTTATCTGATACAAATCAGCTGAGCGGTTCCTGCCTGCCCCGCAAAGCAGGAATCGGTGACTGGCACGGTTCTTATTTTAGCCAGTGGACAGTGTATTCGCACTTTTTGACCAAATTGACCAACTCGCCTCTCTGGATCAAAGCCCAAGGTGATGCCACTTTGTGCTGAATGACCCCTACGTGCCTCACCTAATAGCATAGTCCGGAAACCCACGTACTCCCTCTTGAGTCCGCTGCCCTGACCACAATATACTTGACTGAGTTTGTCCTTGTCGGTATCCAAGACTTTTGAGGGGAACGTGTGTCATAGGTACAGCCCTCTGGTGCAGGCAATGACACTTGAAAGTCTTAAGCTGGTTTTACTTCTCCAAGCACGGTCTATAAATCCTACAGGTTTGTAGGCGGCTCAAAGGCAGTTTTCCACAGGACAAATGACGTTGCGAACACGCGTTAGATAAATACGAAGCACGTAACCTGTAAGTGCGTAATGCAGAGGGCGGTAAAAAGTCATCCACTAACGTAAATCAAATTTTCGAAATTTGTGGGCCCTCAAAGATACCTAGAAATAGTTTCTGGCGAAACGTCTCTTTCACTTTTATTCGCCAATTAATGAGTTCCAGATTCGGGGTTCCAAGGCACCCAGCTCTTGCCTAGGCCCTGGATAAAACTTCAATCCGTGTTATTTAGAGCTCGCTTTATCGAGTAACGTGAGTCAGTCACCGGTGGTCAGCATGGAGTCATATCTTGGTCCTTTTGTCTCACTGTGGCCGCTAGGGCTGACAAGAGGACTGTGGCAGCCGTAAATCATTAGCTGTTATATTTCTTCGGCCAATTCCATAACTTCTGTCACCAATTCAAGCGGATTCCGGATTCCAGCAAAAGTGTCTCCGTCTTTATTTGCCCAATTTTTTGTTCAAGTAGAAGCACAGGTTCGTTGAAGCGCAACACGCCAGTAACTGGCATGTCCTTTCTCCTGGACTCAAACTGCTGGGCTCCAGCAAGTTTTTTTTTCGCTCGCTACTACTCTGACAGCGCCCGTGGCACACGCAGCGTACTCTTGGGCACAGATCGCTGATTACTGCTAGGCGGTCTCTCTTCGCTACTGGCCACTAAACATAGAATCTTCAAAACAGATGACAACCCACTTGGAGCTTCAAGCCAAGGCTTCAAATGAAGGTTACATTTACGCTTCCACAAGTGCTCAGGTAGTTTGGCGTTAGGAAAAATTGCCTTTTAGCGGCTTACCTTGGTTGCAGATAAGCAGAAATTACAGAAATTTCCGCAAAAAACGCGGAAAATCTTATAAAAGTAACTTAATCAGGGGTCTGCCTGGTCCTAGAAGGCCGATTCCAAGCTTGCTTGTGCTGTTGGCAAGTGGAATGGATAACCAAAGGTAGCGGTTTGCCCTGCAAGGAATGTGCAGCAAAAGAAAAGGAGGAAAGGGACTTTATTTTGAATGCTTTCAGGACGTTGTTAGTGCACACATTTTGGTGTACTTGGAGGAAGTAATGGTTCAGGTTCGTCAAGACACACTGCCCCGTTGATGTCACTATTCCGTTGGTGGGTTATGGACTTCCCACGCGCGGTTATGGATGATCTCCTTGTGTTTAAATGCTCGGGGCCTTTTGATCGACCCAGTCCAACAATGGGCTGGTCAAATGATAAAGGGCCTGTGCGCACGTTCTGGAATCTTCGCCCACTACCTGGTGGAGGACGTGAAACTGTCGCCAAAAACCCAAGTGAAGCCGAGGCATACCCATTATTTGGCAGAAATAATTAAAACAAATTATAGTTACAGTCAAGGCCAAAAGCTTCGTTACGGATGTATGCTTAAGTGTTTTCCCGCCTGACGCCCTCAGCAGTACCTTTGGGCACCATCCGCTTAGGAAATTTTTGATGATTATTTCCGTGTGTTTTCGGTTGCGTGAGAACTCCTCCGAGCATAGAAGCAGAAATAACTCTTGTACCGTCCATCACTTTGGCATTCGGAATACCTCACGTTTCAACTGTCCTTATTTGTAACCCCCGCTCCACTTTTGTGGTTCTGGTAATACGCGTCACTCAAAAATACCGCTTGGCCGTTGCAGTACTCGACATCTTACGTTGTCTTGTTTGGAATAAACATGGCAACTCTTGGAACCATTGTGAACGAAACAGGAGCCCGGGACTTTGCGGAACCTATTGGCGCCGCAGAGGAAACAATTGCTGTGCAGTCTGCTTTGTGCCCCTGTTCTTATAAGTCAGTTTCTGCATCTAGTCACAAAAGTAGTATCGCCTTGGAAGCGTTTAGGATTGCCTATTTTCAGGAAAATCGGGCCAGTCTAGAGGTCGAGCTGCAGCGGGCTCACCGAGAGGCACAGAAAAAAGATAGTTAAGATAGAGCTGGAGGCCACAGAGGATTCACCAGATGAAGCCTGGGAACAGCAGCCAACCAACCGGTTAACGTAGTACCTGAAACCCTGTCAGAGAGGTGAAAGACCTCCAGGATATGTTGGTGATACTAGACGGTTATCTCCAGGACAAAAACCGGTCATTTTCATCACCCCAGTGACAGCCACCGTGGAACGCTTCAAAGTAGAACTGTCATACTTTGATGGTAGTCCAAATCGCTACTGGAGGTTCACACGCTAATATGAGATCTAGAGTGGGAAAAAGGTGGGGGATGCTGGGTAGGGGCGCCTGTATTTAATCCGCTATTGTCAAGGCGATGGGAAGGCAGCCATTGAAGAGTGCGTGATGTTCCCGCCGGAGGTAGTATACCCCGGGATGGGGAGATTCTACGCAAACTTTTTGGTCAGCCTCATAATATTCTTTGCTCTCCGCTTGAAAGCTTGTTCCGATTGGCACGACAGATAACCGAGACAACCAAGTCTCTGTCAGACCTGTGTATAAAAATGCGAGGTTTTGAGATTGCGCTTACGCGGATGCGCTACGTATCAGATTTACATTCACTTGCGATTGTAGAGAGAATAGTGCGTTCTCCTCCCTCACCACCGCAGCACAGGTGGGCTGATGTGGCAGACAGATTATCGGTGACTGGCCGGGAACCAACGTTCAGTGATTTGGAGACTTTGTGGACATTCGATGCAGGGTTGCGCGAACTCGCTTTTGGCAACTGGCTCGAGAAGGGGACGTAAGACGCCCTCCTGTGCCGTTAACTTCTACCCATCGAGCTCCTAGACTGGACGGTTTTAAGAGTTTCTTAACCAGCACAAGGCCAGCTACAGACCATGGTCCAAGGCCCTGCTCACTATGTTCACAGCCTCACTCGATTTCCGGCTGTTAGCGCTCTCTATCCATGTAAGTTCCTGATAGGTGGAGGTGCATACTGTAGCATAACTCATGCTTTGTTTGCTTGAAAGACCGCCACATTGCTGGAGAGTGCAACTCGAATATTCGATGCAGGCAGTCGGGTTGTAGGGGGTGAAATCACAGGTTGTTGCATGCACTGAAACCCGGAAACAAAGCAGGGATAGCCTCACAGTCGAAAGGGCTTTGTGCCTTAACTCAATGTACCGGTTGGCTTTTACAGCTAGTGAATCATTTCATAACTGTGAACCTTACTTGTGGTTTTGTTCTGCTTGATCCTTCAACGCATTTTTTGGATTTGGTTCAGGTGTTTTTAAATCTGCTCTCCTCCTCCCGATGCCCTCCTTATGCAATCATAATTGTATAGCGCAATGTAGATATGGTGCAAGAAACTGCCTCTCAACGAAACTCACTAGCAAAACGTTATTAAGATATTAGGAATGAGAAATTCACACAATAGCAACAGACGTTTTTTAGCACCGGCCACCTGTCTTAAAATGCTGCTTAACCAGGCACCTCCTGTTTACGCTTAACACAAATACCGTCAATCCAATGTAAACTTTGACTGGCGTAGGCATCCTCCGGTGTTCGCGGTTTGCTCTGGCTATCCTCGTTCAGCGGGTGAGCTTAAAACACAGCCAACAAAGTCCACAGTGATGTCGGCAGCTTAAGTATACCTTTGTATACCTAGGTATACAAATTGCGCTACATTTTTATGCGAAATTTTGCTTCTAGCTCCCCGTGTTCTCTTAGAAAATGCACAACATTTCATTTGTCCCCGGATCGAATTCTTCTACCTCCATCTCCATTTTTGCATTTGGTGACCCTAGCCATTTACTCGACCGCCCAAGGTCACTCATGGCCTGCAACGGTTTTCAGTTTTAGTTCAGGTCAGCAGGCCTCATCTTTCAACTAGTCTTACCTCATGCCCTTTGTCCTCTTTTCCTCGGTTCCCACAACTGTGGTGACTTTCCACGTAATAAGCATGCCCGTTGTGTTGTTACCTGCCGCGTTCAGGTTGTAACGACCTGATCATGCCTCAATCAGCATGCTTCCTGCAAGTTATTATTATTATTGTTAATGCCCAGTGTTTATGGCGATGTCCCCTTTCCGAGCATTCCTCTGTGCCCACAAACCCCGTCAGTCATTTTTTATTCTGAATGTAACAGTATGACCATGCCTGACGGCAGGCCACCCACCAGTTGGGAATAAACATTATTATTATTATTATTATTATTATTATTATTATTATTATTATTATGCAACGAAATTCGTTCAAAGTTGTTCACGGCCAATGACATAGTCCGTCCGGTTTAAAAATCTTGATATTTCTAGAAAATAGGCTCAGTGCTCTGCTGCTCGATAAGATTAGTCTATACTTAAACGTATGGTTTCTGAAGCACTGTGCATGTAGCAAGAATGCTTCACAAGGATTCTGACTATGCACATTTTCTGATATCGCCTGGCGGGGAGCATGTCACGCCATACTAGCGCTTTGCAACTGGAAATTGGTGCAAGATTATCATGTAATACTGTGAATATTATTTCTTCTAACACTGCTAAAAAGCCAACCAAAAACGAATTTCCACGTTCTCAGTTCGGGCAGGAAATCTCACAGCTTTAGACACAAGGAATCACTCTTATGGTGACTGTTTTATATCAGACGAATTTTACACCTGTCTTTAATGCAACTTTTGGCGAAACTCTGTTATGACAGTCAAACTATGCCGAATACATATCGATGTATAAGTGTCGCTCAGAAAACTGCCTGAGCTGTGCTATTGACAAAGCTGCGACGTCAGTAATTTTATAACTCTAACAGGGCCACGGTTAACCAATTAGCCCGCCGATCAAATGACGCAGCTGCTAAAGCTCTGCATTTGAGTGAAAGTTGGATCAACTAAATGCGGTAGATTTATGCCATTTTATGGACCCGATCTCCGTCATGGCTCTTCAATGACCATGGCTATATTTCCTGCACATAAATGTATCAGCTTGGAGTTCCCTTAGTTTATCGACCCCGGATTTTTAAAATAGCATCCGTAAGTCAGGTGTTTCTTTGGGGGGCGACTTTGATATTCTAAACTCCTCCCAAGTTACATCCTTCTGCGCAAAACTTCTCTGTATAAACGCCTTTTCTTAAGATTTTGTGCTGAAATAAAGCCCGTTATTTCAGACTTATTGGTCAGCAGGGAAGAACTCTGAAGCCTTGCTGGGAGATTAGTATCCTTGTCACTTGGCTTTGAGTGCCTTCCAGGTAAAAACCGTTAAAATCAAAAAAGCCTTTGCGGGTTATCACAAACATTGACACATCAAAACTATTTGACAATGTAAACGAATAACCCATCGACCAGCTCACTTCCTTCGAGTCGGTAAAGAAAGCATTTTCTAAACCAAATGCTGACAATGATACAGGCTTAGTTGGGACTGAAATTCCTCCGAAGTATAAAAACGTAGGCCTATTTCATCTGGACCGCAAAAAACTTTAGTACTTTGCAGTGTCACCTAGCCTAAATATACACTTGTCCGTAACAATTAATATTGGTAAAAATACACCATGTCGAGAAATTCGTGAAACATACTTGTGCACAAAGGTAAAATACTCCATCAGATCGACTTATATCTATTTTCAGCGGCAGTTCAACATAAAACTACGCATGCCTAAAGAAACCTTATAAAGCGATACAGGAGATACCAATGCCACAGGCTTCACGTGTCATTTTCTTAACTTTAGAGAAGGCAGCCGGTACACTTCGAGACCGCTACGCAGCTGCTTGTAAATACAGTACAAAACGGCCCTAAATAGCGCGCCCGCGATCAGGGCTTGTAATAACACAATAAATGGCACATTTTAATCCCAGATTATGATTTTGCATTTTTTCTCATGGTGTAAAGTATCTGTCGGTCGAAGCGGTGCCGTCTGAAACACTAGGGCTTATCCGCCTCTGAACCCTCCACATTCTCAACTGAAACATCCCAGATTCGCTGAGAGGGACTGTTGTCGCCTTATGGATTGTTGGTGCTTTGAGTCCGGCATATAAATATGTGCGAGGCTGAGTCAAGTAATTGTGGATCAATGACATTTCTGAGGATACATTCTAATGCAACAAAGGAGTCAACTGCCGTTCTCCTAGAACAAAATCGGCTTGTTGCCAACAAACGGCCAGGAAGACCTGGCACAACAAATCTTTTGCTTACACTACAAGCTGAAACTTCAGCAGCCTATTATGAGAAAAATATTTGCAAAATTTGCTTGGAATGCCTGAAGGCACCTAACGTAGCGAACTCCTTAGCTTTGACCAGTAGGCGTTCACACCGCAGTGCCTGCAATTTCTGCGGAAAGACTCTAGGAGAACTGCCGCTATACCATGGAACACACTAACAGCCAAATTCAATTTTCCGAGGTCCTTCACACGGTATGCTTCTAAGCCCAGCCTTTTGCTTCTACTCGTTGATGTTTTCCTGCGGTATATAGTTTATTTCTTCCTCCTTTTGAGCGTTTCTTGTCAAAGAAGAACGCTTTGTGACCCCTCCTAACGACCAGCGCCCTCTCTAATCTGACAGCGCAAAGCGCCCAAAGTGGTCCGCTAGAGACAGTCAACCCGCTAACTCAGATAGACTTGAGTTCAAATCAGCTGGATATTCCTTTTATCCCTTATCATTGTGGCACTCAACTTTCGCCATGCTTGCAAAGAATGACTTGGATCCTACCGCAAGTTGTCCAAAATCTTGCTGTGCAACTAAAAAAACGCACATTGGAACGAACGGGTATTTTAGTCCCCTACGTATTGTGGCCCGTCTGTTTTGCAGACCTGTTAAGCGTCAAAAGTGTTTAAAGTGTGGACCCACCAAGAAGATGGTGTAGGAGTTTGGAGGTGGTGGCCCAATCACAAGCATAAATTTCTAAACGAGTGCGCGTTTTTTACCAAGTTTACAAACAAAAACCCAAATTTGCCCTCACTACTCATCCCATAAAGGGTTTCCTGAGTGGCCTCATACTTGTATCTCACGTCTGTGATTCAAGGCACACGGATAAGGGCCAATCAGTGATTCTCAGCGATTAATCAGTGAACCCATTTCTGCACCGCTCGTGGTAAAACTTTTACCGTGTTTTTTGGGACAATAGCAAGTGAAGCTAGTTAACTGACGACGTGTTTAACACCCACCCACTTGGACTCCAGAAAATGACGATGTTAGATTAATTAATCAACCATGTTCGACTGACTACTCTATAAAATGTTCAATCAGTTCTTTTCCTTTTGCAAACCATTATGCGACCTTGGTCAATTATAGAATTCATGGCTGATGTGCATTCCTTCCAAATGCTACTGCAGTCCCACAACTCTATCGTCTCGAGCTTTTCCGACCAACAGCTAGGAAGCCTAGCCACCTCGCTAAATTCTTCTCACCACTGTCATATCCCTTGATTCTTTTAGAGGTTTTTTGCTAAATTTCTTACGAATTATACAAGCTTTTAATAAAGCAGTGAAAACAACCACAAAAATCTATTTTTGAAATATATATTTTTTGTCTCCACGAAACAACGGTAAACAGTGGCAACAAAAATCGAGAATTCTCAACATACGGGAAGTAAATCTTTACATGAGGTTTGTCTGAACTGTAGAACACTTGTTAACTTTACAGCATTATACTCTGGAAGCCAGTTTGTTTCCAGTTTTCAAAATCGCAGATGGTAAACTATCTTATTTACTAAAAGAAACCGTGGGGTTCGCAGGTTTCAGTGGTGATGGCCAAAGCAAAATCCTCTGGGCACAATTTAAGCTTAAACTCCAAACGATCTCACCGTCGATTTGTTCAGCAGAAACACTGAGTATCCTCATTTTAGGCAGCTATCAGACAAAGATATGGATTACTGTTATAAAGTTCGAGTGCCGTTTTACCCGCATACGTAGCCTGTGCCCATCTGGTGTCCTCTAGAACACTCAGTCAACCAAAAAAATACTGACATTGCCGCATGTAGAAACTGCAGCCCTCAGGGACGTACTGCGTTAGCTAGTGTTACTCTAAGGGGCCGTCCGAAAGAGCAAACATGGTATGTTATTGTCTGTAGATGCTACGACAGCCATCGATATGGAGGAAAGGTTTGCATCAACTACGAAGGAAAGCCTTGGATGCCCGGATCTTTTTCTTTCCGGCTCCAGGAGATTTTGGTTGGTGTTCTTTGTTCACATTCATCCCATTCTGGAGGATGGATTATCTGCTTCATTTGAAGGGAGAAGATTCATCATAAGAGGCCCACAGATGTGTAACATTGGTGTGTCGCCCCCTTGCAGAGGTCGTCCGCGTTAACCTCATCACTCTCTTGACAATTGGAGACTATATGCCCGTCGGATTTTTAATAGGATTTGGTTGAGAAGGCAATAGGTTTTGGCATGCAGGTTGAAAGGGATCACCAGAGAACCCGAACAGAAGTTGCTGGAGCTAACAAGCAAGACGTCCAGCGCCGATTCAACCCTAGCGACCGGAGTGGTCAACCTATGGAATCCTCTCGAATGCAGTGTTTGAGGCTTACTCCGAAAGATAGCTCAAGCGGCTAATGGTTGGGCCTGATTGAGGTCGGCCGGTTTTCGGTGCTCTGATTTTCATCCGAAGACTCAAATGAACTACTATCCGTCGCGGTGGAAACCACCTCTACCGCTAGCCCAGTTGATGGAGCTAACGGAGCTTCACTCATTCTGCCAGTTAGAACTCAAAGAAGTGGAGGGAAGACGTCTTACTTTTGGAGCCCGTGCCAAGGTAGGGCCAACAAAATGTTGTGGCAACTCTACCTCCAGCTTCTCCCCATGTCAAAACCTCTCAGTCAGTCGGCGGCATTCCGGTCAAAAATAAGCATAGCCTTCTTGATCTCTCTGTGCGTCCATTTGTTGAAAACGCCGCCACAGCATTTGCACCGTTGATTTGGTCTTTGTGGTAATCCATTTTCTGAAACAGGCCTGACAAGTACAGTGAAGAGGACTTAAAGATACTCTGAATATAGATAAGCAAATTATCTAGTAGGCCACATGATCCTGGTGGCAGCGGCACCGTTCCCTTGATGGCCTATCACAGAATTAAGATCCGGTAATATCCCGTCTCTGGAATCCTTCCGCAAAAGTACATCCCTCAATGGGCAGCCAGCGATGCTGTAAACTCTGCGCGGTTGTGGACGATTGACGGGGTGCAGGGTGCATAATCGTAGCTTAATAGCAAACAGATTGTTTTGACCAACCGCGAAACATGTTGAGAGCCGTCTGATGATTCTGAGCATTATCTTTTGCGTTGTAAATCATTCAGATGTTTAAGTCATCCGCTAACATGAGAAGGAAAAGGCAGAAATTGGGCCAAGAACCCTTCCAGCGAACTTTTAAAAATTCTGAGCAAAGCGCCACCCCTTTTGGAGTGCAGCAAGTACAAATGACCCTGTGTAGCCAGCACAAATTTGGACTCTCGCCAAAAGTCACCGATGAAATATCAGACTCCGTATTTAATCACTAAGCTCACTCTATGGGATGGCGGTTGAGCCAAAAGCCACCAGTATGTTACACGTTTGGATGTCTTGCTGATGTTAGCGAATGCGACGTTGACCTTGTCACCAGCGCCCGCTGCCTTGGCTCACTTTAACATAGCCAGCTGCACATTCGAAACACAGGAACCTCCAAACACCCACGGTTTTTTGACGCCCAATGTTTATCTTGCTTGAGCTAGCGTTTTTGAGTACTTGCATTAATTTACAAGGGATGGATTTGAGGCTGACAGGTCATCAAACACCTGAATTCTTTTTGTCTTACCCTCCGAATATTGCCTTCACCACTGCAACCCCTTGTTCAATCGTTGGACCTTTCATGTCGGAAGATTACGGCCAAAAATTATTGTCCAGCACCGATATCCTGGCGAATACGGAAATGACTGCAAGCCTTTTAAAACGATCGTTTTGGCGGCCCTGAAATACACCCCGCTGAACGTCTCAGAAAGCACTTGGATCGGATCGCAGACTATCTTCCATCCATGGCTGGCAGAAGCTTCATCACGCCTTCTTTTGTGAGGCTAACATCTGCCTGGATGTTATAGGAGTTCCTCTCCACCGGTGAAGTCCCACGTGTTTTGTTTTTAATGTACGGTGCTTTTCATCCACTGCCGTCTGCAAGATGAAAAGCCGCAAGGGGCAACTGAATTCTGTCTCACTGCGTGGTGTGAAGTATTAGTTGGGCAAACAACCTTCTTAATGCGTCGGTCAATTGCTCTCCACAGGCTTTTTGTGCATGTCATTTTGCGCTCCTCTTTACTCGTAAATAATTTTGCAACACTAATGCATTCTGGTGGGTTTTTGAAACAGTTCCACAGAAGTCCTTAGGAGCGCGCAAACTCTGAGATCCATGTGGGGCGGTGCGCTCCTCCGAAGTCGCAGTAGGTCACGAAATAATACACGGATTCAGGATCTCCCGCGAGAGGTTGATGCTATTATCATTTGAACGATTCTTGTATGATACGAGCTAGCTCTACGAGTCGCGCGGCTCGGCGTACTTTAGAATATCGTACTTCTACTACCATGGTTGTGGAATCAAATTGTCATTTAATCTTGTAACTCCTAAGTGGGTCAGGTACAACTGGTTATTCTGGTGACTCTTGGGACTTAGGTGTCTGTTGGGTAGTTATCCAGGCTTAATTCTGTTCGCTTACCTGAAAGCTTGAGTAAATCCAGGTGGAAGTTTCGGGAGGCCTGAAAGTGGACCTATTTGCGGATACAGAATTGGTAAACCGCCTCCAGTCAATCGTAGGAGCTTTAAGGTTAAACACGATGTCGGGCCAGTTTGATAGCTTTTTTAGTGCCAGATTTGCTGCCTAACCAGGGCTTCATACACAAAGCTCATTAGAGCGGACTTCTCTCGATGCCGAATCAATAGCAAAGGCTTTTTATGTTCATTCAGACTATTTGTGAACGTTCAGATTTTAAAACAGCAGGCAGTATTAGAGGGCACTGCCCTTAATTTTCTTCTTAATCTATCTCCGCAGTCCGTTCCCCAGCCTTCCAGAATCACTTCCTAATCCAAAACCGTATGTGTGAGCAGCGCTCCTGTGGATGTTGTCGTGTCCGGTTAACACTGTTAGGGTATTTTCCTCACTTCATCTCCTTTGCGGCCAGCTGCTTTAGCTTTTCTCTCAAGACGAAAAAAAAGCGTTCCCACCAAGTAGCGAGTGAAAACGCTGGACACGGTTTTCACTGCATTTTGTAGTCGGTTAGCCATTTGAAAATCAATTTCCAACTCTAACTCCTCTTATGGTCCTGTGGTTTGCAAAGTAGTCTTCAGCTTTGCGTTATTTTATGGGGGCTGGAATCACAGGGATCCATGGTGTTCTGATCGAATTCGACAGGTATACCAGAATGCACTTCCGGTCTCCTTCGCCTGCTCCAAAACTACTTTTCACAGGCTAGGTCTTTCAGAAGCTGCCCTGCGTTATTTCTCCAATCCAAGATTCCCAACATAGTTTAAGCCTTTTTCCCGGCCTCACATTACTTGGTGACGCACGTTTGTGGAAACTGGCCATCCTTCTTACTTCTTTCTCCCAGGTCTTGTGACTACCGCCGAGAAGTCTTCACTGGTATGGCACATTTCTTCCTTCCACCTTTCTCATCACACATGAGTCAAATGGGTTGGCTCCGTTCACATCTACTCTTGATATCCTTTTTAAGAACGATCGCAGAACACTGATCCAAGTCTCACTCTCCGAGCTAAATGGTTGTGTGCCCCAACATCTTTGCCCGGGGGCTCAGCCATATGACAATTTACTTCTTTTTTTGCAGATGAGGAAGGTTTAACGTTATCCCCCTTCTTACCGGCGAAATATTCGCAGTGTCATTTTCCCTTAATCTGAAGAGCCGTCCTGAGCTGCAGTGCCTTCTGAGATGTCGAAATAAGCAAAGGTGCTGTCCAAGGACAAGGGAAGCTTCCGTACGGTACAGGAACAACCCCGACTCGGTAAGCCTGGGAATACATCTCACTTTTGTGCAGCACTCAGTAAATACAAGAGCTGATAAAGCCATCATAACCAACTGGGGAACCTGAAGAGGCACTGTGTTGGTTGGCCGCGCTGCTGACAAAGACAGTCCGAGAGTCTGCTCTACTCTCATCCATACTAGACAATTTTGGATTTGACGGAATATTATCCCACAGACGAAAGGCTTGGTTCACAGCCGAGCCAGGTCCCCACCACCATTTTGCGCTTGTTAATATTCAAAATTTGCTGTTTGTCCATGAACGTTGGGCTCTAATACACTGTCTGAAAGGAAGGTTAGCCACCTTAAGGAAAGCAAAGTAGGGCACGCGGCTACCACGCTGCGACTGGTCGCAAATAGGGGTGACTTTAAGAAATCCAGCGACTTCCTGCAGCAGTAGTGTGAAGACGGTAAGATGTTCTCCCCAGGAGATAAGCATGTTAAGAGTTATTGAGGAATCGGTGCCGCCCACATTGGAGCGGGGAAGGCCGAAATAGATCCGCCCTGAAAATCGCAAACCTAGATCGCTTAGCAGTTGTCCGTGACCGCCAGGGGATCGTTTTCTGCAGTCGGAATGTATTTTAAACGTGACAAGATCTTAATGCGGCTCCGGGCATATCCGATGTGCACCACGGGGTTGGCAGTGAGATATGTTTGCCTCATTTCACACGTATTCGGACAAGCTCGATCCCTACAACAGAGCGGGTGAGACCAGTGAGTCATAGGCCGCGGAAAAGCCCCTTCATATGAACAATGCCACATGGTGTATTGTGATTAGAGTTTTGTCTCGACAGCCCAGCGTAGAATACACTACCTTCTTTAACCTAAGTGACGCGACAATACCAGTCACCCTTGCAGTTCTTAGTTCACGCCCACTCATCCTTTAACCAGTCGACCGCGGCCAATCAGTCGGCCAGTTCAAACAACAAAACGGACATCAAGCCGAAGCACTATCCTAGTAAATGATTACCATACAACTAGGAGCGACCAGGCCGTCTGTAACATTGAAACGTTTCTTATCCTCGGACAGTGTCAGCTAAGAAGCAAATTTGGGTTCGGGGCACTAACTCGTGGTTTTACAGGCGGGCTCTTTCCCTAACTATTACCCATGTACAAAGTACCACCCGATAAGGCAAGCCAAGGTAATCCCTCCGTAGGCTCAAAAGATCTAATTTGCATCGCGGTATTAACTTTTCATACAACCCTTAGTAGGGCGGCACAGCATAAGCTTTCCCTTTTTGTCAATATATGTTGGTTATCCTGAGGCTGCTTACTAGACCCCACTTAAGTCAATAACCTAAAACTTCTTGAAGCAGCCTCAGGTGTTCCACGATTTAGAGTTCAGATATGCCGTGATCCTGATGAAATGGTTCTTGGTTACTGCTGCGAGTGAAGTGCTGTGAATCCCATTGCCGAAGATGCCTCATCTGACAAGGTTCCGATTCAGATGCGTCTCTACATCTGTGGTTGTTTGGTTCATTTAAGTCCAGCGCAGCTCGCTGAACAGCTGACGTTTATCGCGTAAGCACACCGTCTAACAGACCACAGTTATAGTGCTAGGAAGGGTGGGTTACATTAGGCTCTGCCATGGCTGCTGCGTTCATTCAGAAGAACTGCTCTGATCGTCTCAGTGGGCGAATGAAACGAATCGGCCCAAATAAAGCATAGTCTGCTAGTGGGTATGGGGTCAACCTTAAACTTGCAGGATGGAGCTTAACTGCAACGATGGTGGAATGATCCACTTCTGGCAAGTACAAACGTCCGGGGGAGGCACCCAAGTCCGGCTACTTGAAGGCAACTAACCGCAGGATGGCCGTCGAATCGGCTGGATTATATGACCGGTGGTTACCGAGAGAGGACCTGAATTATGGCTTGAATCCCAGGGCGCGCAGCGTGAATCCCGGTTAGGCGGGGCATTCGCCACAAAAATGCTTGCGAAACGTATGAAAGAGCAGGTTATTCATATGGTCATTGCGTTGGGAGTTGGGATGAATGTTTTAAAGCGGAATCCAGCTGGCCTCGTTCATTGCAAACTCCGGAAGGGCTTCATATGGACAACAGAAACTCCGCCAAATAGCATTCCTCCAGGGCGACAAGATACACAACCATGATTTTTGCTCCACACTGATTTTAGGCAAATTGATACCGCCCCGGTGAGCTGTTCATCAACTCCACCACGAACGGTCGTATGTGAAAACAGAGCCCTGGTGGAATGGAACGCTTCTACCTTGATTCTAATGCGCAAAAGGGGCGGAACGGTAGCCCGTGAAAAGGACTGTCACCATTTTGGCGGTCCCATGTACGTAGGCAATCTGCTCAAAGTAAACAACATGACGTCGATTGGACGAATGTCACAGACCGGCTACAGACCAAACGAGGGTGTTGCTCTGATTGGTCAAAATATGTACCGATCAGAGCTGAGCGGTGTAGCTCGGCGCGTCTCGCCCCTTCACCAGCAGTTCTATGTGGAAAATCCTGTGATAATTCCGTAAACACGGTTGCAACATCCTCCTGTTGTCCCTCTTTTGGGTTGCCTCAAGATAATGTGCCTTATAATGTGTCACACTTGGCTGATCAGCAATCCGAAGGTCAATATAAAAATCCAAGTCACAACATAGCATGCGCTGGCACTTTGCTCACATTATCTGATTGCCTGTGTAGTATGCGCGTTATGGAAGGACCAGGGGACAGTGATTTTTTCAAGGTAGGCGTCCACGACAGTTTCTGTCGATGGAAAACATCAACATGAGCCGAAACCCAGCAGGGAAGGATGATCGCTAATCCTTACATAAAAATCAACCAAAATGACAGGCACTCTGTTTTACACCTGCAGAGACAAGTCCGTGAGAGTTGAGGCAAGTTCCTCCTTGTCAGGGATGCATCGACCACATCTTTACTATAGAACAGGTTATCGAACAGGGTCACTTTCCTTGATCTGAAGGCTGCTTTTTGATGTGTCGGTCTTCTGGAACTTCGGCGGCTTCTGACGATCTGGCGGTCCCATCCAGGTCTCTGTCCCTCGTGGAGGTATCTATATATCCACACTTGTGGGTACGTGCGGGTATGTACCAAGCTCCTCTTTTGGTTCAAACCTGGTGGTGCTACTTTGAATTCCTCCGTGTGCTTTTGAAACCTCGGAAACAGAGAGCCCCCGGGTGTTGCTTCCCAGACATTGAGTACGCAGAGGATATTGCTGTCCTCAGTTTAAACTCTTTAGGGGCATGTCAGTCCAGATATCCTGAATAATTCAGTAACTAAACGCCTCGGGAGTATTTCGACTTGTGAGGTATTAGAGGCAGGTAAAGAAGATCCAATCAACGTATCGATTATAAAGTTACAGAAGAATGTCGATAGAGAGTATCCTCACGTGACACTGTTGAATGTGATGAGTCCAGGAAAGGATTGGCCGTAGGAACATACGCATTCACGGGAGGATCCACGTATAGTTTTTACAAGCGATAAAAATTTAGAAGGGACACTTCATTGCTGGAGCAATCCCTCAATGTCGTTTGTAACTAATCAACTGCAGATGGCGGCAATACGTTCACAGCGGCACCACATTCTGACGATTTTGCGGTCGCCACAGTTACAGTCAAACCGGAGACCAGGCAGATCACACGTGACACGTGGCTATTCAGCTCGTTATGTCCAACACCGGCAGCCCTCACTTCAGTCCATTTTGACGAACCCTGCCGACAGCCTGAACCATTGTGGTGGTGGTCCCCATCCTTCACTTCACAGTCCCGTGAGTATGCAGAGCGTTCCACTGCTATCTGGAAAGTCAACAGGGACGGGCCGGCATTAAAGTCACCATAGCAATCACATTAGGGCCAGGTATTGACTCGGGGCTATCTTGAGTGCTGTCAACGGTGGACTCCGGGTCGAATACTACGTCAGACACACAGCACAAGTCAGGTCTCAGGCGAACTGACTTCAGGTAGCAGGTTTTGGCCCCGTAACGGAACCACGTCGCATGGGATTCTGAACAACCACAATATACCTCCGAAGTGGAGAACACGGCCAGAAATGTCTCCCCGAAAGCTCAAATCAGCATGATCACTGATGAGATTAGTGATTAGAGCGCGAATTTACTGACCGGAAGGTCCGAGGTTCGAACCCGACCTCTGCATCTCGATTTCTCCTGTCTAGGCTTGGGCAACCTGACAATATCCCAACCCTCGTGCTTCATCATCATCATCATCATCATCAGAGACGACAACATCAGTGGTGACACTGACGCTTCACTGCCATACAGCCACAAGGTTCCTGTAATTATATTTAAAGCCCTAGAGTGAAAAGAAGCTAGGCGCCGAAAGGGTGTTACGGCTGAACGATTATTATTATTATTTTGCTCACTGCCCCAGAGACGGACCGACATTCAACAGCAGCTCCCCAAGCCATCACCGGGCAAATGAAAACAGCGGTTGGATAGACAGCGTCCTCAATAGGTAGGTGTCCGGAGGCGAGCCACTCTAAATGACCGAACATCACGTCGGTTGGTCAGATGTTTCACGAGCTGGTTACGGAGCGAACCAAGGCATGTCTTGATTGGTCAAAGTGTCAGCTAATCAGGATGTATCTTTCGTACTTTGTCGGTTCTTGCCCCTGCACGAAGATTCCAGTGCGACCTTCTGAAACACTCTGTGATAACCGTATAAATACAGTTGTAGTCTGTCTCCATAAACTTCCGTTTCAAGCTACCGTGCGCTTTGATATACCGTAGTGGGTGGAACAGCAAGTAAAGGGCCGACATAGGGGTTGTAACTGTTAGGTTTCGATCACGCAGCGAGAAATAATAATATGCGCAGATTGTAACGATATTCTATCCCCAGCTATGGTGCTTGATCCCGACTCCTAGTACGCCGAATAGTAAGAAGACGAAAACCTTGCACACAACTTTAATGATCCGAACAACACGCGATTAACAGGCGATTTCGGAAAAATGACCTTGAAAAATGTCGGAAGTTCGTTAGCACACACAAAGATGCAGAGTTTTTGGGGATATTGATATCCCCAACAGTAACATCAGTCTGCAAGACAACACTATTGCCATCCCAACTCTTCTAGTTAGGCTTGCTCTTCCGCAGCCATCTGCCTAGCAGTAACGGAAGTTGCCTTGTGACAGTTAATTTCCATCCTTCAATTAACATCTGTGCCTCAGACGAGAGCATACCACGCTTTGTCACTCTCCGTGTCTTCGATATTCCCGTATTCTAGGGTTTCCTCGTTGAACTTTGCATGTTTGGTTACGTCTTGAGGAATCCGCGACAACTACCACCAAGGTGTCATCGTCATCATCATCATCGACAGCATGACATCAGTGTTCAACACCGATGCTTCACTGCCGTACAACCATGAGTTATTTGAAAGCCTTATTGTGTTGGAAAGAATAAAGGTGGACGGGGAAGGGACTTAGTGCTAGCTTACTACAATCATTCCGAGGTGCCTACGCCTCCAGTCAATCATTCAGGCAATCTGGATAGAAACTGACAACAAGATCGCCACTGACATCGGTTGGCAGCCATATCTTGCAGCGTCTCCAACCAGGCACAGTGAGGATCACGCGGTCCCCAACCTGGAAGGCGAGCAGCACCGACAGCACCCAAGCGTTTCGTAATTTCCTTCATACCCCTCTGCCAGGTTAAGGGTTGGCCACCTCTCTGCTTCCGCCACTCTGAATTGGGCATGGAAAACAGCACTCTCTTCGGCAAACGATGATTAGGCATACGCAACACGTGTCCCAACCAACGCAGCTTCTGGTGCTGGACACACTCTTCAATGGAAGTACCCGTTGCACAACCAAAAACTCGCTTTCTAACTGCCTCGTTACGGATTCGCCGACACCAACCCACACGAGCTATGGTTCTGAGACAACGATTGTCAAACACCTGAAGACGCCTCAGTTCCGCTGCTCGAAGAGGCCAGGTCTCACAGCCATACAACAAAACAGCCCGCACTGTAGCTTGATACACACGTCCCTTGAGTTTCAGGGATACACCACTTTGACGCCATAGGTGCCTCAAATTAGCAAACGCGACCCGTGCCTTGCAGATTCGTGCATTGACCTCGTCTGTCACACTACCATCAGAACTAATACAACTACCCAGGTACGTAAAACGCTCCACAACTTCCAGTGCCTCTCCCTGGATTGTAAGTGGCGTGTTCAGTGACTGCATGTCCAGCAGCATGACCTTACACTTTGTGGGTGCAAAGTGCATACCAAAGGACGGGATGACTTTGGTCAGTTCATCCAAAAACACCTGCGCCCTCTCCTCCTCTTCGAAGATGAGAACGATGTCGTCTGCATATTCCAGATCGACAAGGTTTTCGTCACAGGCTATCTGAACACCGGGGTTTTGGAGACCTTCCAGCGTTCGTCTCATTATCTCATCGATCACGAAATTAAATAGGAAAGGAGAGAGTGGGCATCCCTGACGGACACCGCTTTGTGTACGGAAGCTTTTGGAGAGCTCGCCGTATACTCTCACACGTCCGGAAGTCCGAGAATACAAAGAGCTTATTATGTTCACAAACTTCCGGGGCATTCCTTGGTGGGCAAGCGTGTCAAGAAGAACAGACCGGTCAACCGAGTCGAATGCGCCTTGGAAATCCAGGAATACTAGAATCGTGGGTCGCTTATACGTATGGCGTTGTTCTAGCACCTGACGAAGTGTGAAGATTTGGTCAACGCAACCCCTACCAGGCCGGAATCCCGCTTGCTGCTCTCGAGTCAGTGTTTCACGAGCCACCGTAAGGCGACGAAGCACGAGTGACGCCAACAGTCTCGTTACGACCGGGGTCAAGCTGATCCCCCTGTGGTTGCCACACTCACTACGAGGCCCTTTTTGAAAATGGGCACTATCACCGACTCTCCCCAGTTGTCTGGGACAGACTCCTTTTCCCAAATGCAAGCGAACAGATCAGACAAGCGCTGACTGAGGACTTCACCCCCATCTTTGAACAATGCGGGTGGGAGGTCATCCGGACCAGAGGCTCGGTGGCGCTTGAGAGAACATATGCAGTCATAAATCTCCGATGCCGTAGGCGGTTCCACGTTCACCGTCCAAGGTTCTACGTCACCTGTGGGATCCAGATGAGTGCCAGCTGGTGGCCATGACAATTGTTGTTCGAAGTATTCGGCCCACCGATTGAGGCGTTCTTCTTTATTCGATATGGTCACTCCATTCCGATCCTTGATGGTTTCGCTCACAGGTGGTTTCCGGGGACCGGTCGCACGGATCAACTGAAATAATCTTCGGGCATTACCGGCTTTCTGGGCCTCTTCCATTTCCTTGGCTTTCTGTGTCCACCACACTTCACGGTCGGCTTGCACGCTCGCCTTCACTTGACGTCTGATACTTCGTCGTGTCAAGTTATGTTCGGGGCCGGCTGGGATATTTCTCCGAGATTTAAGGAGTGCCACCGTTCGGTCGGATATCCAGTGCTTGAGTGAGCCTCGTGGTGCCGTACCACAGGCAGAATTCCCAGCACTATGCATAGAAGTGGCAATCTCGTCCCAGTATGAGTTCGCATCTGATGGTGGAGCATTTGGAAGAGATTCTAGGAGACGATTCTGGTAAGTTCGTCTAACATCCGGGTCTGCCAGTCTTTCAGTTGCCAAGCGATTTGTCCGCACCTTACGCGGCCCTGGAAAACGTAGGGAGAAGCGACTCCGGACGAGTGCGTGGTCAGAATCCACAAATGTGTTCCAAAACGACCGACAGTCAGTTATTGATCCACGCCATCGGTAACTGATGGCAATGTGATCGATTTGAGTTTGTGGCCGGCATGCCGTTGGAGGACACCAAGTGGCCAGACGACTTCGGCTATTTCGGAAGTTGGTACTGCATAAAAACAGCCTGCGATCAGCACACAGCTGGAGCAGTCGTTCACCATTGTCCGTACGTACCGAGTCCAATCCATGTCGACCTCCTAATTGAGTCTCAGACACGCTAAGCCTGCCCACTTGTGCATTCAGATCTCCGGCAACCACCACGATATCTGAGCTTTTAGCTCGCCGCAGCAGGACATTCAGGGCGTCGTAAAACCTGTCTTTGACGGCGTCGGAGCTACAGTCAGTTGGGGCATAAGCAGACACGATAAACAGACATCTCTCAACTTCCCGCTTGTGAGACTCCTTCACAGACGTTGCCAGACGAACCGCACAGAGGCGACTATCAACAGGTATCCAGTCAAGCAAGGATGCTTCCGCCCGCTGACTCAGAACGATACCAACCCCTGCACATCCCGCCGCAGCAGCCTCTGGATCACCAGAGGTGCGTAGCCGGAAGCGAGTGGAGAGTGATGGGGCGGTTAGCTCAATCACTGTGCTTGCATCTTGAATTCTTGTTTCTGAGACACAGCACACATCAATGCCAAGCGAGTCCAGCGTGAGAGCAAGAGCAGCTTGTTGTCCCGCTTGCTTCAGAGTGCGGACATTGAAGGCGGCCAGATAGACTGGCTGTCGAGGCTTAAAGATTGTTTTGGAGATACCTGAGGATGTCGGCGCCATGTGACGAGCAGATGCTGCACGCAAAACCGATGCAAGACGAACGGAGTCATCAGTCCTAAGTGCTGGGCCTACAAGAGTAGAGTTATTAATGGGGTAGGGAGAGGGGGAAGAAAAAGTATGTGAAATAGAAAGAAGGGAGGCGTCAGCAGTAGCCTGTTTTCGCTTACCCGCCCTGCTGTATGCAGCAAGTAAGGCGACCCGGCTGATGGCACCACGCGACGGCCGATGTGGCATGAGTTTATTTGTATATGTGCGATTCATGGTTGTACGTGGGCTGGGATACTGTCAGGGCGCCCACACCTAGACAGGAGGACGATTAGGGTCCTCAACCAAAGCCTTTGGCTCAAAAGCCTAACCGCAAGGCAGCGGTGTTTGGCAGGAAATGCAAATGCATTACCATTTCTACGGAACAAGTCGCCATATGTTCCAACCCCCAACCTGGAGGACCAGGAGACTGTGTTCGTCAGACCTCTAATCATTGACCAACGTGGTATGAGAGACTCTGTGAGTGTCGCGGGGACACCCCCCAGTATAGTTCAATGGGTCACTGAGGTGCGCAAACCGTCACACCACGGTAAGGTCCAGTCTCTTCGTGACGGATCACCAAGGTGTGCACTTCTCGTTTTGCCAGGACTGCTCGGAAGAAGCGTTGTGGATGTCAATCAACTGCACACATAAACAACATAAAGAATAGGATAACCTAGTCAATCCCATTTCTCCTCCACGCTGGGAAGGAAAGCGACTGTTTGGTGGGAGATCGTGGCGGATGTGGCGCAAGATCAGACTCTGGTGTTTTTCCTTCTCCTCTGCTTTCTTGAACTTTCGTATTTCTGTTGCATGTCTGTTTCGCTACCATGGTTATGATATACGTACGCACATGTATACACATACTGTTGGCTGGTATCCATATTTGGTTGAGTTATTCCATCGAACTACGCCTTTGGACCTCCGCTCACTATAGGTACTGCTACATGTGGTTTGTGCTTATCCACATTGGTATCCAACTGGACGCCTTTCATCCGGTGTAAACTCGGGGCGTAAACGCGAAGGACAATCTTAAAGTCATCAACGTGTCCAACTGGTGGCCCACAGTTGTCAATCTAATTGGATACAATTAAGCATTTGAGCCCCACTGCGCGCAAAAGATTACCTGGTGGCCGACACTACTCGGAAGGCGCATCCTGGGCACGCATATATGGCTAGCTAGTGCCAGGTGTTGTTCACCGTGGTCTGTACAACGATGGTCACAGGTCACCCCTAGCACCACTAGAAACTCCGGAATATACAGGGCATTAAGGTGGGGATGTGCACAAATATAAATTACTGCATACAGTAAACCCCAAATCACAATAAGCCCCCGTCTCTTCCCTAGGGTTGGTGAAGAGTCCTCATCTGGAATTTCGCCCGACGCAACAGTCCCATCTCTTTTTCCGTCCTCCTTGGGTGTCAGTGCAACGTGCTTTGAGATTTGATGCTTGCAGTATCAGGTTGCTGCTGTTATAGCTTCAGTTGATTATACTATCGCACTGCGAAGATGGAGGTCTAAATTTATTTAGAACGACCCTTTCAGTGCTACCAGTCAGATCTTCGTTGTTGGTCGTACACTGTACTCTTGGTCTGGTCTTCACTTGCTTAAATCCATGATCACTGTCTACTGGACACCTTATGACTTTTCTCTTATGCTAACCAGATCTCTTCGTATTTCCAGCTCCATCCGTTATATCGAATGAAACGTAAGGTTGTATTCAGCGAGTCGGATTCTGGTATGTCTGTTGATTTTGTTGTATTACAGTCACTTCCTACATCCTCCAGAATCTGAATTCGAACTCCCTCATGACAAGAAAGCTGCAAAGAAGTCACCAAAACGAAGTAAATTGAAGCATTCTGGCTCGCGATCGCCGTCTACGTTTGGTAATTATACTCGTCTAGTCTCCGTTCAAAAGTCTCATTATTAAATTAAGACGATGAGTCAACCAGTGGCCGAGGAAAGATTCAGCTCAGCTTGGTCGAAGCAATGCGTCAAGCTGCCTGCAATAAGGAAAATCTGCAGAAAGCAAAAAAGCCTACCAATACCTTGGAACAGTACTTCGTCAAAAAAGACACAAAAACTCCCGTGACACCCAAGCGCACCGAAATATCCGTGGACGCTTTCTTTTCCAGTTCAACAAAGAAACATAAACAAGTGAGGACTGGTGTCGAGTCTTTTCGAGGCTCAGACTTGTCTGCGATAGTTTACTCTGGCATTGGCTGGGTGTCTGCCACCTGACCACAAATTTTTGTTCCGCATCCCTTGATTTGTTTGCAGACGTTTCTTCACCATTCGAGGAGGCGTCGTCAGTTCGCAGTTGGGTGAGGCCCACGTAGCAATTGCACAAGCCGGGGCAGAAAAGTATAGGGCGAACCGAGGTCGGGCGGTATTGGCTAAGCGTCATTGGACTCACCATCATCGTAATCATCATCATCGACAGCATGACATCAGTGTTCAACACTGCTGCTTCGCTGCCGTCATTAAACTTCTTGGTTCAAGTCACCAATACACTAATGTGACGATGTTAATGTCATATCATGTACACCTAGTAACATGACTAACTTCCAAACGTGTGAGTTGCTAATTACCACGAACACTAGAGATGGTTCGGTGGTTAAGGCACGAACGTACTGACCGGAAGGCCTGTGATTCGATTGCTCCTGTCTAGGCCTGGGCAACCTGGAATTATCTCAGCCTTCGCGCTACCTCCGCGTTGCACGGCAACTATGAACCGAAAGAGTGCCACAGCTGAGTGGTTTCCTATTCCCAGTTACTAAATGTAAAATCGGTGGGTTCTACCAATGTCGTCCTGTGACTACTGTTTATGTGTCATTTAGCCGTACGTCGTGGGCTGGAGGTGCCCTGTGTCGTGTGGGCCTCCATCCTGGAGTCAAGTTACTAATGGGAGTTTGACTGGTATTTTAAGGTATTTGTTGGATGGTCCGAACTACCAACACGACATCCACTGCTTTAAGTTATCAATAGTAATCGTTTCTGTGCTTAACAATTATGTTTCAGTGTTGCACAACCGTAGTCCGTTGCAGGAAATAAAGAGATTGTCCTGCTCTTGAAGGATGAGGTGATCGACCGAAACTGATCTCTTGTGACGAGAACCAACGGGAAACATGAAAAGCATTAGTCCTAGAAAAATGACTTCGTTATTGTTAGTGGTATGTCATTCTCATTGGATAGCTTGTAGAGCCCATTGTACGTTTACTAGAAGTGTCCAATTGTATTTTCACACAGTTTTTCCTCTCACTGAAATGCTTCCGTCAGTGAGATTTCAGTGTTGTTGATTCACCAGCTTCACGCAGTTCGTCTCTATCGTCCTCGACCCCTGGTGAAAATCACTGGTTGTGCGTAGGGAAATCAACTATTTTGATGAAATTTTTCCTGAGAGATTTCTGCTGAACATTACCGGTTGGTGATATGGCCGAATCCTGATAATCTATGCCACTGGAGGTCTTTCTTCTGTTGATTGGATCGTTCACTTGCTAATAATTTCGCGTGGTCGAACTACTCGGGATCCAACCACAATTTTCTCACCAAAGTCCAGTTATATTCAAACTTCTTTTCTTAGTGATTAAATCGATGAATGGTTAGGAGAACTATTTGACCATTCATCAGCAATCATGTTCTGGCTAAGTCAAGAGCTGGATGGACCAAAACCTATTCTTTGCTTCCCACCTCCTCGCAATATTTCGGGCTTTTTTCGGTGGCCAGTCAGGGGTTGGTTTCACTTAGAAGTTATTAATGGGGTGGAATTCCACATGTGTGAAGACATAAATGAGCTTTCAAGGCCATATTGTCTCTTGAATCTTGAAACCATCGTATATATTCCAACGCGTGGAACTAGCATACCGATTATTGGGAGCTCGAGATATCTCAGTGGTTAAGGTGCCAGCCTACTGGCCGGAAGGTCTGTGGTCCCAACCCGACATCAGCATCTTGGCTGCTCCTGCCTAGGCTTGGGTAACCTGAGAGTATCTGAGCCCTTGAGCCTCCTTCAGGTGGCATGACAGCTAGACACCGACAGGGTGCAACAGATGAACTATTTACGGCCGATTATTGACACAGCTTACCTATTCTGCAGTGAAAAAGACTTGCGTACGGTCCATTACTCGCTAAACTTGGTGCATATCTCAAGAGCTTCGGTGCTCCTAAGACTGCATTACCATGCGATTCATTCATTCGGAATAGAAAATCGAAATCGTTCAGCTGTAACACCCTTTCAGTGCCTAGCTGCCAAGCCATCCGATGGAAGCACGAGGGCTGGGATACTGCCAGGTCGCCCAAGCCTAGACAGGGGAAGTCGAGATGCAGAGGTCGGGTTCGAACCACGGACCTTCCGGTCAATAAGCTCGCACTCTAACCATTGAGTCATCTCGCTTTCATTCATTCGGGTCAACCACATACACCGAAACGTGCGAACGGATTTTCAATCCGTCAGTGTCAAGTGCAGTAGGGTGCCCGATAATCCCAGGTGGGAGAGGAGGGGAAGTGTACTCCTTATATCCAGTGGATGGTCATGTCAATGTTCTACTAACGTGCCACATCCGTGACCGCTTTTTGGACCAATTGACCACAACATACGGATAACAGTTAGTTGATTTGCAGTCGCCATGGGCGGTCTTTAGAACGTATAATGGACAAGGTTCGGGAACATCAGAACGACCATCACAAGTCACACGAACCTTTGTTCTATTTTGACAGGCATTTGTACCGAAATTGGCTTCAAAAGCTTGATCGGACTGTTGGCTGATTTCCTCGGCATCATAAAACTCCACGTAACTTTCAAGAACCGGCCAGAAGTGGTCTTTTCTGGAGGGGGGCCTAGTGCTATCCCACCATGGGCATTCTGGGGCCCTAGCGGATCCAGACGCTTACTAGCATAAGCTTAACAGAATTTGGCTGCCGCTGGCGTCGGTTTCCAGCCCTGTCTTGTGAGATTTCCAGCCAAGCACATTTGGACACGTGATTGCAAACCATTGTTGTCCAACAACAGTTTTTCTCTCATAGTGATGCTGATGATCGTCCTTAGTTTGATGGTGCGTTTTTCGTAGAACTTATCATCTTCTATCTCTATGTATTGTGATCCTTTTTAAGTCACGTTGACTGATGGTCGCCGTTGCTTAATTCTCCCGCACTGTATCAGAAACCTAAAAAGTCTCCGACCACGTCGGATCCAAAGAAGTCCCCAAAAACTCCGCCACACACTAGTCCTTCAATCGTTCCAGACACGCCTATCATATCTCCGGGGGATCTGATACCCGATACACCAACCCTGAAAAGCGAAGAGAAGCTGCGTCAAAGAGTTCAGCATTCGCGGCCATCCAATACCCCAACCAAGGCTACTGACGTTTCCATAGCTAGCCCGTCATCGGTGAGTTTTGCTTGTACCCCTCCTTATTGAACAAATGAGTTGTGCCACATCAAGATCCGCCTAACCAAACCTGTTTGGACAGGTAAGCATTTTTACGTCACAGATAAACATTGTGAAAAAATAAAATAGATAATGAAAATAAATCATCCAGCTGTAATACCCTTTCGGTGCCTAGCTGCCATGCCACCCGAAGGAAGCATGAGTGCTGGGGTACTGCCACGTGGCCCAAGCCTAGACAAGGGAAGTCGAGATGCAGAGGTCGGGTTCGAACCACGGACCTTCCGTTTACTAAGTTCGCGCATTAACCACTGGGCTATCCCGAGGTCTTCAGTTTGTTTATTCCGCCCGGGTTTTTTTGGCGGCCCGAGAGTGTCGTTAATGTCAACTGGGGTTCATTTGGATCCCAGACATGGCCACAAGAATCGTCGCAGTTGAAGTTGTCTGCCACGACAGTACTGGGACACCATCATCACAGTCGTGGTGGATCACACAAACTATGGGAACGAAGCATTCGACCATCTAACCTCAGTACACCCTTGTTGACAGCAGGAACACCAAGGTGATGTTAAACGAAATCGACCAAACCAGGCGTCACAGTACCTTCATCACAGCAAACCTCAACTGATTTTTTTCTGGCATCCAAGTCAAACTATCCGGGAGACTCTGCGGACCATCAGGAATACACAAACAAGGCACTCCACTATGTCCGCTTTTGGACACGTACGAACATTTTGCGACAGTACTGAAACCAGTTCATCGTAAAATGATAAGGCAATTTATCAGGTCGCATGATTTTGTTCAGATAGTAAATCGATTAACTCTTGATGATGACGGGACTGTTGTCAGTTTTGGTGCTATTTCGTTGGTGTTGCTGTTACTGGTAGTTTACAATACATAAGACACCTTCTAAGGGTAGATAATGCGTTGAGTAGCCGTGCTCCCCTCTGTGCATGAGGTCTGGAATTTGTGCTTACGATCCACGGTATTCACGTTCAAAGACCAGGCTCACCAACAGGTTGATGGGGTTGTTGTGGTCGGTCTACTTTTAGTACAGCTTGAATCTCAGCCATTAAACAATCCCGAAGACTGTGTCTGAGATATGTCAATGACATATTTGTTATCATAAAGATACGGTGTGACTCCACTAGCTTGACTGTAAAACATGAAGCGCCCGACAGAACAGACATCACGATCTCTTTGGGACCACAAACCAACCCAATCAGAGTGCTGCTCATTCATAGGGTACCGGTATAAGGAGGGAAACGCTTCGCTGCGGAGTTGTTTATTAGAAAACGCCAACTAAACGGTTACAGACTATTGGACAGGAAGGTTAAACTCTCATTTGCATGTTGTTTTTAAAAACGGAATATCCATCTTCTTCTCGAACGCGTCTTCTTGAACTCTCCTGGATATTCATTGACTATCGCACAATTGCAAGCAAAAACTGTAAAGTAGTTCCACAAATTCCTTAATAAATCCCACCTTCCATTAGATCAAGCGAAGTTACGAGAACACACATACTACTCGCATGCGTCATCAGTAGTACCCACCGTTACACCGGTAGAGCGTTAGTTCGTATGCTGGTCTACGACAACGAGCTTGTGAATATTAAACGAACCCAGAAATAATAGGCATCAAACACATTTCGTTGACTATACGGTTCGGCCATCCAACTCAGGCATGGCGACCAAACCGACGGTCAGATTCCGTACTGGTAACACCTATTTGATAGAATCTGTTATGTACTTTCCAGCTTCCAAACCCGCACCATATTCCAAAGAGACACATCGAGAAGGCAGCTAGTTCGCAGACGAGATTCATTTAATCCGAATGACCGTTCCAATTCTGTCTAGAAGGTTGAGTTTGTCGAGTATGATTGTCTACAGTGGGTAAGCCAGCAGGCAATTGGAAAGTCGAATCAATCAGCGGAAAGGACACTCGGATTGCTTCAAGAAACGCGCGCAGTTTAGATAAAGGCGGGTGACTCGACTATTTCACTGTATGCATTATCTGCTGGCCATTGGGTCAACTTTGATAACGTCCGCATGCTGCAGCAAAATGTCAACGTATATGTGCAAATGGGCAGTGCCGAACCAGTAGCAGTTTTCATAACGGCTTTGTGCATGGACAGGTCTGATGTTGTTGAGTTGTCTGCCATTTGGTTCGGCCTAATTTAACATAGAAAGGCGCCTCAAGCACAACACGTCGCACGGTACAGGATAATTCAATTCCAAGGCCAGGTATCGAGCATGTACACAGCATAACACACACATAGCACACACACAACTGCCGAGACACGCCTGAATTTCACCCCAATCGCAACAGGGCACCTGACAGCAATGTCAGTCATTTGTTCCTTGCTAAAGGCTACCCTCGGTGCTCGAAACGCTGGACAGTTCCATTTACTACCCGTGCTATGTTTTCAGTGAATTCGGTCTCCCTGGCTTATTTGGGGTTAAATACAATACCCCAGTAGTCCGACTACTTATTGAGTCTTTTTTTATCGTCGTCTTGAGTTTTACAAGTGAGGCTGGAATACCGGGTCTGCGTCCCTTGCTGAAAAGCTGGAGCACGATTAAAGGTGATTGTACTCTTTAATCAATTGGAAGTTTGTGATGGCAAGAAGCGGCAATCGTTTAGACCAGCTCCTTGAGAACCATGTTTTGAAGATAGATTGAGTTGTTCAGCCGGCCTGTTTTCCTATCCAAATGAGGCTTGCAGAAGGTGGGGTCCCGGGCCAAATGCCACTGGAGGCACACCTACATTATCCGAGTCTTTTATAAGGAACATCATTGATTAGCTTCCATCAAAAGTGAATGATTTGGCTTCCGTAACATTGTGGTCACAATGTAGGAGAAAGGAACGGATTCAGTGTTAGATTCCTGTACCTCCAAACACTTTCAACCAGTCGGGAGAGAGACTAACAACGAGAAGGCCTATCTCACATTTTTCACTTGATGTGTCACAGTGACCTCTTGGAAAGCAAGTCGGACCTGAGCATTTCTTTTCGTACTCTCCTTCCAAGTCAAGTGTCAGCCTTTAGGTTTACGCCCTAACCCACATTCTGATAAAAAAACAGCACTGGTCGAGCAGGAAACACAGTAGAGCTGTGCAACGAATGCTCCGGTTTTGTTCTAAATTCCTGGGTTGTGATCTTTTCATTCCCATCTTATCTATGTCGGCAAACGTACCTGATCCTCAGCGTTATCCTCGGAAAATACATGCTGTAATTGATACTGGTAGTTCAGAAGAAAATTATGCTGAAAGACGTGACGGCACCTGAACTGCCTCTCTCTAAGGTTAACGGAGCGCTTACACTTTTCACTTTTGGAGATCCATGCGTTCATATCGGTTCATTTTGAGGTCAGCATTGCGCTGATCTCCCTAGTTTCTCGGAATTACAGTACGCCTTGTCTAGGCGTAACACACTATTTATAAGGTTGTTGTAGGCAATTTGCTGCAGCACCTCGAATAGCGCACCAACTGATACATGACGGGGCCCTGTGCAGCACATCCAGTAGAAGCAAAACCATCATAAACGAGAGGTTCTGCTGGATTGAGTTGAGTTTCCCGCTAAAACCAGATTAGTGTGTAAATGAGAGTAGCTGGCGAACAAGTAGACCTGTTTGGACTCTGAAACATGATCACATATTGTATGGTTGAAGACACTGTTGGACAGAATGATTTTCACCCGCTTCTTATAAGACGAAGTCCGTCTTCCTCCAAGACTAAGTGTTTGATGTCACTTGCCCACACTCATCATGTATGATTCTCATAATCAACGATGTGAGCGCTGAGGTTTCAGTGAATCTCGAACATACACACTTTTTCATTGGACAACAGATCAAGAATTGGGAGGGAGTCTTGTTACATGTGACGCTGGTTAGTTCACAGGACCGTTCGCCTAGTGGAGTTCTCTTCGCCCAGCCTTTTATCGGATAGAAACAACCCAGGGGTGCTCAGTCGATCGCTTGGTAACGAGGCATGAAACCCCTTACCAGTCAACTCACTCGCTTTGGTAGCTGCCACCTCACCTGATGGGGATCCAGGGACGAGACAAATCAATGGTTAGTGACCCTGACAGATATGGCTGTGTCCGCCTGTTTTTAGAAGAAAACTGGCAGAGTCGTACGAAACTACCGTTTCACTTCATTCGGATGCTGGAGGGCTTCGAAGTTGCCTCGTTTGGTTGAGACGTGCCCGCTCAAACCAGCCGCGTTACCCGAGTAATTGACACTGAGCACTGATCAACAGACAAATGGCGAACAACAACCAACGGTATCCATGTGCATACTATGACAATGACAGCAGCGCGTAAATTTCGGAGATGCTGTACATTGTGCATCCGTGCAAATGATCCCATGAGGCATGCATGAAGCATGACTCTTCGGGTTCTGGAAAATCAGCAGTAAAGACCAACCGAATCCACATGACCGGAACTTGATCAGTACAACATCTATCCGTGCCTCCTTTTACAAGCATATGTTTTCACTCATTCCGTTCTAGACAGTTTAATATTGAAACGTTTTGTAAGGTTCGGATGCGATCGTTTTCACAGGAAATCCACTTCAAAGAAAGAGCATTTCTAAACAATCCGGCACGACTCATTGTTCTCGCCAGGCTAACAACTACCATATCTTGTGGAATGTGGCTCCAGGGCTTGAAGCATGGTGCGTATCTGGTGCGGATATCACTTCAGTAATACTGAAGCCAGATGATTAGCAAGAAGTAGACACCTACGGTAGTTGTCTAGGCCACATTCTCCGACTCTCAGACGACCGTCTGCCTCGCCAAACGCCTTTGGTCTAGTCATTTGTAGAGGGGTTAGTCCATAACTTGGGAAGGAAGCGTGAAATCCCTTGCTAGTCAATTCAGTCGCGTTAGCAACTGCCGTCCCCTTGGATGAGGATCTCTGGATGTAACCCTCAGAAATATAACTGGGTCGTGCGGTTATTGGGGGTCGTGCATCAAATCGATTACTTTCACCACATTGCTTCCCCCTGTATTCTAAATCAGACAACAACTTACCGTCAGTGGGTTTATAAGACTATCGCCTCCGATGCATGCCTATCGTTCATTTAATCGTCGTATCTTTGGTTAACAAAACTGTAGCGCGTGGGACTACCACGCTTTGTTTTAAACGGACTGTGGCCGAAAAAAGTGACTAGCTCCCTGACCAGGTACTTGACAGAGTTCAATCAACTTAGGTGTGCTCTGACGCTCAGAAGGCCGAATCGGTCGTTCATGTATGCAGTATACAATTTCGGCTTTTTAAAATTGATTTCCAATTTAACCAGCAAAGCGAAATGTTCGGTTAGCATATTTGTTGGATCGTCCCCAGGACGACGTTACTGTCGATCACCTAGAAATGAGCATGTACTTTTTGTAAGCAACTAACTGAGCTCGACATAGCTCAGTGTTAATGCGCGAACCTACTGGCCGGGAGCTCCGTGCTTCGAATCCAATCCCGGCATCTCAACTGATCCTGCTTGAGCAATGTGGCAGTATCTCAGCTCTCGTGCTTCCTTTTGGCAGCACGGCACCAAAAAGGTGTTACGGCTGAGAGATTTATTTTTTCAAGCAAGTAATCGTGGAGAATTTAAGGCTCGAGCTACTGATGGTGAGGAACATGGTTGGGACCCGATGATGGCTTTTCGGTTTTTCCTGTCTGGAATTGAGCTTCTCCACAACCATCGTGCTTCTTTCGAGTCGCCTAACAACTATCGGATAGTCTGTTATAACCTCATAATCATGCAAAAAAATGTGGATTTTACACATATGTGTACACACACTTGCTAAATGATAACTCCGTTTGTCCGTTGCAGACCCTACAAACCTCATTTGACGGCGTTTCGGATCAACCCAAACCGAACACTCCCGCCAGTCGCCGACCGTTTTGGTCTTACAGTGCTAGAGAAGGGCCCAGGGCACTTGGATCAAAACCCATTCCCAAAGTAAGTCTCAGTCCCTGTCTATGTTCCGGTCTCTTGTGCTCCTTTAACAGTACTTGACCTATAAATGTCGCTTAATTCGGCTGATTGAGCTGGCAAATTCGAGCGATATAAATTGGTGGTCACAGATCATGTCGCCCTATAGTTTCCCCGGATGAGTTACCTGTCAATGAGCACTTCCTAAAACGACCACTTTGTTTCGACACTGCGAACTTGGCGATTGAGCACTCCCACTGAGCTCGCCGTGAACAGAGTTCTGGAAGTTCCAACCACTCTGAACCCACCGCGCCTTAAAAGGGATGACTTCCTCCCCAAGATCCGGGAACGTTAAAACTGCCTAGTACGTCCGCTGATATTCGTTGTACTACCACAGGACGAGATTTTCTAACGCCAAGTTTTGCTTCAATGGTTATCTGGAGCTGACTAATGAGCTTCACATTTGAACCCCAAAGAGGTGTGGCTGCGTAACTTTTTTAAAATCTTAGTCAACCACGAGAGACGGCTTTGTGTCTGGGTTCAGTAGTGCTTCTCTAAGCTGTTCTCGCCGTCGATGCGTCGGACATATAAATCGATTAGTGGACGCTAAATAGTTGGGCTATGAATACAGTTGTTCCCCTGATCAGGTCTACACACCTGCGTACCACGAGAAAACGGGCTCGTATCTCTTAAAGGTAGGATGTAGATAGTTCAGCTTAGTCGATGAGTAAAAGACACTGCTCATTTGGGGAGAATCTCCTTGGGACGGACGATCGAATCTAAGAGAATCTAACAATTGGCTTCACAACACTCGTCTGAACATACCTGGTGCAATTTATTTGCGATCGACCCATACAAGAGGGGCAAATTACTAGACTCGAGTTTCGCTCTTGAACAGTGCTTATCTTTGGCCGTGCCCTGATTTGAACATCTGAAATGCGAGGGGAACGTCTTACAACTACTCCAGCAGCACACTCTACAAGTACCTGAATTATCATGTCTGACCAGGTGAAAGTGAGCGATGTTTAACCAAACGGATCTAACTGAAACAATGAATGGTAGACGAGTCCGGGTTTTAGCTCAGGTGTGTCCATGAAAACGTGTATAGTCCGTTCCTGAAGTTGGACTCGATTCACATTTATTTCCAGTCGAAATAAAAACAACCTTACAGACAGTCCGTAATTTGGATCAAAATTTCTTAATCAGTAAGGACTGATTGTTCAACCATAAAAAGCGGTATGGTGCATTCTGCGCGGTTGTGGCTAGCCGCGTGCATTTGGCGCTGTTGTAATTAAGGACTAGAGATTACTCGAGGCTGTGATTTATTCCGGATGTTTTGCGGAGCACTAACCCAACTACTCAGTCGGATGTAAGTGATGGAGTTGAAATAAGGTCACTGTCACACACTGTAGTGCGACCAGAGAAAGCCACCTCCGTCCATTTTTTGAAGCAGCTGATACAAAAAAATCGTTCAGCTGTAGCACCCTTTCGGTGCCTAACTGCCATTCCACCGGAAGGAAGCACGAGGGCTGGGATACTGTCAAGTTGCCCAAGCCTAGACAGGGGAAGTCGAGAGGTAGAGGTCGGGTTCGAGCCACGGACCTTCCGGTCAGTAAATTCGTGCCCTAACCACTGGGCCATCCGGGCTGATACTCAGCCCTCATGGAGATTTATCCTACCACTAATAGTTTCTAATCATGGAATGTTTGAATGCCACATCTGAATTAATGAACGCTGACGTAAGAATACACTTTTTTTTTGAAAGTGGTCATTGTAACTAAATCTCGATCGGCCTTTTTTTACCGACCGAGTTCGAAACTTCACTCTTATTCCCATAATCAGGTAGGCTTCACGTTGAATAATAGCACGTGATAAATAATTTTCATTGATACAATTCTCCTGACAATCCAAACGTGGAAAAGCATTACGATAGCAACACAGTAATCCGGTTACACTCGGCGTGGGTTAACAGCTGTGAGATGGATCAGCATACACAACCACCAAGAGAAACAAACAAACCACATACTGTTGGAGTGTACTAACTGAAAGACATCGGCTTTGGTATACTGACCAGCATATTACAGTATCAGGTGTTGGTGGTTGTGGGATTTTGTACAATACATACTCACATGACTCTCGTTTGAACAATTGTCCTCCTGTCCTAGCGCGATCATTCTGGCGAGTCCACACCAAAGGGTGTGTCCAGCAGGTTTCAAGCATCTGTGGCGGTACCTGACTGAGAAGTCCTAACTGGCGGGCTAATCGATTGACACAACCAAGGTATGTTACTGGGTCGTCGTTCGAAGCGTCGGGCGTTCCGCTCATATTACAGTATGTTGTGATCTGTTGTTGGAGGATGACCAAGCAAGCAAGATGATGATAAATCAACTCGAAACAAGATTGTTCAACCAAAGATTAAGAACAGGAAACCAATGACGAGACCGTGGGAAAGATATCACTTGAATTTAACCAAATAAATAGGATTTCGTGAACAGGTCGGCAGTATACCTCTGAGCTCCATCTGAGTAGTCGTGAGAGACCCACTCCGTCGACCCTGCTTGCTAAAATGGATCGATCTCTTGGGTTCCTTGGAGGACCACTGATTCTACTGTAGAAGAGACGGGGATTTGTAAAATGCGAACGGAAAGATAAGTGCATTTGCACAGTATTTGAACCCGCAACATCCCGCCTATCCTAAGCCTGTTCTACCAGCTGGACTACCGTGAAGGCTGCTCCACTTCGCACAATTCCATCTGAGTTCCACATTGAGTCGCCACACCTTGTCTGATGGATTTAACAGTGCTATTCGTGGTCCCCCTGTGTGCGCTGACAGTTATCAAATTCTAAATTCACCAAACAGAGTTGTGGCGAATCAATGTGGGACCCGTTTGTGCGTGTGCAACGTGGGTCAGCGGCCGCTGCAGGTATTTGGTAGGGCATTCATACAGTAAGCAAGAGGTTGTGAGCTCGATTCTTGTACAAGAGCGTGTGTCTATTCTTCGCGTCACGTTCCTGTTCAGAACCACTGGGTTTATCACGAATCGAACGTTTAGAACAACGATCTCAGTTTGTGTTGTTCCGATAGAACTGATCGATGTTCACTCAGCGACACCACTGTGAAAGTGTCGTGTATATCCATGTGCATTCAGACGAACGAAACGTGGTAGTTCCACCCGGGTATTTTCTGTTATTCCGGATGAAACTCAGTGTCATGGTCGATTGGAAATGTGAATGTAATCTGGACTTAGCGAAATACACTCATTTGCAAACAAATTTGGTTTTGCGAGAGACTCACCTGGAACCCAGCTGAATCTATCGTTTATGATATTTCCAAGCAACTGAATGTGCTGGACTTGTTTGTCCATCCATGTTTGGATTTGACCAAACTTCGAATAGTAGCTGTTTCCTTCCATCTACAGGGTAATCCAACATGTTTGCGCGGAAAGACCTTCGTCATCACAGGTATTTTGGAGAGTATAGAACGCGACGACGCCCGGGCACTCATTGAGCGCTGTGGAGGAAAGGTGCTCAAAACGCTTGGTAAACGAACCAACTACCTGGTTGTTGGGCGTGAACCAGGGGAAGGCAAACTCGCCAAGGTAAATTTTACCCTTGTACGCATTGATTGACTAGTAACGCAGCGGATATTTATTGATGTTGTAAGTGATTGTGAGATTTTTAGCATTTGTCTTCACATCACTTTTGTGTGAACAGTCCTTCTCATGTCCTGGTGCAATTATTCTGGTGAGCCCACACCAAAGTTGGAGAAGTCAATGGACTCGAGCCTCGTTCTCATTAGAGCTCATTAGCAGTGAATATCCTCGGCCCGATTTAAACTCCAGGCATCTGACATGCACCACTAATCTACCAGCGCACGCTGGACGCACCTGAATGCTCACATCTGAACAGGCGATTGTGTTCACGGCTGAGTGATGTAATGTTGACTCACTAGGAGCAGGACTGTTCAAACGAGAGTGATGTGAACACGAAAGTTATTCATGTCCTTTAATCTATTTGGTGAGAACGATGAGAAGTTGAGGAAGTCGGAGAGCTGGGGTCAGATATTAACCAACTTTCCTCTGTTTGGTCTATGATGAGCACCCTATAGTTCGTAGTGCATTCCGACGCATGAGTTTTCTTTCCGGTCCCTTTGCTACCTCTGTAAACCGCTTGGAAATCCTATTCTTTTCGTGGCTTTTTCCACATAACGTCTGTCTCCCATTTGAGTTTGAACCGGCTCTGCTTTCGAGTTTGATTGAGTCACATGGTACAGAGTTTTGTGGACATCGGCACAACTTATTTCGCACAACCCCAAGGGTATCTTTCAGGACAACAGTAGGTTGCCTCTTTGTTTTCGGTGACCAAAGTGAGGATGAGCAACGGGAAGCTGTTTATAAAAATGGGTACACAGACCCGGTTGGTTTAACCAACCGATACCTGCGCTGCTACTTATGCGTACAATTTAGTTCATTAGCCTGTTTTGCTAAACGAATAGGCAGTCAAGACCGGTTGTGAACTAAAGGCGGACATTCGACCCAGTCAACTTGTCCCCATCGGCTTCCAGAGATGAAGTCGATTTGAGATTGACCTCGAAATAAAAAGCCTCTTCCTACCGACCTAATCTTTTAAGGGGTCCACAATTGAGCTTGAATTAGCTCACTGGTTAAGGTGCAAACTTGCTGACCGGACTGTCCGTGGTTCGAACCCAACCCCGGTATCACGACTGTCCTTGTCTAGGCTTGAGCACACTGGTAGTATCTCAGCCCTCGTACTCCCTTCGGGTAACATGGCAGCTAGGCACCGAAGGCTGTCACAGCTGAGCGATTATTTTATATTTGGGTCCACAACAATCAAAGGGCCACAGCTCTTTATTCAATACATCGAAAGTTCTAGTTTCGATCAGTCCACCTAATGTAATATGTGTGTGTGTGGGGGGGTGTTTGGGTCAGCTTCCTTTTTTCCCCATTTTGTGTCGACCAAATATTTGTTATCTGCCAGTTTTTGTAAAACAGAAAAGCTCCGGTCAATCGACTATGGTGTGTCGAAACGGTCCTTCGTGGTGGCTAAGTTTTCACAGGAATCGTGTTTGCGATGATGAGAGCCTGTGACAAACTAATACCATCACTAATGATGGATGTTAAGTTTGTCCAAATTGGCTTTCACAAATCCTTTCCCTGATGTTTGATCCAACTGCGTGAAACAAGACCACAGGTGGATGCTACGGTTACCAAGTTGATCCTATATTGATTTTCACAGTGTTCGGGTTCCTCTGCCGTACCCCATTCAAAGTAATTTCCAAGAACTAATTGAAAGAAAGCATGTCAATTTCCCAACAAACAACCTTGTATTTGAGCTCATTTGCAGCTTGCGGATTTCGAGCAGTCACTCCAAACTACGTATATCAAGTGAAACCTATCATTTACCCCGTCCTGCCTTGCAAGTATCATTTTTACTTTTGGTCACTCAAAATCTATCGTCGTTGATGAATATGACGCTATCAACTTTCCCTCACTTTCGTCCTTCGGAACTGGTTTAAACTAACATACAACGTGGACGAAATACACTCGGAGACTACGTCTACTTGACGAGCCCCAAGAAGGGTGAAAACGGTCGTGAAACATTGGAGAGTTTTCAGAAACCTTATGAGTAATGTATTCCGTCAAGATAACATACAACGTTGCTATTCAGTGGATGGTTTGGGGCTATTATTTTGTTCGTTGGGCTGAGCGAACATAACAACAGCTAGCACGCGACTAATTCGGCAGCACCGATGGATACACAAACCCCATTCTTCCTACAGATTGTTCTTCTGCACGGCACCCAAATGAACGTGTGTTTTGTATTGTGTCGTTTCTGACTGTTTCAAGCAAGGATGCAGCCTGAGCTTTTCAGATCTTGCAATCGATTGCGGCACAACGGGAGTTCCAGTCGATGACTCATGGAATTATTTCACCCTTCTGTAAGAGTTGTCCGTACCAGATTTACTTTGTCTATCATAGCCGACTGTGTGCCCCACATAGCTACTTTCATTCTACTGGGTGCTCGAGGAAGACGGTCAGTTTATGTTATTGCAGCAATGAGTGGACGGCATGATCACCGAACCACCAGATTCTTGTGACAGCTGTCCTTTGTTGCATTATGATTTTACCTGTTAGTTCTGTGTATAATGTAGGCCGATTGCCTCAGTTAGGCACTTGACCTCGGCAACCATAATTCCTTCGCATCATTTTGAACGATGCTACCTGTCTCTCAGCCACAGTTCCGTTCTTTATCCGACTCCTTAGGCCGAAACTCTCAATCTCAAACAAGTGGATGAGGACCAGCTATTTCGTCTTATCCGAGAACTGGCCGATGAACCGGAACCCAACGCTGAAGCTGACGATTCCGAGGCTCACAGTCCACAGATGGAAAAGCCCAAGTCCCCTACCAAGCGATCGGCCAAGCAGTCCCCAGACAAGTTATCCCCCAAAGTAACGCCAGTGAAGAAGTCACGTGTGAAGTTGACTGAAAGTCCTACTGCACTCACAGCAAAGCCGCTCTTCGTAAGCAGCCAATCCAGTTCAGATGCACAGCTAACAACGACCGCTCTTCAGTCGATTCGTAGTTGCTCTTTACCGGGACCAAGACCTCCGAGCAGTGAACTGTGGGTAGATAAGTATAAACCCACTTCCCTTCGTACCCTGATCGGTCAGACGGGACCCAGTTCTCCAGCCAATCGCTTGTATGCTTGGTTGTCATCTTGGCATCAACACTTTGTCGCGGGTACAGTTTCATTTCTGGTCAATTCGGTTTGTCATACTAATACTAAGCACATTTGAATGCTTCGTATTCTGGGTAACAGAAACAGAAATGTTTGAAATCACAGTATCTTTTTACCCCAATCCCGGGTCTTTCCCTGGTTAGAAGTTATCATCATTTCCCTCTTTCTCTCTGAGTTCATGACATTTTTATATGCACAAATTACTTTCAGGTACAAAAGCTCATGCTTACTCTTCGGCACCTCCGTGGGCCTCAGGATCTAGTTCGGATGACGGGAAGTGGGCCCGAGCCGCCCTCCTTTCTGGACCACCAGGAATAGGCAAAACCAGTTCAGCGACAATTGCTTGTACTGAACTGGGATTTTCCACCTGTGAATTGAACGCTTCTGATTGTCGTTCGAAAACTAGTCTCTCTGAAGTGGTCAGCCAGAGCTTGGGTATGCAGAACCTGGCGCAGATGGCCTACGGTGAAGGTGAGTCACGGTGGTCAAATCTGGGAGTTTTCTTTTCCATGGCCCTAGATTATGTTCTTTCCGCGAGTGACTTCTGTCGAGGAAGTTTATGTCCGTCGCCATTATGGTTCCAGCCGGCTGGTATTTCAAACACGTCGACGAACCGAATGAAGGTGGGGTAGTTTGACTCGTATTCACTTGTGAGAGCCTAAGATGTGGCAGTGTGGATAGCTGAATTACTTCGGTGTGGTTGGATGTTATGCAGTGTGATGTAGTACTGTACAGTAATAGGGGTGTAGTGTAGCGCAGTTCAGTCGTTCCAAGGCCAAGCAGTTGCTCTGTGAGGCTATTCCCGTTCGGTAGGCTCTGTCGCTGTGTTTTAACGACAGTAGTCTCGTTGCTTTTATTGTTTCAGTTTCGTTTGTTGAACGGAATAACGTCAAAAAATGTTTGCGTCAATTTGTTCCAAAGTTTGTGCGACCGTCTTTGAGACATCTCTGCGTCTGGAAGTGATCGTTTTGTCCCCTTTAACGCTTCGAACCGGAATACATACAATACTCGCCGTCGAAGGGTGCACACCCTCCGGGCCAGTCAAAGTCACACTCTTTGCAGACACGCTCTCTCTTGAGATGCACTGGCTTAAAAAAACTAAGTTGGTGTTCTATGGACACTTTAGAAGCATCCTTCATGGGGGTTTCTATCGGTACAGCCTACTCTGGCGAACTTCATTAGCAGTTGGCACTGAAGTAGCCGAATTCACCATTGATTCCTGCTTTCTCAGTTTGCAGTAAAGCCATTTTGGTACATGGACGATGTCCACATCTGGTCCATTGTTAAATTTTTACGCGAGTTGCTCATTGCTCACACCAAAAGTCTCGAGTGTGGTGAATCAACTACGGAGTTCAACTATTACCATCTGCGGCAGTGATCTCTGTATCTCAGCCAGTTGATAATTCGTCCGGCAATCGGGAGGCGTCTTTTCGTGCGGCCTCCAAGAACCGGGCGATTTCGGCCGCTTTAGAGAGCTTGTCACATTGTGGAGGGACGAATAACCTTGCACAGCCACACAGTCGTGTCAGAGATATAGTCGTTGGATAGATAGAGGAATGTACTTGAGCTTCTCCTCTCGAGGAAAATATAAAACGTTCAAAGGTGTTTTTTCTGCTCTGACAGAGCAAAATTCGAGAGTTATCTGATCACCTTATAGTCCCGATTAAAACATAGTCCTTGTTTAGAAACGTTCGGTCTCTGTAGAGACAGGTGGCCCTTTTAAATTGGGCCTCATACCTCAAATCCTCGGTGTGTGGGTCCCAGACGTTTCTCGAAAACATGTCTTTATGCGATGGGGATGTTATCCTGCAACCTCCTTTGAAGTAAACTGCACAGAATGCTGTCGACCACTGGGAATCGCACGTAGTGAGTTTCTAATTTTCCATGATATGGATTTCACAGCTGTGTGCTTTTCTTAACGACCTACCTGTATTACCAATCTAATGTGAATATTCCCTATAGTATCTGGTAAGAACGCGAGATAGCTCAGTCGTTAAGGCGCGAACTTACTGACTGCAAGGTTTGGTTCGAACCCAACCTCAGCATCTCGACTGCGGTCCAGGCTTGGGCAACCTGGCAGTATCTCAGCCTTCGTGATTCTTTCGGGTGGCATGCCAGCTATGCACTGAAAGGGTGTTACAGTTGATGATAATTACACGGGATCAAGGACCCTAATGTTAGGCGCTCTCCTTGAAAACACTAAGCAGGAATACAGCAGTGAAACGCTCCTGCTAAACTTCCTTCGTGGAGCAGTTCTTCCATGCATTTGTTGTTGCTGTTGCTGTCGGAGTGACAACTCCCTTGGGGTTTGTACAGGTTGAGTGAAGGTGTAAGTTACTGATGTATGTTTATCAGGTCCAGACAAATTTGACGTAAACTATCAGTCATTTTAGATTGTGCATTCACTAGAACATGGACGTTGTTATTCATAAGTTTTCCTCTAAGAATCTAGAAGGTAAGTAATGTAATGTTGCTGGTCATATGACGCTTTCGGATCTCCAAAACCGACGTGTAACTTCACCAGAACGATACTCACTATTCAGCTATTGATCGGCTTTTAAGTGATACACTGTGTGCTTCTCCCTACTGACATTGTCTCGTAGACTTCTGTGTTCTACATGATCGGGAAGAGTTGATTTACTCGTTAAGCTCTCTTCCACCGAGGCCATCCGTTTAGAAATGTTGTGATTGAAAGTTCCGTCGTGTTTTTTTCAACCTTCATCATCCATCACGCTGGTTCTCGCGCACTGGTTTTTGCTTGATGTTATCCCCTGTTTGAAGCTTCACAGCTTAGCACCAAGCGACATGTTCTGCTCATGGATGAAGTGGACGGCATGGCTGGAAATGAGGATCGTGGTGGAATGCAGGAGCTTATCAATATGATCAAGTCTACGCGAATCCCTATCATCTGTATGTGTAACGACCGTCAGTCTCCAAAAGTATGTTCCATTCCCTTGTATTTAAGTTACCGTTTGTCTTGATTTGTGATGTGTTCGGAACACAACACAAAATACCCCGTTTTTTCAAGAAAGCGAGAAACATCGCAGTTTGGTGGGTTCACTTTAAGCACATTTCTGCAATGCGTAGCATAGATGACGTGGATATTCAGTCGGTTCTACCAGGCACAAACTACCCTAGGCAATTTTCGCTTGTCCCATTTCTTAGTCCCCAATATTAAGAACTAAAATAGGTTGATTTTTCGTCACTCAAACGAAACTTCTCCTCTCCATAAAATCACATGTAGACTTTCGGGAAACTTCACTTCTGCGACGTTACTTATCGCTTAAGCGACATCCCTCTTTCAAGACTGCACGTACCAGTGATGTTGTTACATCTCAAACCGACACTTTTCGGTCCGGTCCAGATTATTCTGCATGAATGCCATGCTCGTGATAATTTCATGCATCTGATTCATCCATATTAGGAACTTCCATGTATGATCGTTTATTTTTGAAGAGCATGGTCACAGACATAGAAAGTAAATCCAGGCGATAGATGTGGAAGGGTTTACAGGAGGATATTAGATAAAAGGGAGGCTACGTCCCAGTCGAAGGCGTGCCAGTCAGACAAGATGAATCCCAACGTATGTAAGAATGTTTGGTTTGGAAACACGCGTGTAAAGACCAGCAACTGAAGAAAGGATAAGCAATGCTGAATGCTTGACAAATGCACTCATTTGCATATCAACTGGGTTTTCACGGGAGACTCAACTGAATCTCTCGTTTATGATATTCCTCAACTGAATGTGCTGGACGAAGGCCGCCTCATGTTTCAGTTGGTATGATTTTCGAGATATCACAGTATGTTTCCGTAAAGGAAACTACTCGCAGCGTTGCTGAAAACGCTTCGAAGAGTGGTTTCCTTTATGAAAATGCTAAATGCTCTTCAAGGCGCGGTGAGCGCTAGCACAGTCAAGACTCGCACATCAGGCACAAAGTGTCTGTCATGCTGGGTCAGGTGTGAAAGTCAATAGCAAGAATGAACACACAACGCCATGTACCGCGCGTAAAAGTGTCGTAAGTACGCAGAGAGCTCAAAATGACGAACAAACACAAGTCACTGTCTGTGACCTTAGGAAGTCCCAGTCCAATAGGAGCCTTGGCGGATTGAGAAAAGCAGATCCATCAATATTAAATGATCATCGGCTGGTGGACTAAAAGGTTGACATCACAATTGATTGCACGTAGGGCTGAGATGATGCCGAAGGAACACTCATCAGTACTATACTTCTGCTTCTTCTCGTTCCACACAGTCACTCCGCACCCATCCAAGGCTATGCTTAAGTCTGTCACAGTTTCTCGGTGCTCCCGAACAGCGATTAGGTCAGGCTTGATGAAAGACGTCGACGTAGGTGCTCTCAACCCCTCGAAGACGGTGTATCCCAGGCGACGGAGACGTTTCGCGCGTTCCCTTGCAACCCTATTATGATGAGCACATCTAGTATCATGCGTGATCCAGCAGGACTGCAGAATGTGCACCAAACTCGCCGGTTGGCCAGTTCCCTTGACAGCAGATCGCCTCGCCACAATGACCACGCCGGGCGCTTCTAACTCTCGTCCTAAGAAGGTTACACCGGAGCTGGATACCTCGGATAAATATCTGAGGAAACACAAGTTCTGGGAACGCAAGCCATCGATTCGAGAGGGACGAAGTGATTAACTCTCGTAAACCGCGATCGTCAACGCTGTTGTGCAGAATATCGCCCCAAGCAGCCACCAGCACTTTTTACGTATGCACGTTAGATTCGTATCGGAAGTTTGAGATTCCGAAGAACCTTACCAAATGCGGAATCGTTGACCACATTGCGTAGTACTCGGCACTGGGTAGCCAGAAGCTTTTCCATACGCACTGTCCGCTGCATCGGGATGGTTGCACTCAGACTTGGGATGCCAATTCCGTCATATTGTTTACCGGTGTGGATGTAGCTGATGGGGGTATCCTTCAGTAGACGTGGCCGGCCACGAATAGATTGCCTGCTGTAGTTGTTCAACCTTTTGAGCGTGTTTCGGTGGACTTGGCCGAGCACGAGCGAATATGTAAGCCTCGGTATCAGGTAGTTCCTCGTGATCTCCATTCTTTGATGCGGTTTCAACGGGGCACGTGTCACCTCATCGAGCAGTTCTAGCAGCTGCTGTCGGTTGTTACAGACTCCTTTCCCCTTGAAAGTAAAGGGGATGCCCAAATATATCACGGTGTCCGTCGGACCCCGAGGATTGATGAGTTCCTCGGCGAAGCAAAATGGTTCGACTGAGACTGATGTCGCCCGATGTTTCCTGTCCCCACAAATCACCATTGCGTTAATCTTCATACCAGCTCTTCCCAAATTGACCGCAGTAGCTTCGAGCTTCTCTTTAAGGCGAGCCTGACTTTCTGCTTACACGACCCAGGTGTCAGCGAAGGCAAAGCCATCCACTAAGGTGTCATGGAACTGGTATCCTGGCTTCAGCTTCGACAATCCAAGAACCTCATCCATTGCCATGATGAACAATATTAGGGGGAGTGGATCTTTCTGCCTCACACCTCTGTGGCAGTGGACCTCGGAATTGGGGAAACCTGCTACAGTATTTTCACAGGACTGTGTCATGTATCGAACTAAGGGTGACCGTGCTCCAAACGCCTCAGCAGATTTGAAAATTGTCATGCGAAACCGAATCAAACGCTTTCGATATATCAAAAAACGTTAAACTGAGGTTATAAGCAGTCGCTGAAGAGTGACGAAGCAGGGCATGTAACAGCGATTTTGCTTTCAAACAACTGCCTCGATGTAGAAATGTAAATTGGAGTGAGAGCAGTGGCAATCTACAGCTCCAGCGATCAGCAAGCACCTTATGAAAGCATCGAACAAGAATGGATGACACGGAGATCGGTCTCAGTCTGTCCGGTGAAGTTGGATTTAGGATCTTAGAAACTAGGGTAGTATGAGCAAGACACAGATGCGACGGTCAACCCCCGGATAATAAGAGTAAGTTGAAATACCCAGCGAGGGCGTTGGCATTGTAGCGACAAAGCCTCCTGGGCGTGAGCTTGTCGAGACTTGTGGATGAATTGCCCATTAAACTAGTGACGATTTAGTCCTACTGCTGAATTCAAGCAACATGAGTTTCACTTTAAGATGAGAGGCATTCAATCAGAGGTCGTTTGAGTCAGGTGTACTCCTCTATATTCTGGTACACCTCAACGCATGCAGCTTTCCCGTCCCCCGAACACCTGGGGCAATCGTGCCGGTGTTATCGCCGTTAAATTTAAAACCATCGCCACCAGTGAAAAGCACTTAGAACAGATTCGGGCAGTGTAACTTCACTTATTGCCCTGGGCAAGCGGAAGAACACGGTAGTTCATCTTGATAACGAGGTGGTACGCAACGCTCTGCTTGCTAAGAACTCATCTCTTTCACCGCCCAAAACAGCTCCTGATCTCAACCCAAGTACGAACCCATGGAACATAGTAGAACGCTGAGGTGTAAAAGCCTTTGACAAACATACCTAGTCTGTTGTTTCTATGACACAGATCTGGAGTAGCGTTAGTCAGTGTCATTCGCAGCCTTGTAAGAGTATGCCGATGGTTTACCATATCTTTGAGGCAGCATTATCTGAAAAAATCTCGCTTTCTCTCCTGGTTGGCAACCTAGGGTGCGGTTCCTTTATCTTGTCGTGTTTCTTTTTCCCTCTTTGGTGTTCTTACGTAACTTTTTTCGGAGTGTTCTTGTGGACTTGAGTATTGTTTTCGGTAATGCTTGTCAACAGCTGACTAAAAATCAGTTGGTTCCATCCCCCAGTAGCGAGACTATGATAAAAACTTGAGTGATCCCGTACTTATCACTCACCACCCGTTAATTGTGTGGATATTGCATTTAAGTTACATTGCAACTGAAACCAACTTTCGAGACACGAGGTTCTGCTATCATCTATTGCTTTTTTAGGCTGTCTGAATTAAGCAAACAACTTTACTTTGATCACATACGGCTTTCTGCTGGTGTTCTTCGATCAGGCTGTGATGTGGTGGGTTTTCTTCCCAATCTGATTTTTATTCTTGGAATTCAATGTCTGACTTATTGTGGTTTTTGTGGACAAATGGTACCAGCAAAATGTTCCAGCGTATTAGACCTCTCTTTGATATCCTCGCCAGGATCAGTTTTTCGGAAACGCGCTATTGGAAAACAGGACAAAGGGATGGTGAACGGATCTAGAGCCAGGCTATAACGGACCTGCGGTGAGCATACCTGCTAACAACCTTTCACATGATCCGAATACAAACTGTTCACAAAATATGGATGCTGGCGCGCCGAAAACGTCAAAAGGCTCTCAGTGATTGACCATTGATGTCTTCGGAGCATTGCCCGCCTCTGGTGGGAGCACCGAGTCAGTAATGCTGAAGTACGCCGAATGGTTTTCGGAAGAAATAACTCACCTACGATAGATTACACTCCATAGGCTGCGCTGGCTTGGCCACGAGCTCCGTATGCCAGTCGACCGACTTCCTCGAAGGATTCTGTTCGCACAACCACGCGAAGGATGAAAACGAGCCACGGGAGGTCAAACAATGACTTGGCAGCGAAGTATGAAAGCCAGTACCACCAAGCTCAGCTGCGCTGGTCATTGCATTCTCCCTGGATGGGGACCCCGAGACGGGACACATCAATGGTTAGAGACATTGTCAGACATGGCCCAGTCGCGCCCTCAGTGGCGTTCTTGCATCCAAGCTATTGCCTCCAATGCATTGCTCCTATCCTAATCTCCTCAATTAAAAGTTCACTGACAACCCTGTATTTACGCACCAATTCTATCAGCCCCCGCCTCCAATGCGCAGCTACCTACCCCACCTCCCCAAATCGTCGGTGAACAGAACTGTGGCAGCCAAAACCACTGTACGACGAGCACGAGGTTCTTAAAGCTGATAATGATGATGCAGATTAAACCTAGGGTGTCGGAGTTTGCATTATTATACCCCTGGTTTTTACGAGTGCCTTTTCATCTTTCCTCAATCCCTCACAGATTCGTTCGCTTGCCAACTATTGTTACGATTTACGATTTAGCCGGCCCCGAGTGGAGCAAATCAAGGCAGCTGTTTTATCAATCGCCTGCAAGGAAAACGTGACCATACAACCGTCTGTGCTGGGCGATATAATCGAAGCGAGTGGTCACGACATCCGTCAAGTGAGTTTAGGTCGTCTTTATCCGTGCTTCTCTCTAAGACCCAGTTCAGAGTCTGACACCAAGACGTGTGTCAGTGATTTTCAGGCTCATGCGAAATACCCGCCTTTTTACGCGCTGTTCGTTTACTAAAGCGTGTGATATGAGATATCAAGGGTGAAGAAAGTAAGGCATCAGTGTCAACACTGATGTTATTGTCTCTGATGATCTGATTGGGGATTACGATAAACTTTTTATTCAGTGAGTAACAATCAACACAATATCGCTCCCTGTTGATTTCTGAACCAATGTTAACAGATCGGGCAGGAATAGTTTGGCTTCTGGGATGGGATCTTCCTGGTCGCTAACGTTAGTGGCTTGACTAAGTACGCGACAGTCCAGAATAGGGTGTTACGGTACAGGTTTTCGTTGCAAACTGACTTTCGCTCGTATGGTCCGACAAGGTCTTTCCTATTCTCCACACGTGGCCTGTACACAATGTTGATCCAACGGCAAGCCACAACCTTTCAATCGTTTATTACGATTCAGATTAACAGGAAATGAAAAGTGAGTGATGAATGAGATGTCGATTAAAATAGTTATGGAGAACAACCTGCTTATGCTTTGCTCCACTTCCTGTCTCTCTCAGTGTTAGTTGGAAGGGACATGATGGGCCCTAAGAGACTGCGCGGTTACTTTCCGTAGTACAGAGATGCCATCGGTTGAGACGCTTCCTGTAGTCTTCAGTTCTGACTGCCGTAGTCCCCCACCACAGCGAAGAGGATATTTGGGCTTATCTTGGGAGACAAGCTTTTTCGGTGCTGACGAGGACGCAATCTACTCGTCACAGGAGTCGCTCTTTATAAGATTTACTTTGTACAACCGAGTCTTGCATGCAGTAGAGCGCAGGTGATGGAAGCCGATCTGAATGATTTGGGCAAGTATACGACGCTAAGGCAAACGATTCCGAAGGTAATCTTCATCCATCCAGCTTGCTAAAGCACGTTTGTGTTCGCACAGTTATTTGTTTGGAATTAGCACTTTGCTAGCTCTGTCGAACAGAGCAAGAACGAACCACTAGCCAGGCTGTAGCACTTGCCAGTTAGTTTGAGAGCAACAACAACGTCATGTGGTTACCCAGTCTCAAAAGTGCGCCAACTGTGCAGTTTATTCGAAGGGACGTTCAACCAAACAACTTTAGCGGCTGTTCTTCATTTGAGGAACTGATTCGTATCATTTTAGGGCAGATTGTTTGTGAGACCCAGATTTAGCAACGATCCAAGCACGAGTGCGCACTGCCAATCTGAATGAGCCGATTGGGCTCAATGCATAGCCGTGAAGAACGGAGGCGCTCACACTTTCTAACAGTTTCGGCCTCGAACATGTTGTCCCAGGCTAGTAGGTTCTGATGGTAACAGGCGGCACAGTTATCATGGAATATATTTCAGGTTATATCCGTTGTGGCTGGTGATAGGAATGCGAACGCGGCCACGTAGTGGCGTGGATGGAGAGACGGAATGAGTTATGTAACCGAGTCATGTATTTAGCAACCCTACCTTCTCTGTTCATTGTTCGGTTCCCTCATCGATTATACTTCTTTATCTTTCTACCTACAACCCTGTCGACAATCTTACACTTCTACCGGCCTGTGACAGGTGATAAACAATACTCAAATGTGGAGCATATCCGGTTTAGCTGATCAAGCACAACTGGCAAATGATGCTAGTGGGGCTCAAAAAGACATCCGACTTGGAGCGTTCGACGTGATTCGCAAAGTCTTCCAACCTGATATCAACGGGCCGAACGGTGGCCCAGCCTCCATCAACGACAGTTTGGACTTGTTCTTCCAGGACTACAGTCTGGTTCCGCTCTTTGTGCAAGAAAACTACTTAAATGTCAGGCCGAGAAAGGCTGAGTGAGTTTCGTTGCTTGGCTTTAAAGCCCTAATTATCATTTGTGGTGTTGCAGGACAGCTTTTGTTGGGATCGATTGTTTACAGCAACGTCTAAGGGACAGGTACTCTTTCATATGTGTAGACTACGTTTTACCCGGTTACGGCTTTACTGGGAACGAGGTAATTCAAGATACCAAATCAGCGTTCTAGGAGGACTGACGAGTCGGTTGAGCAAATCAATAGTTCAGAAAAACTCTTCAGGCAACGCGGACACCCTAATTTTGTGTGATTTCAGTCCTAGTCTATTTTATTTACTCAAGCTCCTATGGATAGTTGAATACTTCTGAATCGTATCTAACGACGCAATCCAGAGGAAGTTTCTTCATGTCCCCCGAGAGCTTTTGGTTGACTGGGTTATCAGCTTAGCATTTTTTTGTGGTAGCCACTATCCGTCCAGTTGCTACTCCAATTGTATATTTCATGGGTATCTTTAATTGATGTCGACGACCAGTCGTTATGTTGCTCCCATACTGAGCTCACTGTTTTGCTCGACGTGCTGACCTCTCGCCCAACATTCTTCGCCGTAGCCTCAATTCCAACCAACTGCTCACACTTCTGGCTCAGGCCTCAACTGACATAGCCTTTGGCGATATCATCAGCTCCAGTATTCGGAGCGCTGGCGCAGGATCTTGGTCACTTCTTCCAGTTCAGGGAATCTTCAGTGTTGTACGTCCCGGGCGCATATTACGCGGGTCCTTACCTGGGGGTGGGCCTGGTGGTGGGATCAGTTTTCCGTCATGGTTTGGTAAGAACAGCAACCAAGGTCGGATGTATCGCGTCACCACCGAGCTGTCACGTCACATGAGGCTGGCCACTCATGGTGCATCATCGAATCCGCGTAGCTTCATCCTAGACTACGCTTCAGTCCTAGCTGATCTGCTTACGCGGCCCTTGAAAGAAGGTTAGTTTCTAGCGAAATACACTCATTTGCAAACAAATTTGGTTTTTCAAGAGACTCACCTGGAACCCAGCTGAATCTCTCGTTTGTGATGTTTCCAGGCAACTGAATGTGCTGCACCAGGCCGCCTCATGTTTCAGTTGCTACGATATTCGGGATACGTGTATATACGTAATGCACTACTCATAAGGTTGCTGAAAATTGTTCGACAGCCCACGACCGGTTTCGCCCTTCTTGGGGCTCATCAGGTAGGCGCAGTCCCCGAGTTTCCGTCAACCTTATGTTCTACTTGAGACCAAATTGCACGAAATTAGCGAAATACACTCATTTGCAAACAAATTTGGTTAGTTTCTCCTACATACGCCCGGAACACTTTAGTTTTATCCATGCAAAAACTATTTCCATTTTTAAAGCACGTTTGCGCTTTCCCATGTTGATTGGCGGAAACGCGTAATTGGAGGTGCAAAGCTTCATAATCTATCCGGTTTTATTCTCACCCTCTGATCACCCGTTCACTTTTCTAAGGCGATGTGGACAGCGTGCTCAATATGTTGGTCAAATATCAACTGCTACGTGAAGATCTGGATTCTATTCTTGAACTGACTACCTGGTCCAGTCGACCTAATCGGATGCTGAACATTGATTCCAAGGCAAGTACTCATTTGCTACTAGCTTGGTCCCTACTTGTATATGAATGAAAAAATCGATCCACGTGGTTCTTATTCGAAGGAGACTGAATATATGAATTCTGGTGGCATGATTTGGGATGAAATCGCCTATCATGAACAAATTTTCCAGATTTTTTAATGGTCACCGCCATGACGTTTATGTACACACGGTTTCTTATTTACCCTGGTGAACATTTCCGGATGACGTAGTCGATTGTGTTTGGCTGAAACTCCGTACCAACTTGATCATCTCGTATACTTTTATAGAGTAACGTGTTATAATGTTGTACATCTGGTCGAATTCATCCCACGCATGTATCCTCCAAGACGGTGAATTAATCCGGTTGTTTTTTTTTATTCCATTCACTGTTTAGGCTGATCGTACGCTTTGATAAGTAAGCCTTTTACTGGACGTATTGCCGGGCCAACGAAAAAGCTAACCACTGTAACTAGCGCTATGCGATACTGCAGCACTAGTGTTCATGTCTCTACTGATGACTAGTGTATCGCTCCACGCAACCACAGATAACAGTGCTTAAATGAGGGGGTGATGAGAAAAACAATCCGTAAAGCCCAAATAATGTCAAGACCAAGTAAGACCTGCATCCTAGGATACATAACCCACTGTTGTCTCCCCCAAAGGTGCGCATATCACAAGTCCATAGGGATTAAATCAGCCTTTGGATATCTACATAACACATATGAGCTGTTCAAAAGGGAAGACGTTCCGCGAGTAGTATGGACCTTCCTCTGAGAAGTCTCTATTCGAGAAAGCAGTCAACGCCAGACCATGTGATGCAAATGGCGTGATTTCAGGGTGGATTGCCGTATATCCTGTCTAGGTGGAAGTCAATCAACCACCCGGGCGAGGATGAAACAGTTGTACAGTGCTTCTTAATCCATTTTACCTGCGGGCTTAAATCTAGATCTATGCCTTCTACCCATCCCATTACTTCAGTGTCACTTAGTATGTGGTTTACTGGAAACTTTATTACGTTGGCGTCACCAGGCGCTGTTGGCCTATTTCAGGATTAATTGTGTAATGATTGGCCTAACTACAGTGACCGTCACTTGTGTTCGGGAGCAACAGTGCCTGCCATAAGCACGGTTGGATGGCTGTTTCGTTAACCCAGTTCAGTATTTCGTACCGTCGGGCTCCATATATCCTTCGGGACACCGAAAGGATACGTAAACAAACGGCTGTTGACCAACTCTTTATCAATTATTCTGTTGTGTTAGTATAACCTTTCTCAATTTGTCTTGGGCGAAAGTCCCCATGGAATGAACATTTATCGCGACCTCTGATGATGTTTCTTCGTGACTTAAAGATCTTTACGGACCAGTTAGAGCGCATGTAACCAATTAAGGCCTTAACGTACTTATTTTCGCTCTCTACTATGCTTAATGTACCTCAACAGCGTCACTCAGGCCAGTCCTCAATCGTAACATCGAACAGTTGCACGATTCACTATCTGAATTAAAGTTATTATGCTCTCCCTTCTACCACAGGTGAAAGCCGCACTCACGCGATCGTTCAATAAATCAACACATTTACTTCCATATGCCACTGGGACAGTAAGCAAAGGCCGAGGTAAACGCGCTGGCCCCGTGGAAACGTCCGCCTCAGACGAAGATGGCGAGGCTGACACGGAAGGGTTGTTTGACGCAACCGAGAACAATGAAGATGATGTACAAACAGATTCGATGATCGTTGTGAGTCCAACGGGGTTCTTTTACCTTAATTCAGTGTGTGTGATGGGCCATGGAACTGAATTGTAATCATATCAGTTTTTAGGTCTTGGCTTTGTCATCCTCTACCACAAAGACGACCAATCTCGACATCAGTAAATATTCCTTTATGGAAGTTCCGTTTTTGTTCAGCTGGACGTTACAATCAGCACCGTTTCGGTTACCTAACTACCTTACCCAGGTTTTGCCCACCCATACGCCATATTCTCTGGATAAAGACAGTCCAAAGCTCTCTTGAACTAGCCCAACCATGTGGACAGCTGGAAGTAATTATAAACTGTTGATGAACCACCTATAGAGTTGATTCCCACTGATAAATTTTGTTCTGTTTTTGTCACAGAAGAAAAAGCATCCCTCAAGCTCGAAACCCCAAAACAAAGAATCAGTGCCGAAAAAGAAGACCAAAACGGAATCAGCCACCACATCAAAGTCCACACGTGGGCGTGGTGCTGGAAGATCTCGCTAATCTATACGGCTGGTTCGCGGGGCTACGTCCTTCTATCTTAGCCCTCCTCCATCCTCCAAAATCTCCGGTTTCACGCATTTATTTCTGACCTCGGATGTTGTTATTAGCACGCAGGTTAAATCCGAACTTGTGGGCAGAGTTTTTATCTGTTATTCCAAATGTATTTTTTCTGAGAACCGAACATATGTTTTCATATGACGTTGTCAGTGGTGCAGAAAGAACTCCAAAGTGTAGCGATCCTCTGCGAAAAAGTAACTACTCTTCCTTAATCTCTTCAAATGTCAGAGTCCCCCCAAGAGAATGGTTAGCGTTCGGAAAGTGCGGTGCATACATAGTGGAGGACTTAGTTCACAAAACAGATTACAACTCCACGTGTTCAGTTTTAGCTAGTGGTATCCACCGTTATGCTTATACAGCTGGCTATAGGTATTATTCCTACAGCCTTGGATCCATTTTACGAAAACTTGAATGCACGATTTATGCGACACGGAGGTCTCCCCCTAGGTGAAACGATTTTCCCAGAACCGAGGAAAGTGCGCTTTTTGGTCTTCGTAATGCCTGATTTACTATCCAAGAAGAAAGTTTACAAAATATTCTGTATCCTGCTGCCTCAGGTTTACTAGTCCACTAACGCGGTGAACGGTAACATCAGTGGACTCCTTTGATCAGATTCGGCTGGTAATTCGCCCTAGGACAGGCAAATTATTCCACTGCAAATTGGGGCAGTGCTCGATATCTGTCGACTTCCCATTACTACACTATCTCTGTTCGGAGTGACCCAAATACCGGTGACCATTACGCAGGTTCACCACGATGTTGTAGCATGCCTCATTTAGAGATATGCAGTTATACACACTGACCTTTCCTGTGAGTGACACGTCCCATCGGGCACTCAAGAAATCCGTTTAAAATATATAGGGACAACTAAGGTTCCGTAAGTCAGACACAAGGCAGGCGAGGTGGCTTTTGTTAGTTCCATTTTCCGTGAGAAAACACCCCGGTCCAGGACACCAGAAATTAATTCCTTGAGGGGAAACATTGCTTCAATTCACATGGTACAACTTTTTCGAATGTCACTGTACCCACCCATTCTCGGGGCCTATTCAAAACTTAACACGAATGTGGGTGTTTCAGAGACCAGTTGGTGAGTAGATCCGTGGGATTGGTCTCTATTGCGAAATAACCCAAGGCATTCGAAGCGGAAACTGAATAGTGAAGGAGAGGGTGTGGATCTATGGAATTATGTGGTAATTTGAACGAGTTGCGACATCAGCCACAACCAATAAAAAAACACGATAGGAGCACTCCAAGTTCCATTATAGCGACCCAGCTAGACTTGTGGGCACAAATAAATCCGTACCATGCAGTGGTAGGGGTTGCAAAGAGCTGGTAGGTGTCATCTGATTACGAAGTCCCGAATGGAGTTATCGACTTCATAGAAATTGCTGCATATTCCAGGCATAATAATAGGCAGTCGTAAATAGACTGACCCATGAGCCAAGTTGCGTCAATACGTGAGGTGCTAGAGGAGGTTGGCCAAAACGGAACAAGCAACTTTTGCACCGTCATACCGCCACCGAGCTTCTGGTCCGGATGACCTCCCACCCGCATTGTTCAAAGATGGGGGTGAAGTCACCGATCAGCTCTTTTCTGATCTCTTTGTGTGCATTTGGGAAAAGGAGACTGCCCCAGACAACTGGGGAGGGTCGATTGTAGTGCCCATTTTCAAAAAGGAGCTCGTAGTGAGTTTGGTAACCACAGGGGGGTCAGCTTGACCCCGGTGGTAACAAAACCGTCGGCGTCACTTGTGCTTCGTCACCTTATGGTGGCTCGCGAAACACTGACTCGAGAGAAGCAAGCGGAATTCCGGCCTGGTAGGGTTGCGTTGACCAAATCTACACACTCCGTCGGGTGCTACAACAACGACATACGTATAAGCGACCCACAATTCTAGTATTCCTGAATTTACAATGCGCATTCGACTCGGTTAACCGGTGTGTTCTCCTTGACACCCTTTCCCATCAAGCAATGCCCCGGAAGTTTGTGAGCATATTAAGTTCTTTGTATTCTCAGACTTCCGGACGTGTAAGAGTTTACGGAGAGCTCTCCAAAAGCTTCCGTACACAAATCGGTATCCGCCGGGGTTGCCCACTCTCTCCATTCCTATTTAATTTCGTGATCGATGAGATAATGAAACGAACGCTGGAAGGTCTCCAAAACCCTGGTGTTCAAATAGCCTGTGAAGAAAACCTTGTCGATCTGTAATATGCAGACGATGTCGTTCTCGTCTTCGAAGAGAAAACGCAGGTGCTTTTGGATGAACTGACCGAAGTCACCCAGTTCTTTGGTACGCACTTTGCACCCACAAAGTGTAAGATCATGCTGCTGGACATGCAGTCACTGAACATGCCACTTACAACCAGGGAGAAGCACTGGAAGTTGTGGTGCGTTTTACGTATCTTGGAAGTTGTATTAGTTCTGATTGCAGTGTGACAGATGAGGTCAATGCACGAATCCACAAGGCTCGGGTTGCGTTTGCTAATTTGGGACACCAATGGTGTCAAAGTGGTGTATTCCTGAATCTCAAGCGACGTGTGTATCAGGCTACAGTGCGGGTTGTTTTGTTGTATGGCTGTGAGACTTGGCCTGTTCGGGCAGCGGAACTGTGACGTCTTCAGGTGTTTGACAACCGTTTTCTCAGAACCATTACTCGTTTGGGTTGGTGCCGGCGAATCCGCAACTAGGCAATTAGAAAGCGAGTTTTCGGTTGTGCAACGGGTACTTCTATTGCAGAATGTGTCCAGCACCAGAAGCTGTGTTCGTTAGGCCATGTATTGCGTATGCCAAACCAATGTTTGCTGAAGCGAATGCTGTTTTCCGTGCCCAATTCAGAGAGGTGGCCGAACCTTGAGCTGGCAGAGGGCTATGAAATAGATCACGAAACGTTTGGGTGCTGTCGGTGCGACTCGCCTCCCAGGATGGAGACCGCGTGATCTCCACTGCTCCTGAGTGTCTGGAGGCGTAGGCACATCGGAATGATTGTAGTAAGCTATCACTAAGTCCCTTCCCCGTCCACTTTTATTCTTTTCTTCACAATAAGGCTTTTACAAATAAATCATGGTTGTACGGCCGCTAAGCGTCCGCATTGAACACTGATGTCATGCTGTCCATGACGACGATGATCGTCGCTCAACACCGACGTTTCGCTGCCTTACAACTGCCATTTATTTGAAAGCGTTATTGCGAGCAAAAAGATTTTTAAAAAGTTGATTGGGAATAGGCCTATTGCTAGCCTAGCTAGTCATTGCGTCTGTGCCTCCAGGCGCTCATTCATTCTGGATAGAAACTGACAAGAACACCAATGACATCTGCTTTAAGTAGGTGACTGTGGTGTCAAGTCACAGCGGCGGTTAGATCGTCCCTACAATGAGAGCTGTATAGGGTGAGACAGGTAACCTTTACTAGATGCTGAGACAATAAACGAAAGCCGATGAAGTTAAGATGATGAGACAACCTCATGGATCGTTTCGGCAGGTGTTGTAGCACAAAAGAACTGACGAGCTCGATTGGCACCAGCTGAAAGCAGGACCTGGTACAATATCGTTTGAAAATGGTTTGCAGTTAGAGTCTTCTTATTTGAAGAGACAATGAGGCGAACAATTTTTGATGTTGCGGCACTGGATTTTCGAATGAAAGTATCATGTAGTCACTGTAAAATACATCCAAGATATATGTTAACTTTGATGGAACCAACATCTGCCTCAACCGCTGAGAAGCGAACTATTTTTTGTCCCTAAGTTGTTCCGTTTCTCAGGGAATGCCAAGATACTGCGTGATTGGCTCGGACGGTAGGTGTACCAGCGGTGGTTTGACATCGGTTTACTTCGCCTGCCGTGGCCACTGACCATCATAATCCTGTTAGACCGATGGATCGCAAGAATCTCATCCCGTGGTGGTATGCAAAACGTGAGCTCTGTACAACAGAGAACCTTTAACGGCACTCAAGCTCATATTTTTGTTGACACACCGTAAAATGAGGCCTGAGAATGGAACTCCCTACATATACTGCGTGCGAAAGCAAACTTTGTATCGGCCGATTGAACCACTCACGTTACCTGAAAACGCGACGAACGGTTTAGTGATCCTCAGTGGGTATTTATCCTTCATGCAAACGAGATGGGAGTCGACCAAATGAGGGGGCACGACGAGGTTAGGCAGTTTGTGATATCCTCAGTGTGAGCAGCGACTGAGCGAACGACAATAAAAACCGGTAAGATCTACATTTTCGTGACATCCGCGTGTCCAGTTCTCTGTTTGCAGCTGCATGACCGAACAGACCGGGATCTTAGTCTTATAAATTCGACCTACTTATATCCTGTGTTGATACCAGGCCCCGTTAGTAGGGCTTTTTATCAATCAGGTGGTTTGTTCTTGGTTTGAGTGAAGCTGTTAGTTGCGGATGTGGTCGAATTTAAAGGAAACAGCGTTGCACAATTCAACCAACAACTGGTCTGCATCAAATGTCAAATTCGTTTTCAGAAAAATTCAGTTTCCCAGTAAAAACGGAAATACTATCTAACGATCGCGTCTAATCACACTGTACAAAAGCACAGCAACATTTACACGTATGCTTCACGAAACAGTCACTCTCTTCCAATAATATGATCCTATAGGTCCGGAAAAATGTCGCCGACCACGATAGGTGAGTTTATCCTCATCAGATTCTCGGGTTAGCTCATCCTCTACCGCTACCAGACAATCAGCAGGGGCTGGAGGGGTCCATGATACGAAATCTGGTCGAACGATCGTTCGCTGTGCCCGCAGCAAGCGCTCCTCCAGACGGTCAAGCGCGTTTAAAGTAAACACGACAGTGTTGTGTTGGACGAGGGACCACACGTTCAGTCCGTGAAGAGGCATCAGGGTCAAACCACGGCCTGGATGCGTAGCACGAGGACAGACGGCTTCAGTTTGATGCAGCACAGCTTCTGGTGTCAACTCAGCCTCAACAAAATTGGCGTAAGCGCTGCATCCAAGAGTAATGGCCAGATCCGATATATTGTCCAGGTTAGGGTAATTCTGCTCAGTCTTGTTGGCCAGCCAAAGTGCAGGATCCAAGGCAACACTGCATCGAAAAATAAAAGAGCAAACTAGTTGACGTTTCTACACTTGGCGGTCCAGATTGTAGTGAAGTCACTCAGTTGTGTACCAACGAACATTCATACAATATTATTTCAAGATTGACACTGAGTTGCACTATTCTGAAACACCTCGGTTGTGAAGGCCTCAGAGCGTGTTTCGTTCTTGCTCTACAGTGTCACGTGGTTTTAATAACCAAAAGAAATAGGTCTCACAGGTGCATTAGAAAGTAGGAAATTATTTTCAGACTCGAACTCAGACAGTTGATTAAAGAATGTAGAAGATCTACTGTATTGCAGAAATTATGTCGTACTTTGGGCATCTTATGTTGAATACGCGATAGGCGAACCAGAAGAGTCACAACGCTGCACGAATAGACATAGCTACATGTACATGAAATGGTTGAAAAAACATCACACTCCGTTTTTGACTCACTTGTGTATTCTGAAGAACAAAGTCTGGCGA
>SJOL01011346.1:861950-873278 GCA_004794785.1 Opisthorchis felineus | reverse complement strand
GTGCTGTCAGTTTCTTTTCAGATTGTCTGATTGAGCGCTTGGAGGTGTAGGCACCTCAGAACGCTTGAGATAGGCCAGCACTAGGTCCCCTCCGTCACCCACTCTCTTTCTCTTCTTTTCACTCTAGGGCTTTAAATATAATTAGACGAACCCTATGGTTGTACGGCAGTGAAGCATCAGTGTCAACACTGATGTTGCTGTCCTTGGTGATGATGATGATGCCATAGAATAAGAAAAGACATTGAGAACAAGAACACACAGAGCAGATACCAAACAATGAGGTGTGAACCATCTGAATTCCTCGACATTTATCCAACATATGACGAGCTGGCGCCCTATACGCATATTTCACGGACAATATACGCCAAATAGGAGCAAAATCAAAGTGTGACCATGAGATGCCTGCCTGACCAGCAGGCTCCTCAATCTGCAGCTCCAAGCGAACAATTAGCCCATTAAAACCATAGAGTGGAGCGGCAATGTGAGGCTAAGATAGCTAACCAGGTTTATGTCGCTGAAGAGAAGAAAGCCTTAGGATAAAAAAGGTAATAAGCTAACCAGCCGGGATGAAACCAAAGGATCCCTACAAATTTGGGCGACATCTGGCGAAGACAGAAAAGCAGAATCAGTCTGGACAGAGAGTGGGGGTTGAGCAAGCCAGGAAAAGAGTTCGGGGAGAGGCAGTTCCAGAGCTTGTCTGAAGGTATGGCACAGAATATCGACTCAGGTACCCTGTTCTAGAAGAGCAACAAAACTGACGACAAAATATCACGATGAGCCTGGTCTCTATACCTAGAGTGGAAGACTGTAAGCTTATGACCATGGAGATCGGTACTGTGCGCGAGGAAACCACGATATCTGAGGGGGAAGCTTAAGATGAGATAGCCGTTCTGGAGTGGGACAGAGGTCGGAGAGATGGCATGATCCCAGCTGATCTTCGAGGAGTAATCTCTGTGCTAGAGTAATCAAGCTTAAGACCAGTGGTTTCGTTCTCGACTAAAGTGTTCTAGGAGGGCCGGAACGTCCGTGAAGTGCAACACTGGCGGTTGATCAAGGTCATCGCGGTAGACGGTAGATCCTGGTGTCCATTCAAATTTTCTTCGTATTGTGCTTCAGGGCACAATTTACCTAAGTAAGCATTCGGAAGCCCACTTGTCCTTAGTCTCCTTAAACACATCGACCACTGTCAATGGTTGCTCGCATAGTTTGAGCGAGCATAGAAATGTGAGACCTCCCCATGACGGTCCAACGGTCGGCTGTGTTCCTCTGCAGCAGCGCTCTCTAATGAAACGTCCCTTGCCTACAGCTTTCTGTTGCGACCGATCCAGCTTGTATAAGCATAGCTGAAATCATACACCTAAATTTTACGCGAAATTTATTCGGCTAGGTTCGTTCTAACCGTATCTTCTTCAGTATACGTAATCGGCTGGTTACTATCACGTCACGTGGGAGGATGTTTTTGAGCGTATATCCATTGTGGAGGGATAATTGCTGTTTACCAGGTAACCAAGTGAAATCGTGCGTGCGGGTCATGAGGTTTGTGAAAACGATGTAGAAGTGAACGCAGTCATTAGAGGGAACAAACGAACTCATAAAACCGGTCGCCAGAATGCAGAGGAAAGGAAGACATACAAGCTGGCGAAGACCACGAGACCAGTCTCAACCAGCGGAGGGCGTAGTATGTCGATGAATTCTGAGGAAATTTGCGAACTGCCGTGTTATGAAATGTGGATTGTCTCCTACTGGTCGCTTTCGCTCGAACATTATAACATGCTCTTAACTCCGCCGCTTGGGATTGTCTAGACGCTAGTTCAGCGGATACTTAAAAAAATAGTTCAGCTGTAACACCCTTTCGGTGCCTAGCTGCCATGCTACCCGAAGGAAGCACGAGGGCTGGGATGCCCCCAGGTGGCCCAGGCCTAGATACAATTCGAGAGGCAGAGGTCGGGTTTGAACCACGGGCCTTCCGGTCAGTAAATTCGCGCTCTAACCACTGAGCGATCAGCGGAAACTTAGCTGCCGAAGAAACTACTTTTCCTGAAGAATTGCGTCTACGCAAATTGTGATAGAGTGGTAATTACATCTCCGAGTTGCATTACTTATCTTACTGCTGCCTCGGCTTGGCTTATCCCATAGCTAGAAATTTTTTCCTCGTGCTATATGGTTTTGCATCCATCCCTGATCGCACCGGAGGCACATGCATTCATGCTCGGGATTCTTTACATATGAGCATAGCACTCGTCTCTCCCATCCACTCGCTAAGTGATACACTGTGGCAGGACTCGCTTACAGCCGCCCTAGCGTCCAAGCGTACTCTTTTCAAACTTATGTCACGCCTTCAATTCGTTGTCTACTCCCAATTGTTTACATTCTGAGACTTCAACATAGCATCTATTAACGGTGGGACTTTGAGCTCCGCTCGACCGGGCTTCAGCGCTGTTCAACAGTCAGGATGGCGTCAATGCCTCATCAAGCCGGTTCCGTAAAAGACATCGACCGTCTGAACCTCTGAACCTTGGGTTCACCAGTTTAGGTCCCATGTTAGGCGACGTCACGGAAGTCGTCCCTTCGGGACGATGTAGCCACTTCGTTCTACGATAAGGCATTATTCGCTATCGGAACTCATCCCAAAATCAATTGCCCCACGTCTTGCCCTTCGAAGTGAAACATGCTTAAAAGTCAATAAGTTCGTGAACACAGTCGACTTAGCCCCGTCATTTTGTTAACAACGGAAGAGCGAGAATCTCCCGCAACTAATTTAACAACACCCGGTTCTTGAAAAAAATACATAGTCGTTCAGCTGTGGCACCTTTTCGGTGCCTAGATGTCATGCCACCCGAATGAAGTACGAGTGTTAAGATACTGCCGGGTTGCCCAAGCCTGGACAGAAGCAGTCTAGATACCGAGGTTGGGTTAGAACCACGGGACTTCCAGCCACTAAGTTTGCACCCTAACCACTGAGCTGCCTCGATGCTCGTTTCCGCTTTATTCCATCTTCACCACATTGGCCACCCAGTAGGTTAAATATATCAGATGACTTGGATGACTCTTGAACAGTAAACGTGAGTCGTGGAATAGCTACTCTCGAACACAATGTCAGTTTGATTATGACTACTACCCGTTTCATCGCTGACAATCGGTACCGATCACTGGGCTCTACATGCGACAGAACAAGCCCGAAATCCTCTAGAGTACGTGGCTCACCTAAGCATTTTCGACACATGCGATTTTGGGGAATATGCAATTCTGTATCGCTGTCAGCGATTACCAGATCGGGGTAACTGAAGAGGACCAAGCGCTGGCAGATACATGTACTGACTTCTGTACATTCGACCCCAACAGCTAAATCCTTCCCACATCTGAGTTCAGTTCATCCCAGTTTATTAACCACAAGCCATGTACCAGGGGCACGTTAGTTCCAGGTGTTACAGTTCCGGTAACCGGATAAGAGGAGCGGGGCAGGCATAACCAAACACCCGAGGTGATGGGATAATCACTTAGTTCGTATTGACTCAGTCCAGTTATTTGGAGAAACGGGAAACTGGGCAGCTACGTACTGTAAACGACACCTTGATGCAGGAGTCACTGAACGCGTGACTGAGCCATGCGTGCAAACCTCATTAACCACTAGTGAGTTGGGTGCCAGGGTCACCATCCAGAGAGAGTTTACTGGTTAGCGCTCTCATACTTCGTTGCCAGGTCACAAACTCTCCAATCCTCGGTAGATTCCACTGAGCACTGAACTGGGCACAAAAAGCTCTGAGGTAGATTGTCCCCTGGCATGCGAAGTATATGTCCTAAACAGCGTAAACTAGGAAGCATGAGTAGCTCACCTATCACCGGAGAGTTCCTTCCTGCAAATACCATCTGAGGTAACTCAGAAATGCTAATCCTATAGTCTAACCTCTGCGCGTACTTTTCAGATCCATGAAGCAGTATGGATCGCACCGTCACAGTGTACACTCTGCCTGTGATAGATAAACTCATGTCAATTCAGCGACATGGGTGAACGAGCTTAAAAAAGCTGGCCCCAACCTTCCCGATTCGAGAAGTAATCTCTTCTCCAGCTAGTCCATCGGAACCCACACAGTTGCTCTGGCGAGCAAATTTATTTACCACATCGACTGGCTGATCTGGAAGCATGATGTTTGGATTTGACTCCACCATGCACTGTAGCAGATGCGAAGCGCATGCCAAGCCATGCGGCAGAATTATTTGGTCCATTTAAAATGGTCTGCATCTTTGAAGGATTTGAAACAAGGAGAGCAACATAGTCTGCGTACTCAACATTTGTGGGCGAACGCCACGAGATCATTTCCGTCCCCGAGGTCGGCTGCCATGTCACCCGAAGGAAGCACGAGTGCTGGGATATTGCCAGATTGAGGCAGGCTAGTCTCAGGCAGCATGTCAACAACAATGTTGAAGAGTGGTAAGGACAGCCTTGTCTTACATCAGAGGTGAAAGCTTCCTGTATACTCGTAAAGGAATTTACAAGTGCCCTTATGATCGGCAGGCACCACCATAGTTTCTGACAATCTACAGAATCAGAATCAGCTATCAGATAAAGAAAAATGGCCATTCCTGATTGTTTGAAAGAGCACGCCTGTCCGAGAATCTGCCTTAAGGTAATGAGGTGGTCGATGCGGTTCCGTCCAGTTTTTCAGCCCACAAACCGTGAACCGAAATGCAGTGGTTCCAGCTGTTACAGCTTTGTTCGCCAAAGATGAGGAGAATAAGAGAATGACAGCCACCCGTTGGAGGCGATGGCTCAGTCAGTTCATTGACGTCGGATGGTTCTGTTTGCCCGGTGTGGCAGAGATTGAGGGCTACGCAGTGAAGCCTTGATGCAAGATCGCCGTTGGTTGCATGACACAGCTACATCAGTCGGGGTCAAAAGCCGTTAGTTTGTCTTGTTCCGCCGATCCCATCCGGGGAGGCAGCAGTTATCTAAGTGACTTAGTTAACTGGTAAAAGCTTTCATGTCAGATCCTCTGGGATACGAAACACATGGCCTAACCAGCGTAACCCATATAGTGCGTGACCGGCTGATCTATCGATGGAAAATAAACATTCCGAAAACTATCTGTCGTACTTAAGCGTTATTGATCGAGTGTTCCCACCGGACTCGTGTAATGCTCTGAAGGTGCCGATGGTCAAACACAGACAGCCTTCGAATGTCATCAACATGCATCGGTCACACGTCTGGTCCATAAAGTAGGAATGATTGGACCGCGGCATTGTACACCCTACCTTTGACAGTCAAGCAGATGTCACGTCGACATCACAGGTACCGTAGGTTAGAAAACGCGGTCTGGCGTTCCCAATTCGGGAAGACCAGACCGCCGGAACTTATGCAGCTGCCCAGGTAAACAAATCTATCTGCCATATCGATCGGTTCACCTGTGAGCATGTGGTTTGGGCTTGACCCCACCCAAACTTGCAGCACCACTTGTCACTTTAGAGGTCCGAACGGAATACCGACCTGCGCAGCAGAATCATTTAGGTTACTCAAAATAGTCTGCATTTCTAAAGGATCATATACGACAAGCATCTTCGTTGTACTCGATGTCCGTCAGCGAAATAATAACTAATCATTCAGCTGTAGCACTTTTTTGAGTGTCCAGCTGCCATGCCACCCGAAGGAAGAAAGAGGGCTGTCAGGTTCAGCGCCGAAAGCACAGGGAGTATTTATATCTGAGGTGTTGGGGGCAGGTACAGAAGATTTAAACAGCATATCGACCAAGAAGTCGAAGAGAGAGGGCGACACAGGATATCATTGTATGACACTATTGGATGTGGTGAACTCGGGAGTGAGGTTGCCGTAAACACGTACGCGCCCTCGACAGGAGGCGCCCATAAAGTATTTATGGGAGACAAAAATTTAGAGAGGACACCTTATATCACTAGATAACGCCACGGTCTCTGACAATCAATGATCGCGAAATACGACTGTTGTTGGCCGTCGGAAAGAATGGCGAAGTTCCAACACCTGCCGCAAGGTGAAGATGATACCCCAGCCATGGCGAGACCCAAAGTAATCCTTGCGAATCTTACTCTCCTCATGACGGATAAACCTACGTAGGATAATGCCAGAGAGTATCTTCGAAGCTATAGTCACTAGGATGATGCCTCGATGGTTTTAGCACTATGTTCAAGCACCCCTTTTGAATATGGGAATCACCGTCGAGACGTTCCATTCTAAAGAATTTTTTCTCTATTCCATACACTTTGGAACAGAGTCGTTAGGTAAGCTAAGTTGGAATAGCCACCTTCCTTCAGGGGTGAAGAGTACAAACCGTCTGGTCCAGGTGCATTGTTGCACTGAAGCAATGAAACTGCACGTTGGACTTTCGTCGACAATGGCGAGCTGGCTTCTGCGACCCATTCGGGTTCGGTGATTAAATGCGATCCAGCTGAACTGTTCCCCAAAGTGTCCAGCCCATTATTCTGTGAATGGATTGTTAAGCGCATGCCCAAAGCGATGCTAATGGCCTGCCAAGAAGCCTAACCCGAACGCGATTGGCCAGAAGAACGGGCCACTTGTCGGTCCAGTAGCAAGTTGAGCTCTAATTTGTCGAAAGTGTGGGCCCAACAGCTAATCGTGATTTCAGCATCCGCCGAATGCCACTTGCCAATGACGTATCCAGAAGGCGTAGGAATCTCCAGATTGCTTGCTGCCCCATAAGTCCTAAATACGACGCAGTGCACATGTGTTCTTGACCAGGCTTTGAGCGTTTACCATGCGTTGTGCATCCAGGATGGTTCTTTTGCCGAATACTAGCTTGGGAGATTCCGATAAAGAACTGAGCTGAGGCAATACCGTTATCACAATTGGTGAACGGGAACCTAATATTTTTATCGAATTCAATCAGCTCCGACAATTATTGCAGCAGTTTGATGAAGCGCAACTGGAGCTCACTGAATCACCGAATGGGGAGACTGCATATCCAGACGCCAGCAGACAGTACCAGCGAGTCCTCTGCTTCCCCAGCTGATGCAGCTGCGGCCCCACTCACGGGGTTCACATTCGTCACACTTTCGACTCCTGGTTCCAGTGGTACGAAGGCATGTTCAAAACTGACGTTCCAAGTTCATTGATGGGTGGGATTATTGCTGCGCAAATTCGGAACATCGCAGCGTGAAAGGTATACCAAATTCTTTCGCCCTAAGCCGCCCGGCGACCTCAGTTTCAAATAAGCGGTAATAATACTGTCGCAGATACTGGGCGACCAAAGAACACTGTTCAGTATCGGTTACCAGTATCTCAAGCTCGCGAAGAAAGTTGATGGGTTCATCACGCTTGCCGGTTTCGTTAGTCGGCAATGCGACCTTTTCGAGCTCAGCCCAGTGATGGGGAAAAGTTCAAGTATCCGGTCGCCATGCTTCTCAATATAAAGCCATCCGAACCCGGCTGCTTCACAGAATTAAACAGGATGCTGATATGACGTTGCAGAACCTCACCAGCGAGTGTTACCGCCTCATCTGACCAAATCGTGTCCTCCAGCGCCCTGCCGGCCACAAACTCAAATCGATCACATTGCCATCAGTTACCGGTGGCTTGGATCAATAACTGACCGCCGGCCATTTTGGAACACGCTTGTGGATTCAGACCACGCGCTTTTTCGGAGTCAATTCTTCCTTCGTTTTCCGGGGCCGCGTAAGTTGCGGAAAAGTTACTTTGCAACTGAGAGACTGACAGATCCGAATGTAAGACGAACTTACCAGAATCGTCTCCTGCACTTACAAATGCTCCACCATCAGATGTGAAATCACACTCGGACAAGATCGCCACCTTTCTGCACATCGATGAGAGTTTTGCCTGTGGCGCGGCACTACCAGGCGCCCTCAAGCACTGGGTATGAGACCAAAGAGTGGCACTGTTTAAATCGCGGAGAAATATCCTAGCCGGTCCCGAAAGTAATTGGACGCGAGGAATAGTCAGACGTCAAGTCAAAGTCAAGTTCGGGCCGACTGTGAAGTTTGATGGAGACGAAATGCCAAGGAAATAAAAGGGGCCCGGAAAGCCGGTAATGCCCGAAGGTTATATCAGCTGATCCATGCGCCCGGCCCCTGTTAACCGCCTGTTAGCGAAACCATTACGCGTTGGAATGGAGTGACCCTGCTGAGTAAAGAAGAACACCTCGAAAGTTTGCCACCAGCTGCCACTTATCTGGAGCCCTCTACGGCCTCGGAGGTTTATAGCTGCATACGTTCTCTCAAGCGTCACCGAGCTTCTGGCCCGGATGAGCCCCCACCCGCATTGTTTAAAGCTGGGGGCAAAATCCTCAGTCGGCCCTTGTCTTATCTGTTTGCCTGCATTTTGGGAAAAGGAGGCTGTCCCAAACAACTGGGGACAATCGGTAATAGTGCCCATTTTAAAAACATGGGGCTCGTAGTGAGTGTGGTAACCACAGGGCGATCAGCTTAACCTAGGTTGCAACGAGACTTCTGGCGTCACTTTTGATTCGTAACCTTATGATTGCTCGTGAAACACTGACTCGAAAGAAACAAGTAAAATTCCTGCCTGGTTGGGGCTGCGTTGACCAAATTTACACACCCGTCAGGTGCTAGAACAACTTCGTAAGCACAAACGATCCACAATTTTTTATTCCTAGATTTCCGAGGGGCATTTGAATCGATTGACCGGCCTGTGCTCCTCGACGCACTTTCCCATCAAGCATTGCCCGGACGTTTTCGAACGTAATAAGTCTGCTGTATTCTTAGGCTTTTGGGTTTGTGGGGGTTTACGGGGAGCTCTCCAAAAGCTTCCAGACCTAAGGCGGTGTCCCTCAATGATAGCCACTCACTCCATTCTTGTTTAATTTTGTGATGGATGAGATAATGAGAGGAAAGCTGGAAGGTCTTCAAAATCCAGGAGGCCAACTTGCAATGACGAAAACCTTGTCGATCTGAAATATACAGAAGACATTTTTCTCGTCTTCGCAGACGAGAAGGAGCGGCTGTTTTTGGATAAACTGTCCTAAGTCATCCCGTCCCCGGGTATGCACTCTGCCTCCCGAAGATTTACGTTCATGCTTGTGAACACGCAGTCACTGAACACGCCACTTACAATCCATGGGGAAGCACTCTATGTCGTGCACCGTTTTGCGTACTTTGGGAGTTATATTAGTTCTAATTGTGCTGTGACAGCTGAGATCAGTGCACAAATCCGTAGGGCTCGGGTCGCGTTTGCTAATTTGAGACACCTATGGCGTCAAAGTAGTATATCCCTGAATCTCAAGGGATGTGGGCGTCAGGCTACGTTTAGGGCCGTTTTGTTGTATGGCTGTGAGACTTGGCCTGTTCGAGCAGCAAAACTGAGACGTCTTCAGGTGTTTGACAACCGTTGTATCAGAACCATTACTCGTTTGGATTGGTGCCGGCGAATCCGCAACGGGCAATTCGAATGCGAGTCTTCGGTTGTTCAACGAGGACTTCCATTGAATAATGTGTCTAACACTGCGTTGGTTAGAGCAATTATTGTGTATGCCGAACGATCGTTCGCCGAAGAGAGTGCTGTTTTCCATGCCCAATTAAGAGTGGTGGACAATCCTTGACCTGGCAGAACATTGTCAAAAAGATCGCAAAACTTTTGGGTGCTATCGGTGCTACTCGCCTTCCAGGATGGGGAGCACGTGTTCCTCACTGCGCCTGGTTGGAGACGCTGAAAGATATGGCTGCCAACCGATGTCAGTGACATTCTTTTCGTCAGTTTCTATCCCGATTGCCTGAATGAGTGTCCGGAGGTGTAGGCACCTCGGAATGATTGTAGTAAGGTAGCAATGACCCCCTTCCACGTTCCACCCTTATTCCTTTCTTCACAATAAGGCTTTCAAAAATAAATCATGGTTGTTTGCCAGCGGAGGGTCACTGTTGAAAACTGATGTCATGCTTCTGATACTGACCATGATTGCTGATGAAGATAACGTTGAAAATGATGATGGTCCATCAATGATGTCATTGTTTCTTCGGTTGCTTCGATTGTCTAGTCACTTTAGAACGCCCGGAAATATTACATCTGACAATGGCAGTAAGTTAGTATCATTGTTGGTTTTATGGTGTCGAGCGGAACGGTTCGTTGACGCTTCAGATATAGTAAGGAAATGCAGCGACGGAGAAGATTTTGCAAGGCTGTCGACTGTCGTATCAAGTGACGCCAGACCTATTTCCTTTGCTTGAGCATCACCAGAAAAAGCAATGCTCCAGCGGCAATTTTGAGCACCATGCGACACTCACGACTTAAAGCTCTCACCTTGTCGTGGTGGTCGAACTTCTGTGCTGCACTGATTCTACTGGCTGTACTGCCTACAGCTCACTTCTTATAGATTCAACCTTGCCAGGAAGACCGATGGGGATCAAGTCCTTAGGGAACACAGAATTCACGTGCTGCGAGTTATCGTGTAACGGGGCCGTCTGCAAGTAATTCCCACGATAAATGACGGGTTGTCGGTCCTAATTTTGGTTCTAAAACCCGTACACTCCAACGGTTAACCGTGACCGCCGGCGAATTATTCAATACGGCCGAAATATTTCCGAATCCAGGGGGTCCGGTGCTTCTCAAAAAGCACCTGCTGCGCACCATTAATGAGACGGCAATAACAATCATTATAGCTGTAGGCTTATTTCCCAACTTGTAGGGAACATGCCAATCGGGGTATGATCGGGCCGTTAGAAGCTGAACGCGGTGGGCAACATCCTAACCGGGATGAAACTACAACATACGGGACACGATTTATACGTGAAGTCGTCGCAGTTGTGGGAGCCAAAAAACTAGAACCAATGGGCATGAGGTGCGACCATTTCAATGAGGAAACCGGTTGACATCAAATAAAACTTAAAAATCATTGGTGTTCATGAGTGATCTTGGGCGGTTTAGTAAATGACCAGGGTCACAAAAAGCAAAAATGGAGATGGAGATGGAAGCATTCGGAGTGGGGACAAATGGAAAGTTTCGTATCCAAAATATGGTTTTCAATGAAACCAGTCTGACTTACTCGTGTCTCCGTTGTCGGAAAGACGGGTGTAAAGAGTATTTTTGATGTGGAGATAGTGCTAACGCATGGGGAAGGCTGGTCCCCCGCGGCCAGGTGGGTCATACTGTTGAGCCAATGGCTTCGGGAATCGCCTACCCTAGAAAGCCCCAACAGCTGCTGTCTGGCGGTTCAACTTTTGAGCCAGCCTAACGGCAGTGTCCCCAAACAGTACCCTAATTTCTCTTACTGCCTTGTGGGTCAAGCTTTTGAGTGAAAGACCCAAGGTGGTTGTCGTGGATATTGATGTCCCCAAAATCCCGTTTGCTCTCCAAGTTATTGCCAGTTTCATTACCGG
>SJOL01011346.1:834770-846329 GCA_004794785.1 Opisthorchis felineus | reverse complement strand
TTGAAAATTGCACAACATAACGTCGCAGCCGAACACGACTGTGGCCGCCCGCATTTGTGCGACCAATTTGTCCCTGAACAATGCAGACAGTTTGCGCAGGGGGGCAAGCTGTTAACTTTTCATAAAGGCGTGCATAGCAGAACACACGGTACCCGTGCTATCTTTGATCAGAATGGTGTAGAGCTATTATCTACAGGTCAGGTATTAGTTACTATAAAAAGGCTTACTTAAGACGGTTTGTCGCATGTGTTCCAGCGACATTTACTACATCCGAAAAGCGTCGAAACAGCACCATCCGCTGCCATCTGGAAAAGCATATGTGGCCGTAGTGACTCTCCTTCGGCTCCAGCAGAAGCACACGTTCGGACTCCCGAGGTTTTGCCAGGACCGAAGGCATACCGTCTGCCACAATAAAACCCAACTATCCTTCACTTAATCAACAGAGATTACCGACAGCTCCGGCCGTAGTTGCATACGTCCTGAGTGCTAAAGACCCTGCAGACTTAATCGGCTTCAAACTGCCGCACTACACACGACGGAATTCCACGCTTCAGAAGGGCCCTGCAAGTGCCCAAACCTTCTTCTGTTATCCGTCAGTTTACTGCAGGCCGATCGCGCAAAACTTGGAAACCTTAGGATTGTGTTCAAGAAAATAAGAGGTGACCGAGAGATGATTCCCCCGCCTCCTTAGACAAAAACGCACTGGACAGCCAGTGGCTCGTGTACTGTTTGTTTATAGTAAATGCGCCCAGCTCACCAGCTTCTTAGGATTTGTCGACGTTCCACTGGTTTTGCTGGCCACCTGCTGCATTCCTGCTGCATTCCACTCGTAATGCAAAACAGCGTTGGTGCTTCGATCACTGGCCAGGCGCACGAATAGGACATAGTTATTCGTCATGTAGTCCTTTATCGAATTCCGAAATTCTGTGATACAGGAAAAGCGGACAGCTCCCGATTTCTCAAAATGCATACCTGAAACCACTTCTGAAGCCATCAAACCGGATGTTCAAAATTGAATGCACGCCAGTCATTAGGAACTGAGATCAATTAAAACAAATCGCAACAAAATGAAGGTAGATTAGTGTGATTTTGAGCATATATACGACAAAATGCAATATTTTACGTAAAACGTTTTACTCCACTCGCAAATGTTTTAGAGAGGAGGTCAGTTCCGGTAAAGGATTAGTGCTTATTCTTGATGTGTTCTCCGAACGATAGAAAAAGCCTTAAGAACTGTGTTTCCTTTCTCCCGATGTACACCGCATTTAGATCGTGCTGGGTTAGTCATGACCACGTCTACCTTGGATACCGCCCACTCCATGTGAGACTGTTCAGTTTTTTCACACTCCTGAGTACCCACAGATCACATCAGCCATGCTTTTATTCTGACTCTAATATTATGGTCATGCCTAACGGTATGTCACCCACCAGTTTGGGAATAAACATCATTATCGTCCTTAAAGGATGGCCCATTGGTGCGTGAGTTTCAACAAATGAGCCTTCCACGGTACAAAATTAAAATAAGCTCGGAAGGTTGTGTGTAGGATAACATGCCGCTAGGGGTGAGTCATTCCGTGCATAGCGTTGGCAGTACCGAAGCCTGATATAAGTCATAACAGGGCAATCTATCGAGGCCTGGGCGAACTATTTTGCGTCACCTGTTCATCATCATTCGTTCAAAAGACGACCATACCAGATTCTTGCACGAGGCTGAGGTCTGACTCTATGTCAGTTGAGTCTTTTGCATATTTCTAGCAAATCCTACTGGGTGAAAGGACGGTTTTTTTCCAACCTTTACTCGCTTTCTTTGTAGGAACGCAGTTAACTGAAAGGTTGGAAGCAGCTTCGGCGAAACTTGGTTGCAGGCGGCGGGCGTAGGCCCCGTTTGATTTCTGAAGGGATGGACTCAAGTTATGCTCCCCTTGCAAGATGCACATTTTTGCTTAAGTCTGTGGGTTGCATGAGCCCCATGGTTTATTTTCCCAAGCCCAGGTGGCCTTCCAGACCGCGATCTCACTTCGGTTTTATGGAATAGGGATCGGCAAAAATAGCATACAAAGTTCAATGAACGTGTGTATTACAGGCAGACGTCTGGACCTGGCCTATTTTGTGACTCACTGTTATGTTGAAAACGAACCTAAAGTTTGTCTAACAGCGTCTCAGTCCGGTTCAAAGGTGATTATCAACTGAGGTCAAGATTAATGGCTAAATAAAATACCTGCTACAAGCATCCGGAAAACACAGTCCGGCAGGTTTAGTTGGGTGGCTTCTGTCAGTGGTGGGCAAGAGTGGCAGTATGGACTTCTAGTTTCTTTTAAACCCTCATCCATAAAACGTCTAAAAAGGCAAATACCAAAATAAGCTGAGATTACGCTCACGAGACTTAGCAGTAAGAGTAGTTGTCGCATTAAACCAGACATTCCGAGGCCATCCCCAAAGATTCGGCTAGTAGACTCGTGAGGTATGAGGAATTACAATATTTTAATATCAAATACTAATAACTAAAAGTGCGGTCCGGGAGCCTCCGGGGGGTAGACGTCGGGCTACTGAGTCGTCTTTTCCTACCTAATAAACCATATAAAGCAACGCAACCAGAAGATCCCCAAATATCATGTTTTGTTGTAAACCATTCCACCAAGAGCTTGTAGTGGTCTGGGTACCCAAAGGGCTACGTTACCAGGAGTGTGTGGCAGATAAATAAATATAATTACTCTGAGCACACAATAATAAAAGAGGTCGAATGGAACAGACTCACTAAGAATTGTTCTCTTTAAAATAGTTCGTCGCTGGCCCAGGTCAGTGACTAAATAATAATCCGATCGTGGATGTCCAGGGGTCTTATTTCGGACAGCTCTCACACACAATAAACTCCGAAGACAGTCTGAAGTGTTTTGATACCACATGAAGCTCGCGAATGACCGCTGTAAGCACCAGCGAAATGAGAAGAGAAAGTCGAAGCACGTGACCACGCCTGTATTGTGTGTAAATTGTACAAATGCACGTTTTTGTGGTTTTGCGTATTCAAACTCAAAACGTTTATGGAATTGATGAAATACGTAACGTCATAATGAAAGCAAAACGCCACGAGCTGATTACTTTATGGCTTTTCACAAGAAGCCAAAGTGAAGAAGGGAAGGAACTCTATTTAGTAGGCCAAAATTAGTGTGCTATCCGAGTACAGTACGCAAAACTGTAAAAGTGAGGCAAAATAATGCAGTAACACTTCAAATTAAATTTAATTGTGTGGCTTCAGAAAATTGGACTCAGCCGGGAAGAACTTACCGCTTAGCCTTGATTTTAGAATCTCAGCGAACTGGCTGAAGGTCTCACCAGCAGTTCTTGGTACCAGTGCACCGCGGCCTAACATGGACGACCAGAAACCTGCCCCATTGCCACATTCTCACAGATGCCGCGAAACCCGTGGAAAAGTGGATCCACTGACTTGCAAAGCTCTACAGCTCCCAGCTACTACACAGACGCAATTCTTTTAGGCTCCCAAGTCTGGTGCTCGTTTTGTCATCATTGCATGACAGTAGTGATATATCTACTAAGGGAACCGATGCTGGTGCGCCATGGCTTTGTTTATCTGTATATCGAGGCTATTGTCTGCGCAACGAGCGGCCTTGTTTAAATCTTTCCTCAGGTGTTTTTGTAAGTAATGATCGATATAGAAGTAAGGGGTCGTCTCGGACAGTATATAAAAGTATGTGTTATAAAACAATGAATTGAAGTTACGATATCCACAGGCTTTCTTGCGTAACGTAGTTGACAATGATGCCATCGTATCATATCCGAGCCGGTTTGTTCATGTGCTTTATTGTTACCTGTTCATTTATTAGAGATCAGGATGAACGATTACCACTTAACAATGTACGGTTACCTCCAGCCCCTGGAAGGTAGGTCCTTCAGGTGTTTTGTTTATTCGCATGAACTTGCTCCCTAGTCGGTGTACGATAATGTACACCCATCTAGCTGCAATTCCTCTCCGCTTGCCACTGACTAACAAGTTCCCAACGGTATTCAGATATGCGTGCATTTCCAAAAACGGTATGTTGCGTCCTCGGCTTCTGAGAGAAGCTGTGACAACCCCGTCGAGGCTCGTGTTTTCGCAAAGAAGCAGTCAGTCGTATGAAGTGTGTAATTCCTAATACGCATCCTCCCTTCTCTGTCTTACACTTAACTGCCGTGTTCTGTCATGGAATACCTTGTTGGTACGCGATGCGTGGTAGTGTTGACAGTCGAAGGTGCGTCCGCTTTCCGCACGCGAATTGTGGGTTACGGCCCGGTCCGCAGAAGGGGGCAGTCGAAATTAGAACATTGGGTCTTCGTATAGTATAGTTCCTGCGGAACGAGTTTCACCACCGAATATTCAAATCCCAAGCGTCTTCTTCGCGCTCTGCGTCATGATTTACGCGGTGCCTATTTCTTCCCTTGCGCCTCGCTTAAACGGATGCAACGTCTGACAAACAGGGTGACTCCTGACCTCCCGCTACTGCATCATGAATCCCTACTCATACCGATGGTTCTCGCCGTTATTTAGGGGGACGCTTGCCATCTCACTGCTGGGACTTGTACCTTCACCGCTGCCTCACGCTAAAGTCATTCACGGATTGATATACAGGATCGAGGTTTTCGCCCAAGTTTCCCGGGTCGGTTTTGTGTCCGGTAGTGTCGTCCAGCGGCTGCCGCTCGCCTGAAAGGCACAAGCGAAAAAAGGGTGTAGCACTTCCCTTTAAGTTCTCAGCGCGGAACAGTAGGTTTGTCTGCACGAGGATTCGCATAAAAGAGCGTCTACTAGTGCTTTGAACTCCAGATGGTCTTAGGAAGAAGGAACTCTCCCGCGATGGATGAATTACTCACGCTTCATAGGCTGCGCTGGTTGGGATATGTACTCCGCATACTAGAAGACCGTCCGCCTCGCAGAGCTCTTTTCGCCCAGCCCTGTGCTGAGTGGAAGCGACCGAGAGGTGGACGGTGTATGACCTGGCAACGAAGTACGAAAACACTAACCAGTAAGCTTAGTCGGGTTGGAAACTGCCGCCTACCTGGATGGAGACCCCGGGACTCAAATCACCAATGGTTAATGACATTGGCAGAAATGGCCCAGTCGCGCAGTCAGTGGCGCTCATGCATCAAAGTTATCGCATTCAGTGCGTAGATACCCAATTTCCGGACAAACTGAACATGTCTTCGCCTCCAAGTCTTGGTTGAACGTTCCGCATTCCCGTTTTTCAGTGATCGAAACTGTAGCAGCTGGAACCAATGTGCCTATGGTACACGGTTTATAGCTGATAATTTGAATTGAATTAATTGCTTTGAACTGGGTACTAGATGTAGCGTGGACAACCGTCGGAGGAGGGTTATTCCGCGCAGCAACTACCCGAACTGAGAAATTTTTTTGCCCAATAATAGTGTGCGCTCTGAGCTTGAAAATCTTCTTACCATGTCCCCGCCGTGTGTGAGCTGGATGGACGGTGAAAAACCTGTTGTCCAAACCTTGTCCAAACGGCATAAGTAAGTATTAGGTCTCCTCGGAGTCGACGATACTCCAGGGGAAAGAGGTCAAGCACCGCGAGACGCGCTTCATAGTCCACGGATTTAAGGCCGGCAGCCATTTTCGTAGCAGCCCGTTGGACACGCCCAACGAGGTTTACGTCTTTGCGCCCTGAGTAGACAACTTGGTTGGCATATTCGAGAAGCGGTCTGACGTAGTGCGTCCACGCGCGCAGTCATTGGCACAGATACGTCACGTCGCGTTTATCACCTTTCATAAAATATAACCAATTATTGAAATGACCTGCTGAGCTGTTTGGAGCCACAATACTCCCAGGCTTCAGATCTTGGTTAGGTCGGACCTGATGAAGTCGCGGAAAATTACTATGAAGGTGCATGATGGACAACGGCTGAAAGTATCTTATGAAAACCTAGAGCCTGACTCATCTTCCTACTTCATACTTAACTGATGTTGAAGCCACGAAATGTGTCGAGAGAGATACAAGGCACTAACGAAGCAGACGAAAATAACCCATGAAGATCGCATATTGCCTAAGCGACGGAAAATCCGTTTATGAGCTCGTCGCGTTTACAGCTATTCATAACCTTCTGAACAAACGAGGCGGACCGGAGACACGGAGCTGTAGTATGGGTAATACCGAAAATGCCAATAAAATGTGAAAATGGCGGCGTGAAACCCGACGGAAATGAAACTTCCCCGGCAGTTCATCCCTATAAACTGAAGAACAGCACTGGATGTCACCTTCAAATGTCCCCCACTGAATAAGACGTGGCCTGAAATGGTCTGTCACCTTTAGACCTTAACAGATCGACTGAATGAATTGGGATGGTTCTATGAGTACGCAAAGTATAGAAAGACGTGTTCGCAGCCGGTAACAAGTCTATTCAACTGGGAAAGCCATTCGTGACGCAATACAACCTTGGATAAGATTTTCGTAGCAATGGGGTGCTTGTCGTTCGTTTTCATGGAGCTTTCTTTCCTTGATACGGACTGACTAACAGTGACTCCCGACGTTTTTTCTGAAGCATTACCACTTCTGTTTTGATTACCCACTCCGTGACATTAACCTACCTGACTTGCTGACGACTTAGAATCTGAGAGGTAATAATGTGTCAAAAGACGTGGCTTCGTAAAATGATCTGGTCCAATGCAACAATACCGAGGGGAAAACCTTGAGATTCGTTTATTTACACCTCAGGTGTAACCCATTGATGGTTGTGGGAAGCAAACAGCAAGAATTACACGTGGTCTGAGCTTGGTAATATCCAGCTCCCTTCTTTCATGTGCTAACACCGACAGTGTGTTTTCGGTTAAGGGACGATGTGAACGATTGGTTGGGTGTTTTCTAAAAGTCAGATCACCCAGACCTACGTACATTACACGCCATGCCATCGGCGAGACTACGTAGGATCTGCGGCCTACCGGGGTACGAGAAGTTAACTGGAAAATTTACGGAAGATTAATAATGATGTTATTAGGCTTGTGAACAGGATTAAGCAAGCGAACGCGACTAGTTTCGGTTCCGTGGTGTCGGAGAACTTCGTTGTCAAATGTTGTCTTGTTTGAGGCTCCATCTAGGACGTCGTGATGGACCGAAGGACTATCTTGACTGTCATTGTTTTCACAGGTTTGCTGGTTCTTTGTGTCAGGGCTGTCGTTTTTAACCTGACCTTGTATTTGCGAATAAAACTGGTCGAGGTAACCGATATCCAGTGGTGTTCACTTTATGCCCAGCCATTAGTTGGTGCCCCGCGAGAATCGCACTCTTGAGGAACGAATTCTGTCCTCTACCGGATATCCTTCGACGCACTAGTTTACTGGTCGCATGTGGATCCCCAAATGCACTCAAACAGTTATTCAGATACTCAACATACAGAGAGGTTTCAACTGTTAGAGTTTTGTTCAACGACGATAAATAGGACAAAGGGATGACAGTTATCCACTGCATGTGATAGCCCAATCAGTTCGCTGACGTCAGCTCGTTGCTTTTTGTCTGATCGATGGATTCTCTGAAAGCATAATTCAGTTTTTTTGTTTATCAGTTACAAACCGTGTACCATGGGCACATTAGTTCCAACTACTACAGTCTCGATCACCGGAACGTGGGAAAGTGTAGGACATACAGCCAAGCCTTGGAAGCGATAGCATGTTCAGTTAGTTCGGTAACTGCGTAGCTACGCATTGAAGGCGATAGCTTCGCTGCACGAGCACCACTGACTGCGCGATTGGGCCATTTCTGCCAGTGTGATTAACAATTGGTGAGTTGAGTCCAAGTTTCTTATCCAGTGTAAACTGGATATCCGCAGTGCCAACTGCCCTTGTATGACAAACTGACATCACGTCGGCCCCATAGGTGTCCGAGGTCGCCAAAAGCTTTCCTGGCCGTCCCGAACCGAGAAGTAATCTCATATCCAGCCAGTCCACCGGAACTTATACAACTGCCCATGTAAACAGATTTATCTACCACGTCGATTGGCTCGTCTGCAAGAATGAAATTCGGGTTTGGTCCCATCCAGTCTTGTAGGAGCACTTTACACTTTGCAGGTGTGAAGCGCACGCCAAATAGTTTGTATTTTGAAGGATCTGAACCAAGGAGAGCAATATCGTCCGCATACTCAATGCCTGTGAGCGAACGTCCCAGGAGCATTTCGACCCCTGAGGTTTCAGACACAGGCAGAGAAATTTCAAGCAGCACAACAACAACAAATTTGAAAAGGAAATGCGAGAGAGGGCAACCTTGTCTTACACCACTGGATGTGGTGAACTCAGGCGAAAGTTTGCCATATACTTGTACGCGCTCACAGGAGTTCGTATACAGTGTCCTCATTTAGGATACAAATTTGGAAGGGACACCTTTGTTCGCCAGACACCGGCAAAGTTTCACACGATTGACAGATTCAAAAGCTGCTTTCAGACCCAGAAAAACGACCAACATGGGACGTTTGAAGGAGTGGGGCTGTTGAGGAACTTATCTTAAGGTAAGGCTATTTTCGATGCTTCTTCAACCAGGGCGAAACCCACCTCGATTCTCATGAGTTTGCCTCCCGATAATTGATCAAACTACGCAAAATAATGCCAGAGAGCACCTTAGATGCATCGGATACCAGGTTGATGCCACGATGGTTTCCTCCTGATGTTCTTGTGCCTTTTATGAAGACTGGGATGATGGTCGAGGAGCTCTATTCGACTGGTATTCTGTTTTTGCTCCAAATCTTCAGTATGGTCGTCAGACCGTTCACCAGGACCTCGCCACCTTTAAAGAGTGCGGGGTGCATACCATCCGGGCCAAGTGCCTTGTCGCGTTGAAGGATTTGTATCTCACTTTTTTTCTGTTGATGGTGGGCTGGTGTTGATGTTCGATTCAGGCCTGTTGGGTGCTTCAAGCGGTTGTGTTGAAAGCTGGACAGTTCTTTGAGGTGTTCAAACCATCGCTCAAGAGGACAATCTTATGGGTGAACTGCCGTTCCGTCTTTTTCGCATGTCGTTTTGCTAATACTTATCTTATCGAATTAGCTGAAATATGGTTAGGCTGTTGCCTGCAGCGAAAGCCTTCGAAATCCACCAGCGTTCTGTCACTCTTCAAGCTCCTGATTATTCGGTGTTTGAGGGATCTGCGTGCGCCATCACAGTCGCTCTAGCTGGTGTGGCCTTTCTAGCAACAATAAGATCTGCTGATATCGACGATCTCCACTGTTCGTTTAGTTGGGTTGGTTGGCTTGGACAGACATTTCTAAAAGCTGACAGCATAGCTTCTTTCACTCGCTTCCATTCAACCTCCAAGCAATCTTCGTCATTCGAATGACTGTGCGTTTCCAGTAGCTTTCTAGCCAGATTAGCTCGATACTCCTGAGCTACTGAAACTTGTCGAGGTTGATGAATGCAATTTGCTCTGCTTTGGAACAAGTAATGCTGATAGAAAGCGAAATGATAACCGGGGTCGCAAAATGCCATGATCAGAGTCAAGTTGCCTGCCACAGAAGGAGTGACAATCTTTAACTGAGGCTCCCCATCGGTAACTGATAGCCACATGGTCCAACTGAGTCCATGACTGTCTTGCGGTTGGTGGCCTCCAAGTAACTCGATGTAGGCGTTTGTGTTGTGAGTTTGTACTGGCCAAGAACAGACGTTCATCAGTATACAGCTGAAGCAGTTGTTCCCCATTATCCGTCGACCCCAAATGTTTCACCTATTTGTTCTTCTTTTGAACCTAGTTGTCCAACTTGGGCATTCATATCACCCGCTACGATTACAATATCCGTCTTTCTTGCCGACCGAAGCAGTCATGACAGATCTTGATAAAACCCATCCTCAGTTTCAGAACTGCCGTCTGTCGGGGCGTATGATGCTACGACACAAACTCCGTCTATCGCATCAACCTGCATTGATCTTCATTGAGCCAGACAATCGCGCAGCGCAGAGCACTGGGCTGTTGAGTTTTAAAAGTATTTTGACCGTATTGGATAATGCGCCGGCGGTCACCGTCAACCGTGGGACGATCGGAGTGTGCGTGTTTTAGGACCGCACTTTTTTAACCCGTCCTTCCTCGCGGAAGGCAGCGTCGCTGCTTCCGTAAATATGTACATGCTGGTCGCCTGGGGGGAACGCCTTACTGCCCTCACACTCCTATCACAGAGGACAGTACGGCTCTACCTCCAGACCGCCTCGTATTACGATTACTCGCAGTACGAGGACTCGGTGTTCTTCGTCGGGCTGCTCCCCTTGGGCCTTCCTGGCATGGTTGAACCTTCAGGAACTGGGTTCTAGCCAATATAGCCCACAGGATCATTGCAGCACAGGAGCCCGATCACCACGACAAGGTGACAGGTTTAGGTCGGGGGACCGTTTCATTATGTAGAGATTCAGAAATTCAGAAACCGGTTTTCGTCCCCCGTTTTTTACCCACTTGGCCGCTTTCACTGTTCATATTCAGAAGGCAGAAGGATAGCGAACTGCTTTTTCTCATTGGTTCGATTCTGAGACGGAAATATAGGTCTCAATTAGCAGTTGAACTGGACCTTCCATTACTGTTGGTTCCTTTGATAAAACAAACTACCACTGCTGGATGAGCCGGACTAGTTACGTTAAGCCATTGGGGTAAAGTGTCTGCCTGGTTGAATGGGTATTCTCTGAGTGAATATCCCCATTTCACCCTTTACCAGTCCTTCGGAACTTACGTTTCTGCCCAGGTTGCTGGACCTATGGAACCCATCGGTCGGTTCTCTGAAAGCATTAGGTTTGTGTTTGCCACCACTGCCTTGCAGTAGCAGTTTACACTTCCTGTTTGCATTTTTTCTGGGTATCCAAAACGAAGGATGATGGTCGTCAACCTGCCAAGCATATCTTATCACTTCCAAGGTCAAAGACGAGCAAAACCTCATGCACGCAAAGAAAAGATCGAAATGGGGAATTGAGATCTGCCAATTTTGCTAAGTCATCGGTGGACGACCACTCCATCTCCAGATTGGTTAAGGCTTCGTGGACAACGTTCGGTGCGGCAGCCGTCCTCTAGAAATTCGAAGAGGACTTGAGCCGGCGAAGATTGCATTTTCGCTAGTTCGGTTGTTGACTGCATTTGACCCGTCTCCAAGTATGCCGTCACGTATCTTCCCACTGCTGATCCGATCGACGGGTTTGGTAGAAGTAAGCAGACGATGACAGCTGCGTCAAAATTCTGGAGCGCATGTGCATTTTTTCTCGGAGAGGCGAGTTTTCCGGACTAACCGCACACAAGCAAATAAACTGCCTTTTGATCGGTAATCTGAAGTCTTGTGGACGCCACAATGGACGGAATACAATAAACTTAGCACACTGCTTATTCTGTAGGTTACTTCTTCAGCAAGATGAAAACAGGAAGACAATACTTCTCAAGCCGGTTAACTTGTTGACACTCTCGGTTAGGTCATCTGTTCGGGAACCAGTTTCCTGACATGATTTTGCAATCTGAAGGTGCATATTTTTCCTTCTAAAAGATTCAGTATTGTATCTGCAAGGGTGTGGAACTAAGAAGAACAGTGTCATCCAGTATCGGTTAAAATATCAACGGG